>JASGCC010000183.1:46292-643281 GCA_030067915.1 Hydractinia echinata | reverse complement strand
TTTCATTGTCGTGCTCAATGCCTTTGCCTTGCCTGTGCCTCCCAATGCCTTGCCTACCCCTGCCTTACTGATTCCTCTTCCTGTTTCCTTGCCTGCCTTTGCCGTGCCCTTTCCTTGCCGTGCTTAATGCCTTTGCCTTGGCAACCTCTCCGCAACACTTTCTATATTGATTTTTGATTCGTAAAATCAGAAGATTGGAAATGTGTTATAACTTGTGAAGGTTTTGGTAAACATAACATTCGAATTAGAAACAATTGTTAATTTTCTTGAAAAGATGGGCTGATTCTTTTGTTGAGAAAAGATACAAAAAATGGAGGCATCTTTTACGACACTGGTTGGATCTCGGGTTTGGCACGTGTATCAAAAATCAACATGGAAAAAGCCAAGAAAAGATGAATCATTGAGTTTCAAGAAAGAAACTAATCTTGTTGCATTAAGATTTGATCCTCACTCCATTGCTTTCACCAGAAAATCAATAGAGTATTTAGTACCAGTTACAGTCGGACATATCCCCTTGCAGATTTCAAGACATATGTGTACTACTTTTTGAAAAAAGGGGGAAAAATGGAAGCAAAGGTGTACTGTGAAAGAAGCGAAGAATCTCCGATCCCGAAAGAAGGTTTAGAAATCGTAACACAGGTAACATTTAAAATTTGCGATGAAAAGAAACGCTATCTTTCAAGACTGGTTAAATGGGTTCAAAAGAACTACAAGTCACCAAATATTGGATTCGAAAATGTTGATCTTGGCGAACAGTAGATGTTTAGACGACGGGGAAAATATGATAATTTAATTTAATTTCTTTTTGGAAAGAAAAGTCAAGGGAATACTCTTTCTTTTCTTTTTTTTCGGATTGTTTTAAGTCAAACGTTCCACCACCACACCACCTTTGGATATGTATAAGTGAGCATTAGGGGGACAGTAAAATTAAAATGCATCATTAACATAAACCGACTCAAAGATTCAATATGTGAAGAAAACATTGATAAAAAATTAAGGTTAAAAACTTTTGCGAAGTTAAATGCGAAAAACCAAAAATTACAACGTGGGGCAAGACATTATTACAAAGTAAGGCAGCTTTAAAAATTATAAAGTGGTGCAATGATGAATTACAAAATGGGGCAGCTTCGAAATTACAAAGTGGGAAAAAGTTATTACGAATTGGGGCAGGCAGTACAAAGTGGGGAGGATCTTACAGAACGTGACAATTATTACAAAGTCGGGCATAACAACATCAAAGGCTTACAGAAATAGTTGGTACACTTAAAGAATTGCCATTTGCTGGAATGTAAATCATAGTATTTGACGATCTCTAACAATTACCACCTATCAACCAACGACCTATTTATGCAGGATATAAGGATGCATTATTTAACATTTCATTTTTGTGGCGCATGTTTCGAAAGAGGCGATACTGTTTTTATAGAACCCTGATCTTTATATATGTTTAAAGATCAGGGTTGGTAATTTTGACAAGGAAGTTGAAATATATTGCTGTCAAAATTTATTATGCCAGTTCTCCCAAATTATGCAACTAATGCTATACACATATGGGCTGAAAACTTCCCTGTCGAACTGCATAATGCCCAAAATGTTGAATTACATTGAAAAAGATTTGCATAAATTGCATGCTATAGATATTTTGCCTAAAAATGTTAAAGAAAAGTTAATTGAAAAAGTTATGTCTCGTAGTAAAATGCAAACAGGTGGGCTTGCAACTGTTTTTTGCTGAAAATCGGTGCTCCTGTATGCCGACTTCGAATATAGATGTTCTTGATAAACTAAGCAATGGACAAATAGGAAGTGTAGTTCATTTGCAAATCGACAAAGGCAAAGTTTGATTTATTGATGTAAAATTTGATGATGAAACAGCTGGTACAAAAGGTACAAAAGCTATATGTTTTGGTCATATAGGTAGAATATTAAAATCAGTTCCATTTAAGCAAATTGTAGTCAACATCCATATCCATCCCAACAAATCCAATTCGTCAGTGATTAAGCGCATGCAATTCCCTTTAATGTTAACATGGGCATGTACTGTTGACAAGGTTCAAGGCAAGCAATTCAAGTGAAGCTGTAATTAGTTTTGAATTTGAATCGCCTTTTCAAACAAAGGCGATTCAATTTTGGCCAGATGTATGTTGGTCTAAGTAGAGTTATGTCACTCAATGGATTGTACTTGATTGGTAACTACAACCCTAAAGCTATCCAGTCAGATCCTAAAGCCGCGCATGAATATCAACTGTTGAGAGATCATTATGTCCTGAAACCTGTGGATGACTGCAAAGAACTTTCTTCTAATTCCCTTACAGTTTGTTTATTGAATGAAATATCCTTAAGTAAACATGCTCCAGATATTTTGAATGACGCTTCTATCATAAATACTGACATTCTTTCTTTGACAGAGACTCGGTTTGCTTTAGAAGAGAGCACAAATAATATTGATGAGTTATTTTTTAATAGTTTTAAGGATTTACACAATATAGCAACTGATAAGTTTTGCAATCTCATATAATGATATTAGATAGATACGAAGTGCCTGGGGACACCTTACTCAGTGCCAAAAAACCTGGCGAACGACTGGACGAGGCCATTAATATTGTGCTAGTATATAAAAAGTGCACAATGAGGAATGAGATTTCTTCTACATTATCAATCATTTAAACTCTCATATTGAAAGCAATGTCCACATTATATTAGGAGACTTCAATATGGATGCACTGAAAGATAATAAATGTTTGCAAGATCTGTTGAAGGAATACACTATGGTAGTTGCAGAACTGACACACCTTTTAGGTTCTCTTCTTGATCATGTATATATAAGATCTGATTACCTTTTAAGAGCTCGAAGTTGTTAAGTCTGTTGTAAAAAAAATATTTTTTCTGACAATGATGCTGTTAAATTTCAAATTACATTTGAAAATTTATGATGTTGAAGAGTAATTATATTAATTTTATTTCTGTTTTGTACATAACCACACGATGACCTATTTTTTCTTGTTTGGCGCTTCTTCTACAGTGCAAATTATATCGTAATTGCACTCTGCGGAGTGCAATTATTTCTTAATTGCACTCTAGAATCTTAACTGCACTCTTTAAGGAGCGCCGATAATTTAAATATTTATTTTCTCGCGTTTATGATAAGTCAAAAAAGATATCTTTACAATGAATCGAATTAATTATAAATCGGGTAATAAAAAAATCAAAACATTGAAATTGACATCCTGTGCTACTCTTACAAAAATAGTTCATTGTGTGATTAGCTCGTAATCGAACGTTTACTCGTGCAATTGGAAATAATCGAACTCGTAATTTTTTTGCTTTTTAAATTTATCCTCGTCCTAACGGACTCGGAAAATTAAAAGCAAAAAAAAATACTCGTTCGATTATTTCCTAATTGCACTCGTAAACGTGCGATTACATATACTTATACCCCTTTATTGTCTATTTAGATTGATTAAGAAAAGCAACACGTGTTAACTTTGTCATTGTACGTGGCACCAGTAGTGGTATGACGTCGACCTGAAATAGTTGCCTCACAAGTCCAAAACAAAAAAAAAAAGGCAAAAAATTCGGACGTTTTTATTTTCGGACAAACACTTGTCCGAAAATTTAGTTGTCCGAATTTTTTTGAAGCTAATATAGATGTTTCTCTACATCTTTGTTGTCGCGTTACAACATATTCCCCTGGCTCAATGAATTGTTTCTATAACATAAACAAAGACAACAGAAAACGTTCTTTTTAAAATGGATAGGTTCAAACATAACTTTCTATAAAGTTCCTCTATGTACATGTCTCTATGTATACTCATTTTCTTCTAATATGTCTAAAGGTTTGAGTAGTTGTATTTCCACTCTCGAACTGGTCTACGCGTCTACGAGGGTAAGTATTTCGTTCAGATTGACGTCTTTGTGTTAATGGTTCGTGGTTGTCAGCTGGTATTACGTCGTTATCAATTAGTTGGTTGAGCGGTGATTCCGTTTCCTGCTCTTCGTCTTCCTCTTTTAAAACTGGAAATCAGTATATTATGTGGTGCTTGTTTGTAATGAGCAGCGCTTCGTGTCCTCTGTTTTCCCGTGATATTAGATTCGGTTGTGATCATGCTACCGTTACAGTCACCTTGTAAGGGTGTGATTCAAATATAGGTGACAGCTTGTTTTTTTTATATTGTTTTACAATGACAGTGTATAATATAAAGATCAAGTGGTTTTGCGGTTGTCAGTGTATAGTTTCGCTTTTTTTGCATCCTTGTCTCGTTGGTCTACTGTCGGTGTAGGTCGGTATTTATTTTAGCACTTTCGTTGAAACTTTCCCTTCGCTGGTGGTACCTTGGTTGTAGAGTAAGGGCTGTTACAATATGCAAACAAGAAATTGTATGTTTCTCTTTTCCAATCAATTCCTTCGATAAACGCTGCCCGCACTATTTTGTTTAACGAAGCCATAAATCTTTGCGCATACGCATTGGCTTGTGGCCATAACCGCTGAATTCTACGGTGTTGAACTCCTTTTGATTGTAAATACTCTTTGATCTCGTGTGATTTAAACGGTGGCCTGTTGTCTGATACAATGACATTTGAAATACCGTATGTAGCTACTAAATATGCGATCTAGACTGCTTATTAACTTTCTGGCAGACATAGAATTTGTAAACTCTACTTCAGAAAACCTAGATCGTTGGTCAATCGCGACAAATATGTGCTGTCCATTAGGAAAAAAACCTAAATAATCTACATATACTTCTTTCCATACCTCTTCGGGTATAAGCATAATGTTTAACGGTTGTTGTTTCTTCTATTTGGTTGTTGCTTGACATGATAAGCACTGTCCTATTTCCTTCTTAACTAAATCATTCATTCTGCTTAACCGATACGTTTTGATAGGCTCGTGGCATAACTATCCTCTGTCGGAATAAGACCATCCTCTTGCGCTACTGTTAACTCTTTTTTTATTCTACGATATTGTTTCAACGTTTCTATGTTAATCGGTTTAAACTCTGGGAAATTATCCGGTTTATCTAATTTGTAACATTCAATGGAACGAATCAATTTAGTTAAGACCCGTAAAAGCTCGTCTCTTTTTGTCTCAATTTTGATATCATTTAATGATAAAGCATTTGACGCAGAAAAGTTTGACACGAAATGCACATATTCCTCAACATTATTTTTGGTATAATCCGATATATTGTTTTTTCCTTTTATATGAAGAAATTTAAAATCATACTCTTGCAGACGTAATAGCATTCTCTCAATTCGTAAAGGCACCTGACATTTCGGATTATTCACGATGTGGATAACGCTTTGTGAGCATTAAATATCGTAAATTCTCGTCCTAGCAGGTATGCACCGAGGCATTCACGCTCTATCTGTGAGTACCTTTGCTCAGTTTCAGTTAGAGTACGAAACTCCATAGGGACTGGCATCTGTATATAAAATTGTTTCGTGATTTTCGCTAAAATAAGCTATGTAACTTTCGCTACTTAATTTCATTTTTCAAATTGGCAGAATGCGTTTTTCACATTTCGTCCTGTCCAGTTCCAGTCCGCACCTTGTTTTATCAATTGTCTGAGCGCATGTGTTTTAGTGCTGAAATATGCTATAAACATTTTTAAATAATTACATTTTTGATTTTCTGTGCGTGGTACATTTTTAATTAAATTTAGTTTATCTTCCCTCGGTTCCGTGCCATCTTCTGGAAAGGTGAATCCATAAAAGTCAAGTGTTTCTGTGCAAATAAACATTTGTTTAAACGCTGAAAAACTTTTTCTAAAAATTTGTTGCGCATTATTCGCTGCAAAAATTAAAATATCATCCGCGATACTTAATGTGACACTAATTCTCGCCAAAACCGTGCTTATGGCATGTTAAAGCTCTTCCGCAGCTGAATTAGCTCCAAATATCAGTCGGTTTGATCTGTAAATTTTGTTGGTTGACTGGAATTCGGTGAATCATATTTTGAATCCTCTTCTAATTCTAAACTGGTAAAAATCACTGTTCAGATCTAACTTGGTGAATACGCTTGAACCCTGTAACTGTACTAAACAGGTCGTCTATGGTCGGGACTGGAAAACGAGTTCTGGTTATCGCTTTATTTGCACAACGCATGTCAATACAAACTTTTACGTTATCGTTATCTTAGGTACGACTACTAATGAGTTGAACCATGGAGTGGGGTACTTAGTAAATTCGTCTATTGCTCCTTGTTCTCTAGTCTATTCAGTTCGTTCTCAACTCGTTTTCGTAAAGCAAAAGGCATTCTCCTCTCTTTTGTGCAACTGGTAACGTTTTGATCAATGTGTAGTTTAATTTTTCAAATCTTTTATCTTTATAATAATAGCCGTATTCTGTTCAAAATGGTTGCGCGCAGCTTTTTTCGAAAAATTATCGCGGGGCCCGATTTTTACCGACCTCTGTTTTTCGGTTGGACGCAGCTTAATTTCGGAATAATTTCGGAATCATGCTACAGAGGCCATTTTAGTTTGGAAGTGATGGTGTCAGGTTTGCAGATCTGTTTGACCTTTTTTGTCTTCTATCAGCTTTTTAATTTTGTAGTTTGGCTATATTGAAGAAGAACTACTTTGTTCATCGCTAACATACTGCCTGACAGTGAGTGGGGTTTCGATCTGCGGTCCCCAGCACTGGGAGCCGCAGACGAACCCACTACACTACGTGCGGCAATATGTTAGATGATGAGCTCAGAGAGTTTAGGATGGTGTGTAGCTATAACATTTACATATTTTTATCATAGCACATCCGTATTTTTTTTATTTTTTTTATTTTTTTTATTCTCAAAACCGTTTTTTTTTTTCATTCTCACACATTCGTTTTAACAAAAATACAGGAAAAAAGCTGTTAACCCCATTCAGCTAAAGCAATAACTTATCAATTTTATTTTGCAGAATAAATTTCATAACAGTAATGAAAGCTGTAGCCACCTTACTGTATTTAGCATAATTATTATTAGAAATTTTGTTGGTAGCCAAACAGTTTACCTGTACTAAGCGCTCAGCCCAATGTTAACGACAGATTTTTTCCTGTTTTTTTGTTTAAACCGAAGCTGTGATTAGATGTTTGAAAAGGGTACGACACCTATATGGATATGAAAAACGGTATAGGAAGCACTTAGCCCATTGTTAACAACAGAGTGTATCCTGTGTTGTTATGTAAACCGAAGTTGTGACACAGTTTTTTTTGAAAAGGGTATTAAGCCTAAACGCATGTGCGACATGGTTTACCTGTACAAAGCGCTCAGGCCACTGTCAGCAACGGGCTGTTTCCTGGATTTCTGTTCAACCAAAGTTGCGATAAAGTTTTTTCGGAAAAGGCTATTACACCTATATGGATGTGCGACATTGTTTACCTGTACTAAGCGCTCAGCCTGAAGTAACATTCATTTTTGAACTTTCACCGGGAAAATTCTCCAAAAAGTAAAAAAGGTTGGCCAACTGTTTTTGCTATGAATGGGTAGGAAGAAGTTGTGAACTGTGTTTTTATTTCAGCTAAAGTTATGGATATTTTTGTGGTTATTTCTTAAAAAAATATCTTACACCGGAAACACCATGTTGCGCGCTTCGCTCGATTTACGACATACTACAAAACTTACCTTAATTAGGACATTCAATGAAATGACTTCATATTTTTTTGAGACTGAAGGACATTGCAATGATTCGAAAGAAAAATTTTGTAAACAAAACAAACTTTTCTCGAGTTCTTTTCGTGAGAGTGCAGTCATGTAGCAGCTAGGACAAAAAGGAAGCTGACCTCTACACCAATTACAGAAAAATACCGCATTCTTAAGCAAATCTCTCGATAACTAGGACAAATCTAGCTATTTAATGAAAATCCTACTTATGAGGAGATTCGCTTGTAGGACGCCCGCTAAGTAGTACATTTTTCTTCCGTCCCTTGAGTGTCCGACTTTACGAGAGTATACTATATATCCCTATACCGCTCCACCTGAATATGTGGCACAGTTTACGGTTCTTATTATTCGCTCTGTCGGGCGTTCAACGCCGGGTGACACAGTTACTTGTAACTTCACCCGGCTAGTTTTTCCGATATTCCCACTAAAAATAGTGTACAAAGCCATTCTGTGGAAATAATATCGCACCCAAACCAAGTACTTCAGCTGTATAAGGCTCTAATGGTATAACCTATAATCCATGATGGCGGACAGTAAGTTTCACAATAGACACATCGGCAATTTCCTTTTTGCATATCGCAACAGCGCTTACTCAACAACCAAGGTACCACCAGCGAAGAAAATGTTTCAACGAAAGTGCTAAAATAAATACCGACCTACACCGACAGTAGACCAACGAGACAAGGATGCAAAAAATTAGAAACTATACACTGACAACAGATATCACGCAAAACCACTTGATCTTAATATTGGAGACACTGTCCATTGTGAAACAATTTTTCAAATACTTGCTCTTTGCAATACAAGCAGTTCTCGTTTGTGCTTTTTAATTATAAGTTTGCAAAATAAATTTAAAAAAAAAATGCGTCACAGTTTTTTTACCCCACTTCAACTAATGATCTTATACTTCATAAATATTAAAATTGTAGAGCATCTATGGAAGAACAGTCACAGTTGCGATTTATAGGAACATATGGTTACAAGAAAGCGACGAACAAGATGTTGCACAACAAATGTTAAAATAAAGGCCCAACGCGCACTCCTTACGTCACAGGATTTTAAACTGACGTCAAATTGTCTGATCACGCAGTTATGTGAACATCCTGTTCTGACATAATGCTTCATACATACACATAACATTCAAAATGCCACCACCTATTATATGCAACATCCTTCCAACATACTTATCGACAGATTTAGTGACGCCTGGACGACGACAGAGAGAAACGCTACCTGCAATCGGGTGAGATGAAATTATTTTATAATCAGCCTTTTTTTCCGCAAGTCTGCAAAAATTATTCGAATTTGGATTGCAACTTATAACAAAAAAAAACGAGTGGTACCCAGACCTTCAAAAAGAAGAAACGCTGAATCTTTTAGGCAAAAGAAAGTTACTCTTACGGAATAAGAACTTTTTTAAATTTATTCAAAATATACTGTATCTTGTCGTCATTAAAGTTGTCTAACTTTATTTCAGCGAAGTAACACTAGATAGAACAGCCTTTGCGAAGTCTTGCACGCTTTGTACAAAGCTTTGCTGAGTACTAAAATAACGAGATTGTTTCTCACAGACGTTCCTGTTTAAGGTGGTTCCCCTAGAAAAAAACTATATCGCAGAGGATTGTCTTTTCTGAAGATACTTGATGAGGATATCATAGTATGTGACGGTACGACAAAATTAAGTCAAAAATTTCATTGATTGGTTGCCATGGTTACCCGTTGCTAGGAGAAGTATAGGCAAAATATGACATTTTGCTGATCGACGCCTAGCCAAATAACTGAATAACATGCGTTATTTCAAGCGCCTTTTTTGCCGCTTTTGTTCCTCAAGGGTCACGTGTATGGATTGAGCGAAGCGCATTTTCGCAAGGCTGACTCGTGAGAACTGATGCGGTATTTTTTGGACGACAGAAAAGCTAAATCAGGGCGAAACAGGCAATATCTCCACAAAATAACTGAAAGACAAAACTTCGATTTGAAAATCAGTTTCACTTAAACACTAGGTGGTACTAATGCCTGCATTTACAAAAGAAATTGTAAAGCGTGGGTGCTTAGATCTTGAGAATTCTTGTTTCGCGTGGATTCCGAACTTAAACGGCAAAAAACTTGTTTAAAGATTATTTTATGGACATTCTTGACTTGTGGATCGACAAAAGGTGTACGCCAGCACTATTTCGACCTGAAAAGCACCAAATACCTAAAGTCTTAAGTCTAATTGATGACGAGTAAACTCTGACGAGTTCACTTCGGAGGGTGCGTCGTTAAGACAGCTTTCTGAATGCTTGTGGAACACCACATTTAATATTCAGAACTGTCATATATTGTCTTAGGAGGCCCTAAAGTATCATCTAGCTATTGCAAGGAATTAACCATCGACGGAGGGGCAAGAAAAGCTGTCTAAAAATGCGAAAATGGTTGCTATTAGCGTTGCTATGCACTTATATCTGCGGTTGGTTGGAAAAAGTGGCAGAATGCGCAATAAAAACCTGCCGTCAGAAAACAGCTAAATGACAATTCTTGAAATTTAGAAATTTTTTCTAGGGGAACCACCTTAAGAACACCTTAAGAAAATGAAGACGAAATTTAGCTTTTGTATAGCCTTGTAGAGTCTTAATTAGGCGTCTTATTACGGATATTTATTGAAGAAGAAGTAAAAAATTCAGGAACGTAATTTTTCTTTGATGTAGGATCTTCCGCAAATCTGTGGATGCAAACAAGTTATGGGGACAGGAAACGAAGTTGACATCAACTAGTCAACTTGCTTACCATTGTTTCAAACCATCTCATTTAAAAAGCGCCAACGTTGTGGTCACGCATCGACATTTTGGAAATCGTATTAATAACATGTGAGTACCAAAATTTCATAAAAAAGTATGAATAAAATTCAAACCCTTGTAATCGGGTCTAAAAGTAAAACTGATTCTTTTCAGGCAAGCCAAATTACAGCCAGCTGCGGTTACAACATTGTTATTAAGCAAATGTCGGCACAACGACCAAAGGTTTGTTGCAATAATATTTTTAGCAAGTTGGAATATCAATAGTGATGTTTGTCTTCAGATAGCACACGATATCAGACCCTCAATTAGCAGTACACCTGGGGCAGCATATTTGTTCTTTACAATTTTTGCCCTGTATGATGGAGCAGGAGACAAGGCGCAAGAATTTTGGCTTTGCTAACAGCAGACATCTTCTTGAGATCAAAATATCCAATGAAATATATTCGGCTCATTGACAGCTGTACAACTCGCTAAATCATCTAGCAACTCTAAAAATATTAAGTTTTTGTTCAATATAAGGCATTCCTCTCTATTTTAGAATGCCACCTCCATTTCATTCGTCGATGATACAGTAAGTAGATGTTTTACTTGAAATAAATATTTTGAAACTTGTGTGAGAGCTGAGTTTTCAATTCTTTTTCCACCTGTGCCGTAGGGATCATTATCTAGCAGAACCGTGCCCGGCTGAATTGAGAAATAGTTTATTTCTCGCATCGATGTAAATTTCAGGTGTTTCCAACAGATGGAACAGACTTGCCTAATACAGGTACTATAATTTTTTTATTACAAGCCATAATGATAAGCCACTCAGTGAAGGAAATCTGCACCACAGTTTCAGTTTACCCGACTTATTCAGTCTCCAAAACCTCATTTCATTTTAGCCTCATCATTCACTTTTACACCACACATCGTATTTACTCTTTTATTCCCGCCTCTCTGGTAAAGGTCGACATTTTTTGGAATGGATTAAAAAAACAACAATCCCGTCTCTCCAATCATCTCGCATATAAGATTGCTTTATATTTCTAACGAGTTTGTAATGTGTTCATGTTCTGCTATATTTCGTCATGTTGTAGTGCGAATAGGTTCTTACAATAACTCGGAATGCGTACGCATGTTAAAATTCCAATAAAAGGTTGTAAAAGTTACAGGACATATTTGTACGGACCTTTTTTTGGTTTTATAATTTTTTATGTATCTTTAACTCAGGTCACAGAGTTGACGATGATGAATTTCTTTCATTGAAAATAATATTAATCTGACGTTCTCAAGCTTTTGATAAAATAATCGCACCTCTCTAATATTCCCATCGTTAGTTCTAAGACTGAAACGCTAATTCCACGGGGGTTAATAGAGTAGGGATTTATAACCATAGGCGAACTTGAATGAACGTATATTTTCATATTTTTCCCAGAGACTTTTATTGTAGCTTCGTCATTGCAACTTAACTGTTTCTTAGAAATGTTTGCGCATTCGCGTAAAAAAATAAAATGCGCGAAGATTAGTTTGCGTTATTTGTGTCATCACTACGCGCTAGGAGATTTCCTAGATAATCTTTTTCTATCTCCCGAGCTACTCTCAAAAGATGCACCGTATTTCATAAATTTACCTACTTTTAAAAACAAAATAAAAGAAAAAGTTCGTGCATTAAAAATGAATGTATGAAAATTATTACGCGCGAAATACAGCACAAATACGGTATTTGCACCATTTGATCTAAAGAAGTAACTATTCTTATTCATTGAGGTTTATTAAAAATATCTGAGTTTTGTTCGCTACTAACCATAAACTCTTTTGCCTTGTTTTATTTTCACTCTAATGGTTTAAATTAATGGTTGATTTTAGGTATTCATCACGAAACAAGCAAAAAGGTAATTCTGTATTTTCTTTTATAATTACACTCCTCCAAAGGAAAAACTATTTTACCGGACAAAATTAGACAAAAAATGTGGGAGTATTGGCCGAATTGAATTTGCTAGATAACATAAAATATAAATTTGACGGATTTTTGATTTTCTACGGTAAATTAATTATGTCAAGCTTGATTGGTTGATCTGCTACCGGAATGTTGCCTGAATAAGAATCCATTAATAGAACTAAACAGTCAATCAAATTGCAGTATTAGTGGTGTTCTTTTACGTGGAAGTTTATCACTTCTCAGATTACATTCTATTTTTGTAGGAACTGTTTCCAACGAACACGAAGGTGTTAAATGATATCAAATCCAAGTTATACGGCACAACCACGTATCAATGCAATTTTGAGGAGAATAGAAAAAAAGCTGACCTGCCAACCAGTGCAAAAACGCGAAAAACTGTGCATTTTAAAGTCAATCTTAATATTTGCAGAAACTGTGGCTTGAAAATAAAAAGAATGAATCAACAGTACAGGATGTTTGATAAAGATTCCACCGCGAAACTGGGTGTACTTTTGTCGGCGAAAAAAACAACATGGCCGTGTTGGCCACCAGGTGGAAAAAAACACACCTCCTTGCTACCCAAAAATCATTTTACCCAAATACTGCATCCATCCAGTAAAAAATTCAAAAACAACAAAGGGTTTTTGTAAGTGCGTTCAGCACCAACCGTGCGTCGTATATCGTGTATTATCCGATCGGTCAAAAGAGGACATGAACCAAGAATATGAAACGGAAGAAAATATTGTTGATGGACAGCCGAGCGAAACTAATTTGCTTCAGGAGAAACAATCGGCACGTGGCTATAAAATGCAACGACCGCTGACGAAACAAAAATACCGACGTTGTTGGCCATTAAAAATTGAACCTGGATTTAAAACAGAAGCTCATCAAAAATTTCATCAAATATACAATGACGTCAGCCCTGATTTACGCGACGCTGCAATGGAGGGAAAGAAACATAATTTCCATGGATTCAATGTACATTTGTTCAGAGGTTAATTTTAAGGAAATGCTAAACGTGAAAACAAATAAACAAAACAATGAAGTTATATTTTTAGCAGTTTTCCCACAGGACTTATTCTGCTAATGCCTTATCAGAAAAAATCTGATTTGATAAAAAAAAAAAGAATTCACAAGTTTGTGTATTGTAAAAACACTCATAATCCTACTTGGGCTTTCAATCATTTAGCAGGGGTCTCACCCTCGTCCCCACCGTTTTTTGCCTTCTTGATATGAGAGATGACATCGAAAAATACCCTGGTATCGTTGACCGGATATTGAAATATTATTGGCTTTTACATTTCGTATAATTAATACGACTTTTTTTCCTTAGTCAGCACGTTTTCAGATCAAGACTAAAATGAAGAATTGGGCAATCACTGACTAGCTTATGGTGTCGCGTTATACATTGAGAAAGGTTTTTAAAATGTTTGCACGTAGTAAGTGATCAAAAACCTACTGCAGACGTGCTCATAACAGCTAGCTTTATATATTTTAGCTTGGTATTTTGTTTACATTTAGCTATTAGCTAGCTAGTTTCTTTTTTCCTTAATTAAATTTCTCCCAAAGACTTGCAATATTTGTTTAAAATCGGATTCACAAAAATAAATCTCAAAAATACTCAAAAAATTTCTTGCAAAAATTTATCAAATATTAACTTAAAATTGACGAATTTATTTAAGAAAAGAGAATGTAATTATTAAACTTGGGGAAGGGGGAAACTAATGTGTCTGAAAAATCCCCGAATTTCATAACTACCTGAATGCTGGGGCAGGGGCAGGTAAAATTTGGTTAATTTTTTTTAATGGGCATCCTGCAACAGAATTCTATAACACGATTATAGAAGATTTTTTTATTATCTATCTGAAATAGTGCGTTTAAAAAATTAGCAAATATGAAACTGGATTGCACAAATTTTTATTTAGACCCTAACATAACACTTAGACTCTAACATATTTTAATCATGAAAATTGCTCTTGATGTTATTTTCCCCATGTATCTTTGTCAAAACTGATATACTGTCAAAATTGATATAACTGTCAAAAATCGCCAAACACAGGTGTTATGCCCCACTTTGTAATACCTGCCCCACTTTGTAATTATCTTGCCCCACTTTGTAATACCTGCCCCACTTTGTAATTTCGGAACTGCCCCACTTTGTAATTCATCGTTGCCCCACTTTGTAATAATTGCCCCACTTTGTAATAACTTTTGCCCCACTTTGTAATTTCGAAGCTGCCCTACTTTGTAATAATGTCTTGCCCCACTTTGTAACTTTTGGTTTATTTTGCTCATAAATAGCCTTTCAGGCGCTCCTGTAGAAAAAAAATAAAACATTAGAAGGGGGTCGCACACTATGAGGTCAAAACGAAGCACACTGAAAGGGGAATCGAATTGGAAATTAGTAAAAGTGATAAAGTGAAAATATGCTTGCGGGTACATTGTACATGTGACAAAGTATATAAAAATATTATAGCTGCAGTTGGATTTTTTTTGAAAGAAACAAAAAAACACAAAAAACCCAGAAAAACAACGGAGTAAAAGTGTTATGTTTTTTGCATTTGTATTTCTTGAAAATTTTCTCATCACCAGCTATTATTCTCTCACGAGTTCTGCAACGACACGTGTCACTATTATTCAAGGTGTCGAAACAATGAAATGAATGATAACCATCAATCTGCTGTGAATTTTGATAAAATTAGTTGGGTTGTAGCAGGATATAAAGAGGTTTATATCATATTATCAACATAAAGATAATTCAATTAGTTACATCAAATACACTTGGTTTTTTGGACTAGACTGAATAGGATAAGCTTTTGGACATCGACATATACTCGCTATAACGGATTTTGATTTTAGGAATAGTTTTTGGACCGGACACGCTTTTATAATTACCTTTTGTGAAACCGGGGAAAACATGTTTTGCAAATTTCTTATTCTGGTATTGTTATTGAATTTAAGGCTCGTATTGTTGAGTTATATTCATCCCATGCGAGAAGACGAGTATGACATAATAGCGGAGTTGATAAGGAACGATAGACAATCCAAAATCCCAGTGAAAGACAGGACTGTAACTCACAGAAGTGCATACATCAAATACTGGAAATTAAAGAATGATTTGACATTAGATTCAAATGGATTAATTTTTTTTTCAAGGTAAACGAGTTCTGAAATAGGTGAACTTAATAAAGTGGTAATGAAAACTTTCAAAAAAAGTAAATAAGTTGGATATAAAAAACTAAGGAACAGAGCTGCAGACTGATATGCGGAATCAGTGGCAGAAAAATTCTCAATATAACATCAAATGATGCTGAGTTTAAAAAGTTCACTGTGAAATTCAATAACAAAGCAGTTCCTAAACCAGTCACTGAAAATGAGGTAGGTTCTATTTATACTGTGATTATGTAAATTAAATGCAAAGGCATGGGGAATTATGCAAAAAAAACATGTTCATTTCTGACGTCGTCCCTTTCTTATCATCAAAACTTGAGAAGGCTGTGATCAAGGTTGCTGAAGTATTGATTTACAATATCTGAGTTTGATTTGTAGATATACCCGAGGTGACTATCACTTTTTGTTACGTTGCTTGCTGTAAAAGAGGTCACGTCGAAATCCTGTTAAGCGGGTTAAAGATTGCTAAAGGTTATATTTCTTATGTTATGTTATAGTGCGAAAAACACATTAGCTACTGTATATTTATGTTATGTTATGGTATAGAAAGTCAGTGTATGTAATGTTACAACACCTGTTTATCAAAATTAAAAGTAATCATTCTACTAACGTGTGACACGCGTTTCATCGCAATAAACAAGACATAGCATCCAGAACATGGATAACATCGAAAAAGATGACGTCATACTGGTCAGATCGCGATAAACCAAAAATTACAAAGTGGGACAAGACATTATTATAAAGCGGGCAGCTTCGAAAATTACAAAGTGAGGCAAAGAAAAAAAAATGTAGATAATTATTAAACTTGGGGAGATGGGGGGTCTAGTATCTCGGAGAAATCCCTGAATTTCAACCTACCCGAAGCTAGCATTTGGTGACTTTTCTTTTAGGGGCATCCTGCAACACATATTTACAACACGATTATGGAAGATTTTTTATTGTCTATCTGTGAGATAGTGCATTCTTAGTAAACATGAAACTGAGTTAAACCAATCAAACATGGCAAAAAATTTTCACTTTGCTGGGCACTTTTAGCTTTATCCCTTTCAGTACATAGACTCATACTTGTTAATGTATTTAAATTAAGGAGGTATTTTAAACAAGATATTTTAAACTTGCTAAATTTGCAAAAAAATAGTTTGCTTCAAAAATTAGAATAGTTTTTCTCTTTTACATAACAAAATGTTCTGAAACCTTTTATAAACAAAATTCTTTTCTAAATTTTTTAGCTCATCACAAATTTCAAGATTACTGAATATCCATAGAAGCAAGTCTTTAACAATTTTACCAATCATAAAAGCTTTTGGTCTATATTATAAACTTAGAGCCTGATTATATGAGGCGAGTTGGCTCGGTGTTGGCTCGCCACATGCTCAGCATGATAAAATTAAACAGCTCGACATAATGGCAGATCACTACAAAAAAATATTTGACATTATATGAGGTGAGTCAACCCGCCTAGGCGAGCTGGCTCGTTTTTTCAACCCGGCACAGGTTGGTTAGGTGGGTTGACTCGGTTCATATAATATCACTTTGCCGAGCCAGGGCCGGGTTGAAAAAGAAGAGCATGCGCATTGTGATCCAAAACAGAGGAAAAACAATAATGGCAAGCGAAGCAGCAGACAAGAAGTTTAAATGGACTTTAGAACTTGTGGAGCATATTACGTGGATTTTCCTGTTGGTGTTTCAAACGTTTTAGGAGTTTCCTTCGTTTTGTTAAAAAATATGTCAATATGTTCTGTATTAGGCGATTTCTTCGAAGCAATGACAAATACAGAACACCTTGGATTTGGAATAACAAATTATTGGCGACCAAAATATTTAATGATAATTTTGATTTAATTTTGCTTGTTTGTTCACATCTTGCATCCGCCATTTGTAAAAAAATATGCGCACTTTTTTTTCAACCCGGCACCAGTGTAGGTCTTGACCCGGGTTGACTTTTCCCATATAATACGTAATTTTTTCAAACGGGTTGACCCGCCAACCGGGCCAACACCGAGCCAACTCGCCTCATATAATCAGGCTCTTAATTAATTTAAACTTAATTAATTTATAACCCATAACTTCACTAAAGATTTATCTTGATAACAGAGAAGTATGCTTCGTTTCCATCCCAAATATATATCTAAAGCAGGCTATTATAATCTGAAGATGTCTACATATATCCAAAAATTATTCTGCCCTTCTCTTCACTCCCTTGTTTTTTTCCATAGGATTTAGAACGCCACAAAAGTAAAAACTTTTTCCATAAACTGGATTTAAAATCTAAACAATGAACTATCTAAAAGTTCAGCAAACAAAAGTTACATTTAGGAAGTACTTGATAGGTATCTAAACTATATTAAAGTATTATGTAACTTGCACATAAAACGGCACAACTTCTTTTCAAACCTTTAAAAACGTATTTTGCAGTTACCAAGATAATTTTTCCTGTAATTTTTACTCGTGAGACAATACAATATGTTAGTACGTTTTCTGTTGCTGGAACATAAATTTTCTAACCGCTAAAGTTGCGCCATTTTTTGTTCGCATAAATTGACGTATTCCTTATGACGCGTTTGCATAATCTGGCCATATATTGGCCAAAAATCACCCAACGATACCAGGGTATTTTTCGTCGTCTTCTCTCATATCAAAAAGACAAAAAAACCTGGGGACAAGGGTGGCAGGTGTCTTGGAGTTTTGACAGATTTTTTGTAATCGATTTTCTTTAACACGTGTCTTGTTTAACAACATGTTTTTTTACTGACTTTCGGATCCATATTTCCGGAAATTAAAAATAGGGAAAAAACAAGATAATTTTTTTCTAGTACCAGCAATTAAACGTGCATATTAGCTTCAAGTGCTGCAAAGATGATTGGTTGATTGGTACTTAAGCTCCAGTTGTGAGTTATTCGGCGATATCTCATTGGCACGTGTTAGTAGAAAGCGATGTCGTAAAACAAAGGACACACGTCTCGCCACCGTCGTATATTGCAAGTATCCTCGCCTCATGTACTGCATGTGTTAGGGAGATAGATCGGATCGATAGCTCAGTCGGAAGAGGTTAGGTAGAGAAAAACCCCAGCAAGCGGGAGGCGATCCATCATCTTTGCAGCACTTGGGAAGATAATGTGCAGGTGTACTGATACTCATCTTTTTTTCCCATCGCAGATAGGCTTAAAACTTAATTTGTACAAAATACCAACTTTTGTGCCAAAAACGAAAATAGTGTGTCATGTCTTTTCGCGTGGATAATACACACCAGAATGTTTCAATTCCTGGTTTCGCGCAATTTCAGTTCACAAACTGTCCACTTTTTAAACATAGTATTGGTTATTAAACAAAAAAATCAGCGAGAAGGACAAAAGAGAAAAATTTTTCAGGTCAGATTTTGAAAGTTTTATATTAGGAATATTTTCAAACACAATTTCAGCTATGATAACGATAGTTTTGTGTAGAGAGATATTAGTACGACGGCATTTTATTAAAAATTTTGACGTGAAGAATATTGTTGTGAAAACTACCATTTTTATTTCCAGTAGTATTTATCTACATTTTTATAGCATAAAAAACAAATAATATACCATCAATATTAAGCATCAACTAATGTCACATCATTGCGTTTATCGGGTGAAAAGTATGATAAGGTTTTTTCGTATACCGGTTTTTTATTAAAAGGGTGGCTTGAGGTACACGTAGGATGATATTAACGTGTAATATTAACATGTAATTAAAATAACTGAGTCTAGATAACGACAAAAAATACATATACTACATCCGTAACTACATTAGTGATATGAAAAACATATTGTCTCCTAGAAACTTTTTAAGTGAAAATACCATCAAACAAAAATTCAAAACAATTCTAAATTTAAAAAAAAATACAAATGCGAACAGATTCAACAGTGTAATCAGTTCTCGCAATTCATAGAAGAAAGATAGCTCGGCAATGTAGCAAATGCTTATTTATTTATTTACACTATTCTGCAAAATACACAGTACTAGATAAGCCAACTTTTTCCCATCAATTTTGAAGGAATCTCTGATTATTTCTTTGCACTAAGCTTTGTATTTAGCGATTTTGGACCTTTTGAACTTTTCGTACGTTGCATATAGCTTGGTACACTATTGCTCTTGATGATTCTTGTTTTCTCGCTTGGTCGGGGAGATAAAGTTGCTGAAGAAGGTTTACCCCTATGACACGGCGATAGAGCAAGGCTAGTTGAGGAAAGTGCCTTCTTTACAGGACTTTTGCACGGAGTTAGGCTCGATTTTGCGCGGACTTGTGATGAATTTGATAGTTCTATATCATTCTTTAAAAAAAAATCATTATCATTACCAACAAATATACACGCTTTTTTTTTATAAGAATAACTTCTATAAGAATATCAGGGTGAAAATTGCCTAAATTGTAAGAATATCTTAAGAATATTTCCAGGGTGAGTTTGCTTAGAATAAAATTGTTAGTTAACCAAAACATTAGGGAAATCAAAATGAGACAAATCTTTAACAAAATCCATGTTTCGGCTAAGTATGTACAGTAATATAATAACAGCAAATGGAAAATTCAGCTGTCGCGAAATAGTTGTTCTTGTGCATACATGTGACAGAAACTTTACTCTGAAAAATAGGAATACATTAAGAATACTTCACCCTCATATTTTGCCAAATCATAAGAATACTTCACCCTCAACGAAAAAACACTATTCTTATAAAAAAAAGCGTGTATTAAGTTTTTGAGTCAGAAATCACAATCGCCAAAGTCAAAACTAATGGTGTGTTTCTTTACAGCTGTTTCTACAAACTTTGTTTCGGATGCGTTACATTATATATCATATGTCATATATTAAACTTTTACAAGCTATATATTTTGGATGCTGACGCTGACAGATGTTTACGTGTGTCTTTTGAGTGACAGTAGGTGCACGCTTTTCAAATTCCGTTATGCGAAATCGTTTTTATGGTTGTAGGAATGTAAAATCTACGTTTCTCTTTTGTGTGAATTAGTTCAGGACATCCAGTTATGCTCACAATGCTATTTTAATAGGTGTTCCTCTAAATTTCTCGTCCCTCTTAATTCCATAGTCTATTCTGTAATAAGCTTAGGCATAGCATTTACGTTGTCGTAAATGAGGTATCGGGTCTCTTAACGGCAACCCTAAATGACGTCAAATTTTGGTGAACACGTGTGGTTGGCAACTTAGTTCCGATGCCAAATAAAGTGTTGACAAATCTTACATCACTTACAGTTAAGTTATTGTTTGTTTCCTTTCGTTGTTTTTCTGCAATCTGGAAGCAAAAAATGTCAACAAATGATTTAATATAAACTTCTTAATCTTCATGCAAATCATATTTCACTGAGGTAAATTCAAAATTACAAATTTATTGCAATTTCAATTTCATATCGTCTAGGTTCTAGTTGCTTAGATTTTCCTGTAACATGTGACGCTTCAAATGAATCCTTAATCTTGCATGTTATAACTCATAAAAATTTTCGCGCGAATTTAAAATTAATTAAATTTAATATTCGCGCATCTATTTTTTGTGCACTTACTAAAAAAGCTACAGTGAAAAGAAAGAAACTATTTAGTGATTACTTTATAAAACAGATAAAAACATAAAGCAAGCGACGAAAACATTTGGACGAACCTGCTTTTGTTCAAGATTGTATTGTTTCATCATTTCGAGCACGTTAGTAGTTATGTTGCCTTTCATATCTTGTTCTCCCTAAAAACAACCTTACTACACATTGTGTCGTACGTTATCAATACCAAACATGTTGAACTTGACTAATAATACCATCGTGCAACTTAATCGCATGCATCACACCCTCACCTGACTCACATGTGTATATTATGCTATGGACCGATAAATAAAAAACCGGGGTAATTTATACCATTTTTGAATTCTCGATATTGATTTAAAAAATGTTGAAAATCAGTTAGAAACTGGTGCTAAATTGCTGGTATCTAAAGATTGCCAGGGACCTACTTTTAGTATTGATCAAAAGGTCGCGAAACTTGGGGGAATAACTTTTTTTGTGAAAATTAACTCATTCATCCTGTTACAGTCGAATAAGTCCAAACTATTTGTCGGTCCTAATTTTCGTCACTTAGCACCGACAAAGATAGGGTCGACAAAGTTAGGGTCGACAAAGTTAGGGCCGGCAAATTTAGGGCCAGCAAAGTTAACGCCGGCAAGATGCTTGTATGCAACCGATTTTTTATGTTAGCGAAAAGTAGTAAATTTTGCTGGGATAAATACTCCATCTCAGTGTATAAAAATTCGTCTTTTTTAAAAAGAATATTGTATTACTGATGATGGCCGCGAAAACAGCCAAACGCTTTAAAAATAATTACAAAAGAATTCATTTTCATCTCTTCTAGCAATATCTATCTCTTATAATAATACAGAGACTGTGTCTGTCCGTAACAGGCAAAGTGGATGTGTTCATTTTCCTTTGATATTGCCGAAAAAAATCTTTGATGTTGCCGTAAAATATATGTCTTCTTTGTCGTGAAAAGCTGCGAGTTTTTTGTGGTTTGTTAAATGAAGTTCTAGCACAAAGTAACGGAAATTGTGTTTGCAAAAAAGATGGCTGTTCTTTTTAAGCATTTGTCTTCCTCTTGCCTTCAAAATAAATCTACAAAAACATTTGAAAAAGGGCATGGTATGTAAATGAAGTATAAGGTTTCAAAGGTTTGTTTATGTTTTTTTTAGTTTTGATGATATTATTGATGCGAGACATGTTTGTTAGCTAGCATCATAAAGCCAACCACACCAACAACAACCTAAGCTAGCTAGCTCGGAATTTATAAATATGTAGCCATGTTCTTTATACCTAGCTAAGTCTCCAGTTTATATTCAACTGACCAGTTCAGCTTATGTTAGCTTCAGTTTTATGTTGCTTTTTACATGTAAGCTAGCTACCGTAGTTATCTTAGTGGTCTTTGCTAAGAATGTGACTGTAACTTAAATTTCACTTGACATTTTAAGCTTAAATTAACAAGCCACAACAACGTTTAAAAAGTATTTTTAATTTTAAAAGTATTTTCGGTATGTTGTTGTTATTCCTCTGTTTTTAGGTATTTATAGCTACCTTATAGTAGTCAAACTTCTCTTCTTTTTTGAACACGAATTATGATGTAACAAGCTAGCTACAAAATCTTTCTTAAACTTTTAGGATACTGTGACACATTTTTATGCCCATATAGAATAATTTTTTCACATTTCCTGTAAACTTTACAAGGGGACCACAATATGACAAGTGGAACAAATTTTATAGAATTTAAAGTGTGTGTGTTAAGTTATTTTTTATCGTTTTGTTTCCTCATCCTGTTAAACTTTTGTCAGCCTACATGTAAAATGCCAGGTTTTTTTACAGGGGTTTTTGACATTTGATTGGAAATTTATATACGTGGGTTTATACATGGGTTAAAAAAATTTGTCAGTTCATATTGTTCGTGTTTCAAAATGCTGTTTTTGAAATTTTGTGTAATCTTTTTGGAAATAGACCACATGCAATATATATACTGAAAGAACAAATCTTTGTACAATCAGACTTCACTGTAAGCTGTTGTAAAGCTGATGTCTTTATCGGTAAAAATAACAGCCATCGTTTAGTAATTAATCGGTTACTAATTAAGAAAAAATAAAGCGAGTTTGAAAGTTAAAAAGTATTTATTTGTTAAGCTTTTCGTACACTAAGTACATCTTCAGACTATATAAACAACTTTGTCTTTATATTTCGTATTATAAACTATTGTTTGGGAGAACTAACTGTATGTGATGTATTTTTTGCTGGAAGAAAATTCCATGGCTTCACGTTTTTGTTTTTCTTGAGAATTTTACAAAATTTTGTAGGGATAAATGTTTGCTGATGATAAAAAAATTATATACTTAATGTTCTGACTGAAACTGTTTTTGTTTTTTATATTTTGTAATCTAAACGCGAGGACTGTATGCACTGAAATCACTGATTTTTTTAAATTTTGATGTGTTTCATAACCTTTTTGTAGAAGATTAATGGGTAATGGTAATATACGACATGCTGAATGAACTTATTTTTGTTGATTTAGATGTGTTTCTCAAAAACCGAATTGTTTTACATTTTGTGCAAACTTTTGTTTACGAACCGTATACAATGTTTCTAAAATAATGATCTTTGTTGATTCAAGTTTATTCTTTGCTCATTGATTTTTTGACATTTAGGTTCAGAATTGTTGGTAAAGGGCAGTACAGAACTAAAAAGGAAAATTTTTGTGTTCTTAACTGGTTGATTTTTACATTTTGTGTAAATTTTTGTGGGAGAGGATGGTATCCAACCGAAATGACTGATTTTTCTAGATTTAAATTTGATGTTTTCGAAACTATGGCTTTTTCATATTTTTGTATAAGCAAAAGACAATATTTAAAATGTGTAAAATAACTTATATTTGTTGATTTGTGCTAACTCTTGCAGGCCTCCTTTTTGACATTTCAGAATAAAATACTGAGGGTTTTCAACATAATCACTTATAAGATGTACATATTTGAGATGCTTTATTTCTGAGATTGTTATTATCCGTGTTGTGACTGTCGGTGTTGTAACTGTCTGTGTTCTTACTGTCGGTTTTGTGAGTATTGGTGTTGTGAGTGTCGATGTTGTGAGTGTCGTTGTTGTAACTTTTTATCAACTATATTTTACACCTTGCAAGCTGTTCTTTTTTATTTTGTGTAAGATTTGTGTGGAGGATTTAATGCGATTTGACATTTGATGTAAGATTTTAAGAACATTTTTTTTTTTATATGCACTACTGACGTCAGCAAAACATCTAAAGCAACCTATTTTTCATTGGCCTTTTGCCTAAGTGGATTTTTCCACGGGCCTTATCGACTAGTCTCTTAAAATAATACAGAGACTGTGTCTGTTTGTAACAGGCAAAGTGGATGAGTTCATTTTCCTTTGATGTAGCCGAAAAATGCATGTCTCAAATATTAAATTTTATGACGTTACGGCGCGACGTCAATAACACTACTTTAACGTCAATATCCTATATTAAATTAATGAAGCCATTACAGTGCTCCTAAAGCTTTGAGGGCAAATAACTTGGAAACGAGGTGGTGACGTCAATGATTTTTCACCGCGTGGGTAACTAGGGACCACCTAGGACCAATTTGGGTAATTTTCCCAAACCTGGGTCCCCAAATCCGTTTCGGAATGGACGGGTTAATGACGTCATCAAAAAACCTTCAAACCCTAATAGCTCTGCAACCGTTTGTCAAAAGTACACGATCCTATACATTTTCTTGATCAGCGTTTCAAGATCTATACGATGAAGGTAACAGGTTTACAAATTTCTAAAAAAAATCTTTTCGGTTTTGATGGGCCATTGCTGACGTCAGCAAAATTTTTATAACCTTATATCTCCTTAGGCGTTTGTCGAAAACATATGATCCTATACATTATTTTGATCAGCGATTTAACCTCTACACATTACAGGCAACGGATAAACTAAACTTCGCCAATTTTTTTTGTATCTGCACTGCTGACGTCAGCAAAAAATCTAAAACAACCTATTTTTTATTATCCTTCTGCTTAAGTGGATTTCTCCACGGGCCTTATCGACTAGTATTATAATATCTGTATAGGTCTGTCTGTCTGTCACGCAAAATGGTACCGCAAGTAGCGAGACGTGCGTAATGCGATATAAAACAGACGGGCGAATGCGTGGATTTTTCCACGGGCCATCGACTAGTTGTATTTAAAGTGATTATCATTTAAGCTTATATCGTTCGCCAGGGAAATTTCTTTCTCTACAATGGCACCAGAAAAGAACTTTCAGAAAACACTTTCTGATAAAAATGCGTCTTTACAAAAATGTTTTCTTTCTAAAGCCGCTTTTACACGATCAAATTTTATATGACATATACTATATGATCATATAAAATTGATCGTGTAACGTACGTTATATGAAAATTTCTATGATCATATTTACACAAGTAAAGAAAACAATAGTTTTTTTTCTAAACTAATAGTTTCATGCCGCCACACGGACGACAATCTTCAGTAGTAATAAAACCTAACCGTAAGAGTTGCATACAATGGTATCAAAAATTACAATACAATGGTATCAAAAATGGACGTAAAAAAGATGTAAAAATGACGTCAGTCGCGTGAGTCGTACGTAGCCAGATAAAATTTGTTTATGTGTCTGCATTTCGCCACAATTTCTGTTCTTTTATAGAGTAGATTGTTTTCAGGGTATATGGCAATTTGGTATTTTTCCTCCTGACAGAGCTGACACGAAACACTTTCCGGGGAAAACGATCTGGATGTCTGTAAGATTTTCCAACTAATATTGGGGTTTCCATTCTGCTCCTTGATTCTCCAAAACTCCATAGACAAGGTCGTGCTGCCTTTGTATTTTTGATGTACAAATGAAGTCTTGAGTCGCGTAGCGTTTTTTGAATGCTGTTTGACAGAGACCAATATACTTTTTTTCGCCGTAGTTGGGGAGGTCGGATGTTATCGTTGCCTCGTACACGACATTGGAAGCAAGACAGTTTTGGTTCATTGGGCATAGATCTTTTCTCATGCAGTTGCAAGTTCGTTGATTGGTGGGAGGTGTTGGGGGGTTGATTATTTTGTTGTTGTGTGAGTTGATAATGGTATTCATATTCGGCATGCGGCATGGTATTTATATAATCAAATTTTGAAAATAGAACACGTCCTATTTTTTATATGATATATGATCATATAAACCTATTGTCTTCTATTGAGATTACATAACGCGTTTTCAATTGTGCCGAAGTTATGTAAACATGAAACAACGTTTATTTTTTTCAACAAGCCTAAGTATTTCGTTAAAATTTTCCGGCGTCATTCTCCTCTTTTAAACGCAATTCCGAGATTAAAGTCTCATAAAGACCGAGTTGTGCCCACGGCACGGCAAGACGCTTGTTTAGCGTTTGATTAGAAAACTTAAGTAGCTTATCGTGGAAGAGGACTACTAGGAACTGTGTGGCAACAGCAAATTGTCTTCTGTTGCACAGTCAAGATGGTCAAGACGGTGGTCTTCTTGTTTTTAAGTAGCTTATCATTGTCTCTTAGCATGATATTCCATAGTTATACCATGCTTAATTGTCGTGTTTGATGCTAAATTCCCATAACTTCCACAATTAAATCATGACTCAGGTATTTTAACAAAGTTTCCATTTTTGTGAAAACTCGCTTCAATTTTTAAGCAATGTCAATGTCTACAATGTCTTTGTTTTAGTCAATGAACAGAAAGACTTTGATTTACAGTGATATCTGATAGTGTTTTTATTTCTTCATCCGTTAATTGTAGTGTCCCCAAACTTGTCTACCTCTGAATCATTATCGCTTTTTGAAGTCTGAAATCTTCTTTTACTGAGTGTTTATAGAAATTTAGTAATATTTGTGGTCTCTATAAGCATTGATTTGTCTTCCATCACTTTAACAAGCAGCAATCGGGTGAAATTGTTTAAAACATTGTATATATCTGTACGAACTCTTTTTTTATTTCAGTAATATATTTTTTCTTCTTCTGACAATGGTGCGTAATTTTGTTTACGTTTAGCTTCGGTAGTCACTGCCTCCATACTATCCCCATCTATTTTCCCTGTTGAATTAAAAATTTGGAAAGTTTGCCAGATTTAATTGCTTTTTTATTGGAGGGAACATTCCACTTTACATTGTGCATGTTGGGTGTATTCACAACGGGTGCTTCCACCCCGAACAACAAAAAAAGTTGGAAGTGTTTTTAAAGAACAATTTCATTCTAGCACATCATCTTCAGCAAGTTCAGGAAAAATAAATGTTAATTTTTACCTAGCAAACCAGATGTACAGCTCCAATAGCCAACTAAGATTTTAGTACCTGGCATTTGACCATGGTCTTTTTCTATGATACACCAAACGTCATATTGTTTTGAATTAACTTTTGTTCAGCATGTTGATAAATATCTCAACAAAAAATTCATTAAAATAATATCTGTAGGCCTTTTATTTCTTGTATTCACAAACCTTCAAATTACAACAAAAGTTCTCGGTGCTCTACTTCAGCAACAATAGGGACATTTTCTTCACAAGCAGAAAATGCCCTGAAAGTAGTGAAGTGAAAAGTGAAGTCATATAGCAAGAGAAGCTGGCCCCAAGAAGAGAAGAGAGAATATAGCTAGCTAGCTTGTAGCTACCACATATCTTGCTACCAAAGTATCGAACGAACTATTTAAAGGTTTCTTTCCGATACCGTTTAACTACATTCGTACTATATAGTTTAAAATCGTTCAATGATTTGATCTCAAGCTTAAGTAAATTACTTTTTGTTGACATTTAAAAAATTCACTTTTGTTTGTTGACATGTGGCTATATTCAAATTTTTACTCGAAATTTTTTCCCAGTAGTTTTTGTGATGTCTTTTGCAGAACGAATTTTTTTATCTAAAAAAGGTGTATTATGTCCATGCTTAGGATAATCACTCTGAGGGAATGAAAGTTGAGGAAAAAAAATAAAAAATAAATAAACACATTGTAAAATATAAATCACTACTGCTACCTACCCTGCTTCTTGATTTTGCTATACCAATTTATCTAATACCAAGGGTGTTTAAAAAACTCGACGGGCTATTCATGTTTTCATATCCACTTATTATCTCCATAAAATATGTCCAATGCCTTTGTAGTTTCATTAATATTTGCATAAATTTTTACATAAAACGAACTAACGGAAGTTATATGCGGGAAATTATATGCGGGAGAAAAAATTGCGGAAATAAAGCTTGCGAATGGGACCTT
The DNA here is from genome assembly GCA_030067915.1 of Hydractinia echinata. Lineage (NCBI taxonomy): Eukaryota > Metazoa > Cnidaria > Hydrozoa > Anthoathecata > Hydractiniidae > Hydractinia > Hydractinia echinata. Next base: position 614,994 of record JASGCC010000183.1, on the reverse strand, counting down.
GAAAATTGTAGAAAATGCTGGATAAACATTGCATTGAGCACCATTTTTATTGCGGCATTTAGGATAGCGGCTGAAAGTATTTAGACTTTCGTTGATTTGGAAAAAAACAACGCAAAACCTTGATTTTTCGCGAAATTTTCAATTAACTGAATTGCTGCTTAGTGTTAATTTATTCACTTTGCGAGTGACCCTAACCCTAATCCATAAAACTCACTTTTATCCAAGGATGGCATAATATCTCTTTCGAAGTTAAACGATGTGCTGGATCGACTTTCAACATGGCTTCGACTAACTGCTTCGCTGCGAAAGAAATTTAATTCACTTAAAGTTAGTGGCCAGGGAGATTGAAAAGCACGTTATACTGGCAATATACCTGCTTGTGATACTGTACTCCAAACTTGTGATTCAAAATTGATGTTGCCTTTCTTGATAAGTTCAAACAGCTCTTCTTCAGTATCTGCCATAAACGGAGAATCACCACTCAGCCTATGCGATGAAGATTCTAGTTTTTAATAATATATCTCTATTTCTTAACTGTTTGACTCTAAAAATAAAACCTTAAAAATAGTTCCCTAGTCGTTCGCCAGTGTTTGAAATAAATAGCTCTTACTGATCTTTGTGGCCTAGCGACAGTGTTCGCTTTCTAGCGTGGTCGTGTCCGTGACATTAACGCGTAAATTAACCTTTATCACAAACATTCGCCATCAGAAAGATGTTTTTGATGGCTGCCGAAATGTTTACTGTGTGAATGCTTCTGCAGCTCAAAGAACCTTTATGCACTGGATCCATTATTTAGAATTTAGCTATATGGTACCAGAGATTCAGAGTTTATAGACCGTTCCACTGGTATATCTTATTTATGAATAGAATACACACAAAAAAATTTATATTCGAGCAGCTTGCAGGAGAAGAAATATTTGCGAACTTACAATTTATATAAGATAACTCCTATGCTCCATATATCGCATTGTTGACTATATCCATAATTTGTGATCACTTCCGGCGCTAAAGTAACAAAGTATTCAGCAAAACTTATATTGCAGAAAAACATATGTGTTGTTGTACATCTGTGTGTTTATTTGTATTTAAGATTTCAATTCCACAAATAAAACACCAGAGTGAAAGAGGTATAACTTAAACGCTTCCTTCTGAGCAAAAAGAAAATTAGCTAAAATGATAAATTTCATTTGGTCAAACAAAATATTTTTTTGGCTGCAATGCTAATTATGAAAGTACTGCTCAATACAATTTTAAATTTACACAAACTTTCTCTCCGAGCTCCTTCTTCACCAGCATGTTAAACGCAATACAAAATGCTGACATCAGCACTTTCTATGCTATCACAAGATAAGCGTGCCATATAGAAACGGGTTAATTTGCTGACTTTATTTATTCTTTAAAGGACGAAGAAATGAATTTTAAACGTAGAAGAGGATATCGTCGTAAAATCAGTTTGTAAATTTTGTACACATGTTAACTTACCCATGTAAATTGGCGTGCCAACCATTTGATTCATCATGTAGTCGCTTCCTGTCCCTCCACGTGTATAGGAAAGTCCGAAATCGGTTAACTAAGAGATAAAAACCTGTTTCATATATAACGTAATCGGAAATATTTCACAAAAAATTAAAAATAGGAAAACATACTTTTATGTTGAATGTTGCATCGTTTTCCGGTTTAGCAAGCAAAATATTGTCCAACTTTAAATCTCGGTGAATTATATCTATATACACACAAGAAAATGTTTTAGTGGATAACGGAAAGTATTATTATTAAAACATGTTCATACGGGTAAACCTTCCACCTGATATTGCATTGTTATCAAAGGGAACTCTGTTTAAAAATTTAATATTAAAAACAAAGATATTAAAATATAAGAATTAACAGAATATTAAAAAAAATGAAAAAATAAACAAGGTAGGAACAAAAGAGTAGGAGAAGCAGTAGCAGAAATAACGTAAGTGAAACGCGTAGAGATTGTTGAGATCAATCAAATATATAGATACAGTAGACTCCTGTTAACTCGAACACTGGTTAACTCAAACTTTTATTAGCTCGAACTGTTTTCTACGGTCCTTTGGACATTTCCTAATACTTCCTTATAAAAACTACTCGTTAACTCGAACCCCGGATAACTCGAACATGCGTTTTCTCGAACCATTTTTTGGTCCCCCTTAAGTTAATTTCTTCGGATAACTCGAACTTTTTAGTGTCTAAGTAGATTGTAACATTTGTAAATTTTATAGAGTCTGAAGAAAAAATCGCCTTAAGGCGAGTGTAAAGGAAAGTGCGCATAATTTTTATAATTCAAATATCATCTCTAAATAACATTTTTATAACCTGATATGTAGATATTTTGGAAGCTCTTATTTTTCTCAATTGAGTGATATAATTTTTTTTGAAAAATATTAAGGTCGTTTGAGGTTTAGGTGTATGCAAAATTTACCCCAGTCTCTCCACACTGATGTTTCTCTTACAAAACGGCTGAATTTTTTTTCAAATTTTTTTGACCATTCTTCGCAGATGGGTTGTATCTAAAAAGGGTTTTTACTATTTTGTTCAAAATTTTATAGTTTTCTTACTATTTCATATTTTTCCAAATGCTAGTTTTTCAACTTGTTCAATTTCCGCGCTCTGCGAGGAAATTGTTTGGTTTCCACATTCTATCTATCGTCCGGCACTTTTTGCAAATCTCGATAAACCAGACTTACGATCGTACTGTTCTATTTTTTATTTTTCGTAAAATTATTTTGTTTTCTAACTAGATTTATAACTTTTTGTCTTATTGTATTAATTCTCCAAAATCTTTTTCCGAAAATTTTAATCATCTATGTAGCCCAATTTGCTTTAAATTCTCGGTCCTGAAAATTTTGGTTCCTGTACAAGCCACGTTGGCAATATTGTATAAGATATATGTCAACTTAACAATTTTTTCAGTGGCACCCAAAATCTCATCTGGCAGAATTTCTAAACGCCTACGATATGTTAATAAAATGCGTAGAAAAGCCCTTGGGACGAGATTGAGCGGCACTAAGGCCGAAGAAATTCGTACCTCAGTTTACTGTCAGGCAGCCCGCATCTATACCACCGCCATGAACAATTTCATTATTTCAAAAAATTTCATTATTGGCTTTACTTTCCCTTCAAAAGAAGAAAAGTATGAGGTAAATTACCAAAAGAATATCTCAAAAAGACTTCTGACATGCTTCGCACATACCGACGACAACCAACATTTTTCGTGTTTTTGCTCTATTTTGATAAAATACTGACCAATCGTACACTCGTTCTTGCTGCACATGTCTTTTAGGCATTAGTTCCAGGGCTGTGGGCCTTTTATTTATTTATTTTGGCCGAGCGAGACAATGTACTGTAAACAGAAAAATGGCGGCTTTGTGGCATGCGCAATGAAGGGATTGTGACGGCTTTAAAATAACGAATAATGAGAATTTCCTGCATGGTACTCCCTGAAATGCAGACGATGATAAACTGAGGTACCAATTTCTTCAGCCTAAGGTGTTCGTTGGTCCTAGGAACGAATTTACTTACTCTGATCTGAAAATCTGCAGAAAATTTAAGCCCTTTCTCAGATTTAACAGTGTGCATAAACAAAGGAGTCGTACAGAGCATATACATTCCCAAATCAAAACAAAGTTGCAAATGTTTATAAAGTTCAATACATGTGCACACATCCTGACCTATGGTTGCTCATACGTAGCAATATTCAAAAAATTGAATATTTTGTGCAACGACTCATATATGTTTAACCAGCCATATTTATATTTAACGACTCCTCACAAAACATAATCATGCAAAAATATTATAGGCACTACTTTCTGAAAGCTCAAAGAAGGCGAAATAGACATGTGTATTGCATTTCAAGTCAGAAAAAAGCAGATCAGATATTTTGAAAATATTTCGTTGCTTGTATATTATTCATTGAACATATATGACTGGTTGAACATATAAATGACTGGTTGAACATATAATATCACAATCGTTGAACAAATGACTCGAATATAATGACTCGTTGAATATTGCTATATATGAGAAACCATACCTGACAGGCATAAAACTGTTTTGGCTTACTATATCCTATTACAGACTAATTCTCCTAAAAGATGTTGGTCTTTTTTATTGGCATTTGTCTGAGGGGGGAGTCAACATCTTGGCCGATAAAAAATAAAAATTCAGATGTAGTTTTGTATATGGGATGACTCACAAATCAAAATGTGTATGCTGAACACCAATCCGACATATTTTGAAAATTCATGTTTTACGGTATAAAATATTTAAACTTCGAAGTATTTCACTTCCTTTTCGATTTGTGAGTCACCCCTAATTGTTTGGCTATTCTCTCTTCATCATATTTTAATTTTTATGTATTTTGGTTTTTGTACAGAATTGGATACAATAATTGTTCATTTCGGCATTCAAGCAGTTTATTGAGGTATTTTTTTATCCTATAAAATTTTGCCAGAAATTAAAGTGGTTATGTTTTTATCGCCTCATTTTTAGTATTTTAACTTTCTCTAAACTGTAACAGTGTCAATTGTATTTTCCAGTGTATGATGTTGTCATCAATTTAATCGATTTTCTATTTCTTTTAGGTGATAGGTGGTGTCTGAGAAACGCTCAGAAGTACTAAAAAACTAATACTCAAAGCTCAAAACTTGAATACTGAAAACTCAAAACTTGAATACTGAAAACTTGAAACTTGAATACTGAAAACTTGTTGTTTTAATTGAATTGATTAAAATATAATTTTTCATATTTGCGCAGCGTTTTCATTTATACCCTTCGTATAAATAATTGACGTTCCATTCTGCATAGTTTGTTCTTTTGTGATCCCAAGCATGGTTTGCGCAAGTTGTAATCTCGATTGGGTTGTATACACGTGCGAGGATATTTGCCAGTTTACTCTGTGTTTCGATTGCAAAAGTCTGCCTCAAAATGCCTAATATTTCATTCAGCAACTTTTTTCCGGAATAAAGACAGACTCCTTTTAGATGGTGATGTGGAATCTAATCCCGGGCCTGTTGATAAAGTAATCCTTGGGTCGTTTAATCAAGCAGACGAACGTTTCGGGGATTCTGCTGGCATACAATGTACATGCAATGCTTTAATAAGTGTCTGTTGGTCAAAGATTAGGCGAGTTACTATTTGGAAAACACCTGATCTTGGCAATATACTCGAAATAGGAAACACAACTTTTAGCAAACTAGCGAAAAATCGTTGCCTATGTCTGAACGAACTTCCGGAATGTGTTGAAATCTTTAAAACATTTTTGTCAGTAACACGTTTGAATACAAACATCGGTATCCTTGATGCTACTGATATCAGTTTTCTGCGCGTAGAAGATAATTTTGACAGCGGAGATGGGGTGTTGATGCTTGTAAATGGGTTCACGTTTGCAATCCTGTGGTCTAAACGTGACTATTTTCTGTTTGACTCGCATGTGCACAACGAAAGCGGGAACATGTCAAATTTAGGTAATTCAGGTTTGCTAAAATTTTAAAAGGCTGAAAATTTGACAAGTTACATTCTAGACACATACGCTGGTATGCACGCAAGGAGATATGAAATGGAATTTATAAGGGTAAATGTGAGCGATGAAGATGTTGCTCATATTGAGGACCGGGGACCGAGATTGCTAGCTTTTGTTTCAATGTTCATTCCAAAATGCATCTTTAAAACTTTTGTTGACGTTTTTTTACTTTCCTGCTCGCTTGAAAGCAACATAAGCAGGCACGAGGAACCTGTGTACCCACTTATGTATCTCCAACAGACGGACCTAGGAAAAACGGAAACCTCACAAGAGCTTATGAGTGGCGGAAATTGTTAAAGCCGGTCGGCTTCTTGTTTTCTTTTACATAAACGGCTGTAAAATTTAAACTGTTTTTTACAATGAAAATTACAAATGAAAAACCCTTTTTAGATATATTATTTAGCTTTATTTCAAAACAGCTCTCCTACACAGACGTTATTTAGTTTTGTAAGAGAAAGTTCAAATGTAGATACCATTTTATCAAAAAATAAACACTGAGAAAAAGAGTTTTAAAGTTTTGAAGTTTTTACTCACATGCGGCTACTTGCGGCATTGAAATTACACTTACAGGTATTCCATTTTTAAAAGCGTAATATTTTTCTCTTTGGAAGGTGAGTCTTTTTTTAGAATTCAAATAAGGATTGTGACGATAGTTTGACATTTTGTAAATGAGATGACTTTCCATGGTTATAAAGATGTTTTATTGTGACAATTCTCAGAGGGAAATAAAATGAAGACAAAGATAATTGTTACTTCATTGCGCATTTTTTTTTTTGAAAGTTACATTCATTTGCGAGATAACACCTTTTCAGTATGATACAGAAAGAGTGTTACAAAGATCATCACAGCGTTATTAGTGGGTAAACATAAACAAACAAAATAAACAGAGATCCAGATGGAATTTTTGAAAAAAAATTCATAATTAAAAAGTTTAGTATATTTTGCCCTAATTTCACGAAAAAAAAAAATAAACGAAAAAAAATTCATTTTTTTCCTTTACACTCGCCTTAACTCGAACTAATATCTCATTTTTGTCTAAGGCCTAGATTAGACGCCTCATTTTTGCCGCGCGAAACTTAATTGAATTAAAATCGGCAAAAGAGCGACATTGGTATTTAGTTCGACACGGCGTGGAATTATACGCTGAGTTAAACTAAATGCCATGCATTTAAAATATCCGTGGTTTATTGTTCCACTCCATTTCACAATAAAAGTAAAATATTGTACAAGGGTCTGTGTGACCATGACTAACATTGACCTTTATTCAGAAACAATATTAGACTTAGTTTCCATTAGACGATTGAGCGAAGCGTCGCGTCTTAAAAATCAATACGATATTTTTGTTTAGTGGAAACAGTTTCTATTAATTCGTTTTAATACGGTAAGTAATGTTTCCATTAGACGTCTTCTATTAGTATGCGCACTATGATGATGAGTTTCGTTAATGATCTTCACCATGGATACTATTGTCAAAAACATGTGTTCGAGTACCAGATGAAAAATAAATCAGTGGGAGAGTCCCAATGATTTGAAGACTTTTCTGTTTGATATCTTTTTGTGAAGCATATATTACTTCTACCAGGTCTTGTCCAGTATTTTGGAGGTTTTCGTTCTTTTTTCTTCTTGTTTCTTGTTTCTTCTTTTATTTGAATCAGCAACCAACATCTTCAAAATAATTTGTCTTTTGCGTTTGTGTCTTTCCGTTAAAAATAAAATCACCGAGTTGAACATATTACATGTTGAAATCCACACATTTTGAAGTATCACAATTTGCTTACTGAAATCAACTTTACTCGACACCATTTTGAGCAAAAAACAAAACAGAACAAGTTTTTATTACTTTTATTATGTTCAAGCAAGCCGAAACGTTTATTCATCTGTTTCCATTTAAAAAAATATCGTCTTAAGAGCTATCCGATAAATGTTATGTCACTTTCACGATCGGCATGGAGTGATAGCTATCCGATAGCCAATCTATGCCGAAACAACACATTTTAAATGGAAACAAAACCCCTATCCGATATGCTTTTTAAGACGCTGCGATAGTAAATCGTCTAATGGAAACTAAGTCTTAGATCTTTCTCTACAGTGATGGCCACGCTTCGATGATCACACTGTTTTTAAAAAAATAAAACACAAGTTAAAGATCAAAATAGCAAATATGCTATTAGTTGAATAACACGACGAAAATATTTTTATTTTTATTACTAAACTTAGTAAATTAATTCATGAGAAAAGATAAAGAAAATAAACATTTGTAAACAAAGCTGAAACCGCCATATTGCACGTTCGATTTGTTGTTGAAAGTTTCCGGTCTGTGTATTTATCAAATTTGGCGCCATCTCATCACAACAAACTTCATCGTTCGAGTTTTTTGTTCGCCTCTCCTTTAAGTTAGTTTGTTTACGTTCATACAGTATGCTCTCCTCGTGCTTCAAACAAATTTGCGCGGGACGTTTAAAATCGAGTGATATTACTGCGCATGCGTAGTTTTCACTCGAAAAATAGAAACCCGATTTTTTTTAGTTTGGCTCGACAAAAACTAGCCATCTAATCCCGTGCCTCACTTTTGCCGATTGAATCGGCAAATTCTGCTGTACTTTTTGAATAACGTCGACCTAATTATTTACGTTGAATTAGACGTCGTCTTTTTGTCAAACTAAATGGACATAGATTTTTTTACGCTATTTTAATTAAGTTTCGCACGGCAAAAATGAGGCGTCTAATCTAGGCCTAAGTTTGAATTAACAGAAGCTTCGCATAAGTCGAACATTCGTTAAGTCGAACTGTTTTTTCTGGTCCCTTGGAGGTTCGAGTTACCGGGAGTTAACTGTAGATGCGTTATTTTGAAATGATATATGGCCGTACAAAATATTCCCAAAATGTTCGGTTCCATTGGTTATTCCTTGATCTTTAAGGATAAGTTTTATATCCATAAACAATACGATTTGCTCGGTCTTCATAGACGAACATATTTAACAGTAATACATTATCGGAGATACAGTAAAACGGATCCAACTACAAACTTATTCACTGGTATACTTTCGATAAAACCTTTTTGGACATGCCGTCAAGGTGATTAATGTAATTCAGTTACTGATCCAATGTAACTTTGAGATACTTGTACATGGATGCATGATTAAGGATGACTGCACTCATATTAACTTGTCCCTTGCAGTACTAAAAACTAAATATTTCTTTCTTTTAAGATTGATGATACGGTTGTGACAGCATGCGAAGAGCAGATAACTGTATCACCAGCACACAATGATGTTTTATACTTTTCCAGTGCAGTACCAATATCATTCATCAATATTATAAATCAAAGTTGCAAGGACAGATCCTTGGCGAACACCACATAATACCGTATTTAATTTAAATTTAGTATAATTCTGTTCAACAGACTGTTCTATTGGAAAGAAAATATTCAAACCAAGATAAATTTCAATATAAGATAACCCACAATTAATTTAATTTCAGATACAATATAACTATAATCTAAGTGTCAAAGCTGTAACAGCTGCACCTGTCAATTTTTCACTATCCATGCATGTCTAATATGGTCAGTAGGTATAGCATACCGTACTGGGTTAAATGGTTTTTGCAGAAACCAAACTGAAACGAAGTGAGAAATTGATGAGTCTAAAGATAATCATACACACATACACACACCATCTTCTGTTTTAAATAACCTCTATGAAAAGAAGTAATTTTCGCATTTTTTTTATCAATCGGTTATATAGATGAATTAGGTAAAGCAGCAACTATTGACAATGTCCCATTTATGATAACAAAAGGGTTTGTTCCTTTAATTAACTTTGGATTTTCAAATGCAATATTTATTCTTTCCTAGAACTGCCTGGATTTGGCGCATGTAAACATTTTAATTCACTTTACTTGATCTTATCTCAAGTATAATGGTTTACGTAGCTTGTGATAAACAGCCCAGTCTTTGTTGGTATTAGTTCTTCTGACTTTTGGAGTATCAATACTTATATTACAATATTGTAATCACGATTATTATCAGCAATAAACAATCTGGTCCTCTAACATTTCTTAGTCTCACGTGGTGTACACTTCGGACAGTCTCAATTAGTGATCATGATTTGATAGTGGATCAAATCATGATCACTAATTGAGTTGAGAAAATCATGATCACTAATGTGGTCTTCCATCGTGGTCAGAGTAACACTGATGGTATTTTTAATAATAATTATAAAAGATCTCACACAAAAAAATACATTTCCACTAACAATATAATATAACAAACGTTTATAGGGAAAAAAACATTATCTTATCAACACAGCACTTGGTATCTTAAACAGTGGTCTGAATGTTTTCTGTGAAGTCAGGTAAATAATCTTTATATACTCATGTGCTAAATTTAGAAATTTTCTGCCAAATTTGTGACTAGTGGTAAAAGAATAATAATGCTTTATGTTGCACTCTTTTGTTGTTTTCGGAATATTCTGTTATTCTGTAGTGCTATATAATAAAAATTACAATTGCAGCAAGAATTTTCTCATCAAAACTTACCATTCTCATGCATATAGGCCACAGCATCAACAAGTTGCTGCACAATACACAATATGTCCTGCAAAGAAGAAAAACACTCGCATAAGTGCTACCAGCTCCCATGTAACCTGACCAAAATTTAAGTATACTTGTAATGCTGATAAAATGGAAACCTTTTCAGGCAAACATCCTTTTGATAGTAGGTGCTCTTCTAGACCACCAAGTGCACATAGCTCCATCACCAAAAACATTTTCTAGGTAAAAATATAGATATTAACTATTATCATACTCTTTTCTAAACACTTGATTATTTTAAGAAGATGAAGTAGTTTCTTAATGCTTGGCGTCTGTAGCATGTGTACCCAGTTTTTACTAGTCATCGGCATATAGCAGTGTGTTTTCCTTATACATAGATTTGCTACTTTTTTGTCTGTTTATGATTGTTTGTGTTTGTTTGATTGTTTTGCGATCATTATTTTTTTTTTAATTGCCTTTTTTTTTCAAATTTTATTTATAATCTAAAGCAAAGTTAAATATTTTACCAATTACATTTAAAAAGTATTAAAAATTTAAAAATCATATTTCATGCCTGGTCACGGTCATTCAGTTCCGCCTGTACACGGGAAATTCAGTCTGCGCATGCGCTAACTTTTGAAAATCTCAAAACGCAAAAATTCCGTGGTGATGATGACGTCATAATCTTGACATACCTGACTTAACATGCTAAATTACAAGGCATGGTGCTAAAATATTGTTTACTTTGTATTTTATTATAATAAGTGTGGCCAAGGCTCCGTATAAACACTGAAAACGACGGGTTTGCTTTTGTTGTGGCAACGTAAACGAAAGGGTTTTTTTTTATCCGACAAATTTGCAGAATTCCTATATTCTACCAAAATTTGAGAGAGAACCAAAGTTTTTTACCCAGTATATATATTTTGAAAAGCTACGGGATTTGTCTTTCCGCTGCAAAAAACCTTATTTTGCTTACATTTTTTTACTAAAAGTTTTTAAGCATTTTCCACGGTAAGGGTGTTTGGCTAGCTAGCCTCCTTGAATAACTACAAACATGGCCGACAGGACGACATGCAAAAAGTTCTATAAGTCTCAGATAGTCACAAAAGGTTAAATTAATCTCATTATTACATTTAACAGTTCTTTTGATTTCACTCTGATTTGCACAAATCTAAGTATGAAAGTGTGGTAGATCAAGACCACCTAGATACAGTGTAGCAGCAGGCCATTGGGTAGCTAGCCATAAATGCTAGGACAGGGAAAAAAAATGCAGCAAAAGCTTAAGATATAGCAGATTGATATAGGTGGCCACATAATTGCATTATCTTCAATTTAATAGCACATGGGCTAATTTTTGGCCAAAGAATACAAGCCTTAAATTTGAATGAAATAAGAGCATGTTTTAAGAGCACTCCAAGAGCCTAAGTGGCAGTTTCGGTTTTATATTTAGCTAGCTGGCTGTTAATTAAACTGTGAAAAAGTAAACCAAATAAAGCCTTATGAATGCTTTTGAACAATGATTACTGCCACGCTTTTGCTGTTAAGTGCGAAATGTCATATTTAGGGGCTGTTCATATCAAATATTTCCTCGGATGGCGAAGAAATATTTCAGCATGATAAATTTTACTTTCTGTTCATATGGCATGGGCGAGAAAACTTTTCCTTGGGTGAGAAAATACCATGTGATAAGTTTCTATTGTTTATTATGATAAGAATTTATTGTTTATTTTTAAAAATTATGCCCAATCGACATAAATTTATCTCGCCTGCCGAGGAAACTTCTGTTTTTTGGGAAAATGCATTACCCGCTTACCGAGATCTTGGTAGGCGGGTAAATGTTTTTTCTCATATGAACACAACTAAATTTTGTTAAGAGTTTGTGAACAACCCGAGATCTTGACTTGATATCATGGTGAAACATTTACCCGGTTCCCGAGGAAATATTTCCCATTTGAACATGCCCCTTAGAACTCATGAAGAAAAGTCTCAAAAAAAGATAAAATAATCTAAGTTATAATATAATTTGTGTATTTCATTTAGCAAACATAAAAATAAAAAACTGTACATTAACATAATTCTTTTAAATAAGTCTTCCAATAAAACCATTATAATGTGCATGTTGTGTTTGCAACAAAAAGTATCCCAAACGATTGAAAACCATACAAGGAGTAATCCATAAACACTTTAACAGGTTGTTGACGCCACATGAAAACTAAAAAAAATATGACAGTGGATTTTAATATTTACATTACCTTAACAGGATAAATTTTGAACAAAATTTTTGCCTTGGATTATTTTTTAATGTATTTCATAGACATTTCATAATGACTGGAATCTTAAGCTTGTGCAGGTAAAAAAAGACGTGCATAAGTGTATTTTAAGTGAAATAGATTTAATCACTTATTTGCGAATGTAAATCCTCACTATTTCGCCTTTTTTTTCCCTCGCCGAACTTTTCCCCTGTGACACTTTCTCCCTGTAAAGAATATATACACATTTTTGATAAGGGAGCGCATCACATATTACGTAATCAAGTAGGGGGAGGGGGGCATCGAAATGGGGAGGGGGAGGGGTCAAGTTGTTTGATTGACATAAGGAAATCAAAAACAAATTAACAGCATGTTTTGTGTGAAGTATAAAAAAATATCAACTATCTAAAGCGTTTGTATTCACCATATTCTATATCCCTTCCGCATCTTTTTTTTTTGGGGGGAGGGGGGGGGGGGGGTAAGTAGATGATGACGTAATTTTGGGAGGGGGGACAACCATATGATTACGACTGATTACATGGGGGAGGGGGGAGTAGAAAATAGGCAAAAATTGATTACATAATATGTAACGCTCCCTAAGAAATAGTTTTATAAGAAAACGAGCCTTAAAAACCTCAAAAGCCTTAAAAAATCCCCAGCCCCAGCCTGTAAGATCCAATTTTTGGAAGACCTTGATATTTACATTCACACAATTAAAATTTCGTTTTTTACAAGTCAAATGAACATCCTAACAAGGCCTTATCCTAAAAATAACAAAAGGGAGTTTTTTTCTCCATAAAAATAAAAAGATGTTTCAAATAAAATACATATATAAAATAGAGAAATAAAAATTAAGAAAAAAATTAAGAAAACTTCAGCCTATATTCAGTCCACCTTGCTAAGAACATTTCGGCTTATAAGTCAAAAAAGGGTTTTTCTTATACAAAAAGGTGTATGCATGTATACTTTCTTTGTAAAATTCACTGTTACAATACTAACATATTTTTACGCAAAATTCTCTGACAATAAATATTTTTAATGTGTATATACATTTGAATTTTTAATTTCTTGTTCAAGGGGTTTTGGCAAAAAACAAATTAATTTTTCAATGATGCTCTAAAAAAATTTTCACTTTTTTCATGGTAAGAGCCTTCTTAATTTATTAACAGTTTACTTCTTTTCTTTTAATTCTCAATAAGACATGGTAACAAAAGAAAGACTGTGAAACTGTGAACTTGTGTATTAGCATCTTTTCGACACTAAAAGAAAGGGGGGAGAGGTTTTTAGCAATTCCTAGTAATCGTAAATCCGAAATTTAGGTTAGAATAGAATAACACGTCATAATTGGTGATAAACAATTGTAAACGCAATAAAATAGTTCTATTCACACTATATTTCTTATACAACACAGTGTACTACACTCCTTATTGACTATTTTACTTTAAGGCTACCATGTTTATGCACAAATTTGGAAAGCTATACACACTTTAGTCATAACAACAATGCGTTGCTAGGAGAGCAGAGGCCCAGCCCAACGTTGAAAAGATGAAAAAAAAAATAATATAGTTTACTAAGAAAAAACATTCATATCAGTAACCTTTGTTGGTCAGTAATAACAAAATTCTACTTACAATTCATTATACTACTCATAACATCATCATTCACGTGCCATTTTTCTACAGGTCACCAAAATATCTTGACTTTAAAGGCAAATTTTTCAGAGCAAAAAAATGTAAGCACCAGGACGTTGATTTCTTCTGGTAATACAATGTTTGAAATTAATAAAAATAACTATGAATAGGCGTGGAAAACGAAAACGTTATTAAACATTATAAAATTAAAACAAACTCTTTGTAGTCATGAAAGTCAGCTTTTGTTCAAAATCAGTAGAGCATCCAATTTGTAAAACAATGTTTGTCAGGCATGCGACGACGTCTACCATCTTGAAAAAATTACAAAATATTTCGCGAATTTTGCGCATGCACATTCTGAATTTCACATTCTGAATGAACGTGTGGTACACAGATGTATTCGAAATCGCAGTGTAAATGTGTTTACTCAAAGCGACGAAGCCTCCTTGTTCAATTGCTCTTAGTTAGCTGCTATATAAGGTTTATGTTAATACTATTTATCTATTTATTATGAGCTGACCCTAGAGGTTGTAGTAACCTGAAATTATTGTCAGAATACACTATACTATATACTATACTATACTATACTATTAACATTGTGTGAAGATTGTATATTTACATATACAGAGCCATGATGCATGCAATTCATGCTCCTCAACAAGAGCTTTAGTGTATACAATATTAAAATCATGGAAAAAACATGTGTCTAATCTTTTAAAGCCAGCAACATATAAGAAATATCATGCATACATTGTTTGTTTCTAAAACCTCCTCCAAATGAATTATATTGGGATGATTGACCTTTTTCATGATTGCAACCTCCCTCTCCAGGAGTTTCACAGCAGAGGTACCAGCCTACAAGTACACAAAACCAATTTAACTCAACTGCATTAATTTGAAAAACTTATATCTTTGACACACACAAAAAAATCTGCGAACATTAAAACAGATTACTGCATCATCTTTAAATATTCTATAATTTCCATAATTTCTATGGGACTACTAATTTTTGCTAAAGATCCTGTGGAGTTCAAGGTATATACCTTGGTCAATAAAGGAAACACAAGGGAATAAAGAAAACAATAGCAAGCCTTTCAATAACAAATAACACCTGAGCAATAAATCGCTCGCCAAAGGTTACAATAATTTAGACTAGGCGAGCAACCTGAATAAATAAAATAAGTATATAAATGCATATTTTATTACAAAATCTTTTTTATCTATTTTATCTTATCTTTTTTTATATATTTTGGTTGGTGTTTACTGCAAATAATAAGAAAGAAAACATTTCCATGTGAGATGAATTGATAATGCCTCAGCCAGACAAACTTTTTGTGGAATTGTGGGAGCAATTAATGGCTCAGCTGGTTTTCATTTCTCAGAATTGGGCTTTGCGTCTTTGCGTAACAAGAGCGATCGCTCTTCCTTTATTTATAGCCTATCACAAAAACCACACTTTTCCACAAAAAGTTTGTCTGGCTGAGCATTATCAATTCATCTCACATGGAAATGTTTTCTTTCTTATTATTTGCAGTAAAAACTAACCAAAATATATAAAAAAAGATAAGATAAAATAGAATAGGCTTGCAATAGTACCAAAACAATTGTACTAACTTACATTTTCCTTATTGATAACTTTTACAGCCCACACTGTTTCATCAGTCTTTCTTATAGCTTCAGTGACTGTGCCAAACTTCCTTTACCAAGAAGTGATCCAAATGTATATAACACCTCAATGTCAGATCCATTTCAATACGTGTATGCTGTATTTGTCTACTAGAACCTTGATTCGAACGATATCGAAATGACATTTCGATAAATAGATGCCATAAGATATGATTGTTTATTATTATGTGATATGCTGCATTGATTGACTGATCTGGAAAAATCATTCAAAAAAAACTTCAAATGTTCTGATTAGTTTAAAAAAAATTGCGAAGCTACTTTAATGTTAAAGAATTTTCATGAATTTCATGAGAATTTGTTTTCTTGAATCGACCAAATTTTGTGGGAATTCATTTCTGCAACTCCTTTTCTCACAAAGAAAAAGTTTAATTATATAAATGAAAACAGATTGTACAAGAACCGAAAACTATTGTTTTCCACGTTCAAAAATATCTCATGTATTTAACAATATGTTACAATAAACAATTAAAGTTCTGATGCTACTGAAGCTTGTGTGAAGGTCATGACATTCATGTACATGAAAGTTACATTTAAGCAAAACTGTAGTGGAATATTCATAGAAGCTTGAAGTAGTCTCAAAAATAAAGCCAAAATTAATCTCTAAATCATGATTTGATAATTATAACCCCTATGGCTGCGGTATATATATAACCGGTATTACTAAACTACAGAACCGCACAAAATCACCCTAGAACCAGCAAAAATCACCCATAATAACCTAAAATCACCTAAAACCCAGTCAAAATCACTTATATTAAAGCAGAATCAGCCACATAAACAAGAACCAGCCAAACTGCATCCAATTAATGTACTGTTCATCTTTTTATATCTGTGCTTAGCTCAGATGCTGAATAATATGCGTGTAAAATAAGGGACACCAGGGCAACCCGAGCCATCCCATTATTTCAAAATATTTTTTTTCTCTTTTTCAGGTATACATTCTCCTTGAGGACCTCCCTGTTCAGGACATGACAATAAACGATAATATAAGACAAGCAATATAGGAAGCAAAATAACAACAGAACAAATTTGGATGTATAGTTATCAAAAAATTGCATTCCACAGCTAAAGTAGTTTTTGGCGTTGTCGGGTACTGTTGTGTTTTCATACTTGAAAATAAGTGGATGTATATATACCGGACCTTATCTCGTTTTTATTTTTCCATTCCTGTCTGTAAAGACATGACAGTTTGGCGCGAAGCACCAAGGGCCTTATATGAGAACCGGGAAACTCGCCCATCGAGTTTCCGGGTAGAGCGGGGTAATATCAACTCGGGTTTACATATAAATTTGTCATTTTCTATCCCTGGTTTATATGAAAAAAAATTAGCGGGAAATTGAAAGTGGTGGGGTGAGGAAGCAAAAATAACAACAGAACAAATTTGGATGTATAGTTATCAAAAAATTGCATTCCACAGCTAAA
This sequence comes from Hydractinia echinata, assembly GCA_030067915.1. Taxonomy (NCBI): domain Eukaryota; kingdom Metazoa; phylum Cnidaria; class Hydrozoa; order Anthoathecata; family Hydractiniidae; genus Hydractinia; species Hydractinia echinata. The sequence continues at coordinate 597,931 of JASGCC010000183.1, read as the reverse complement.
GTAGTTTTTGGCGTTGTCGGGTACTGTTGTGTTTTCATACTTGAAAATAAGTGGATGTATATATACCGGACCTTATCTCGTTTTTATTTTTCCATTCCTGTCTGTAAAGACATGACAGTTTGGCGCGAAGCACCAAGGGCCTTATATGAGAACCGGGAAACTCGCCCATCGAGTTTCCGGGTAGAGCGGGGTAATATCAACTCGGGTTTACATATAAATTTGTCATTTTCTATCCCTGGTTTATATGAAAAAAAATTAGCGGGAAATTGAAAGTGGTGGGGTGAATATGTAAACAAATATGGCTTCCATCAACAGAAAAAAGAGGATAGCGATATTGTTGATGTTTGAAACAACTGTGTTATCACTATTAATGCAAATCAATGGATTCATTTGCTCCTCTTAAGCTTATTTGAAATTACTAAATGACTTTCAGATAATTCTACTATCAAAAAAACGAAACCACTACTTACAACGATTGAAAATAAAAATGATACAGAAATCTTATCGAAAACCTCGTGAAGTTTGGTATCGTGTGGGTAGAACAGAAATGTGGTGGATCAATACCTTGAATGTTTAGTGTGAATGGGGAAAAATGACAAAGGAAATTTTCCAGACTGTCGAGAAAGGTGTTAACGAACTTCTCAACGAGTTGCGTCCATTGATTTCCCCTGATCCTACTTCTCCAAATTACCGAGCTGTTTCATCAGAAAAAAAGTTGCATAACACTCATTTCCTAAAGGATACTGGGGTCTTTACGTGTATGACTGCTAACACATTTGGATTGCACTTAAGCACCACTTCGAACATAATACATCAAGTTTGTAGAGCGATAGTTCATGTGTTAGGTCCAAAGTATATCAAGCTTCCACAAACAACAAATCCAAGACGAGATGAGACAAAAGTCAGCTGAATTCGAAGTGAAGTATGGCTTACAACAAGCGTTTGAAAATCCTTGCCTTAAACTTTTAACCTTCTCTAGAATACGATTATGACCTTTTGCTATAAGAGCGAGCTTTTCTTTCTTGTGCTGTTCTGATATAGGTGGCTTGGTTTTCTTCTATAAGACCAAACAGTGCAGGGTCTCGCATAACTTTTGCCATTGGCTTGACTTAAAATATCGATATTGCTTCAGTTTGTCCAGCATTAAAGTAGTTGCCATTATACTCACAGATCGATTTATATTCAAACAAGCAATTAATTAATGCATCATGCATTTTTCTGTCCACGAAATGACTTTTTTGTTTTTGGGACAAGGTCCTAGGATATCTACCACCTGACCCATCCTGGAAAAAAACTTTATAAAACCCCTTATAACTTTTCTAATATACAAACAACTCAGCAGGTAACAGCAACACTCATATTTCTTTCCTAATTCTAGGTGATAGTACGCAGAACCTTCCATTGCCTAATCTTTCTTATTTCTACATAAGTTATATATATTTTCTAATCAATATATAACTGTGAGTTTTTAAACCATGTCACCTTGCAGGAATCATAGCTGTTCAGCACCCTTACTTACATGCTAATGATTCCTGTGGGGTCCGGGGTCCTGCTACTATCACCGGTATTTTATTAAACTTTTACATGCTGTGTTGAATATCTGTTTTCTTGTGTATATTTCTGTTCTGTTTTATAAATTAAAGGTTTCCATAGACTCATCTAGCTCTGCTATTTCTATGGTTTCCCTCTGTATTTGAACAGCAAACTCCTTCCCTCTAGCATATCTAATAGACAAAAATTATATTTATTCATAAACGTTATAGCTATGTATATATATATTATTTATAAGAACAAAAAAGAAATTCTTAAAGTACAGCATAACTGTATTGGGATATACTCCCACTTTTTTAGCTGTTTATTAGATTTTGATAAGCTAAAGGCTTGTATATTTTTCGTTGTATATATTTTAGTTCATTTTACTTACTTACTTACTTACTTCCACATTTGGATATTTGGATAAATGCTGAGATGTCTCTGACCCGAAACATTTCCCGTTTTGCTAAATACATCCGATAATTGTTAATCGGAACACTCTCCGTCTGTTTTAAATGTATGGTGGGTCTCGCCGTCTTAGTTTTAATGACCTTTCCGTTTTAGTTTGAATTATTAATGTTGCGCTCGGGGTGTGGAAATGAAACTCAGAAAGAATAACAAAAGCTTTTTTTTTATAGTTATAGACATGGGGGTACGAGGCCAGTTCTATCGATGATAGAACTTGCCACGAACTCCCCATGTCTATGACTACTTGTACATCTAATGACATCATCTGTAAAAGTGTCTCCGTACCCCCATGTGGGGCTTTCGGATTTTATACATTGGGTGTGGCCATTTACGTGAAAAGTGCCATTTTTTGCTGTTTGGGAGGGTCCGCAAGGGCATGTTTATGGTGCTGCAGAGGGTCGGGAAGGGCATATTTTTTCAGCCTGTGTATACCATTGGATCGGTGTATTTAGGTGCTATAATAGTAGTTATGACGTCATAGTTTGATGGTATATATTTATATAAAGAAATAACCTGTATGTATAGTTAAATGAATAAACTTACGGATATAGAAATGTCTAAATTAGATGATGATAGCCTACTTGATTATATAAGGTACTATGATGATAATGTTATAAGTGATGACGTCATAGATTGTGTTTGTGATGTGGATAAGATTAAGAGTACAGCAGCGTCGACACTAGTTTGTCCAAAATGTCCAAAAACTATCGAACTCTTAAAAAAAAGACACATCAAGACTTAACAATACTTTCTGTTACCTCTAGTAGCATGCAATAAAAAGAAACAACTAACCTTTCATGTTATCGAAATTGAGTTTTTAAATCTGGAACACGACATCATGAAAGGTGCTTAAGTGCTTCTTTAGTTCAGTTATACGGCGACAACGAAAACCACATTGTAAGCACAAGCATTTCCCACTCTCCATCTGTTTTATAGCATTAGCATCTGCTCCATGGAATCTGGAAATATGTCGCACAAGATTTGCTTTTTTTTGGCACACTTGGGAACACGATGGGCATTTGTGAGCCTTCTTTTTCAAGTTAGGCTCAACAATTGTTTTATTAGAAGTGCTATCAACTTTTTTAAAGTTTAAAAGTTTTGCTGTGGCGGTGTGTGCGTTTCCTTTTTTTCCTTCTCTTCTTGAATATCCACATCACATCGATAAATATTTATATCATCGTCTGAGTCCGTTATATCTGTATTGAGCGTTGGTGGTATAACATAGCTAATTGTAATGTGTTGTTCGGCCATCCAAGCCATTAGAACTTGTCGTAAATATTTCGAATACTTAGATGGCTCTTGAAGAAAAAAATACGAATCCTTTTGACTACTGAATAATGTTGAAAAGAAATCGGGTTTCAAGCACACCATAGCTGTCATAACAACTGCCACAACTCCACAAATATTACCACAGGACTGGGAGTGGGAACTTTGGCGCTAAACAGATTTTGCAGGTTCTTTCTCCGGTAGAGTGAGCGACTGGGTTATGGCATTTTAAAATTTCAACCTCGATTGTTTTCACATCCCCCACAACTTATTGGCGAATTGCATAACATATTCCGAGAGTTTTTCTGGTATATCCCAAACGAGTGAGTCTCCATAGGATATCTGATTTGTTGCGTGATTGTATCTAGCTGTTGTCCAATGACATCCCTGATTTCCGTCACTTCCAATGAATGTGGTACCGTCAAGATTTTTTCCTACGTTCACTATTAGGCAAATTTCGTTTAGAAGTTCTTTGTTTTCTTTTCGAAACGAATTGATTGTTCGAGAAATGTTGCAATAGTTCATATATAAACACAGAGTCTTGTTTTGTTGTTTGTTTAATTGTTTAGTAAACCAAAGAATAAATAAAGTCACTGGTTTAAAATCGCTTGCAACGTACATTAGCGAGTTCATTTGGTGACATTTGCAACTCCGGTATATTTAATTTGGACAGGATGATGGTGCAAAAAATATTTAAATTTATTTATTGCTGCTACAGGTGGTTGTTGCTCGACTGATCGTGGCCTAATTATATTTTCATTAAACCAGTCTAATTCTTGCGTTACCGCAGATCTTGCATTTCTTACGCCATAAAGCGCAATGGCATTTTTAATATAGCTTAGGTCTATATCACCAAATACGTCACTTTTAACAAAAAATGTTTCATTGGCAATTTTTTGAGCGGCCATTAATTCATTTTGCCACGTTATAAGATTACTTAACTGTGGCAAGTATCTGTTAGCAAAAGGATCTGACTTTATTGCATTTGTGCTGGCGTGGGATATTTCGTACGACCCTGCTGCACGAGTTGGTTGATTTCGACATTTGAATGCCTCATATCGAGTGTAAGTGTCAAAATCTTTCAATGTGTTTAAATTGTGTTCCGCCTAAATATAACGTTAAAATTTTTTGTAGATTTTACGTATTAAAAAACACTATTAATAACTCGAATTTCTCAAAGAAAAATTTGTGGTTGACGATGCCGAATAGACTGTATAAAAAAATAAAATAATTATATTACTTACTTTTTTTTCGTTATTCATATCGTTTAATCTGATTTGAATTAAAATTTTGTAATTACGATCAAAAACTAAGTTTTTTTCATATATACCAACATCGAAATAAACAAAATGTTACCCGTTTTTCGTTTTGCAATACAAAATACAAGTAACACACATTCGGCACATTCTATTTGTCTTCGAAATTAAGTTTAAATTCCCGCGTGTTATTTTATTATCAACTGAGTGATCCTGGTTAGAAGATGAGGGATCCTGATAATCTCTAGTCGCTTTACATGGACAAATATCCATCCCGTTTGACCGGGATCCCGGCTCACTTGCCCGGGATCTCGGTAGACCGAGTTTCCCGTTGTAACCGGGGCGAGACGAATATGCACCATATAAACACGATTTCAATTTTCAGCGTTCTTCCGCAAATATCCGAGATCTCGGTGGACCGAGTTTCCCGGTCTTGTATAAAAAGGCCCTAAGAATGTGACATAGATAATGTTAACATGTATGTATTGTCATATAGAAAAAAGAGTAAGACAATATCACTGACCCTGTAAATATAGCCAGATAAAGTGTTGATTAACATCAGAAAGATCACATATGAGTATTGGAAGAAAATATTACTGAGCAAGGAAGAATATTAGAAAGCAAGAGAAGCTGTTGGTTTCCATCAGAAAGATCATAGACTATTGGAACAAAAGATTACTGAGGAAGGATAAATATTAGAAAGTCTTAAAGAAGACGAAAGATTAGTGGTTTTACTAAATATCAATTGGTAGCAGAAATGGATCGATCTATATAATAACCTCAACAACTTACAAAAATCCACTGGTGTTAAAAGATGGGTCCAATTATATTGATCGGAAAAAGGAGTTAGAAGTGTGGCAAGCACTAACAGATTTAGCTGATGAGAAGAAAGCTTTCGCTGTAATTGCTTTGTTAAGGCCCTTAGACAATAAACTATTTGCCTAAAGTTACTACGGTAACAGAAAAATATTGTAGTAATTTAATTTACGTTCAAATACACTATGAGTTATTCAATAAATTATTCATATCTGCTAAACTAAACTATTTTTTTTGCTTCTGGTAATAATTTTTCAATAATTTTTGGAACAATACACTATTAACTATTCCGTTAAGTATTCTATTTTTAGTGAACTTGATGTAAAATTTATCGAATAGTTCACCGTCTGAAAGGGCCTTTAGATAGTAAGGCTAAAAAGACTGCCTTACAACTTGACATTAGAGATTTAAAAGCTGAAGACGGTATTACAAAACTTACAGACAAATTAGACAAGATATTCCTTAAAGATGTAAAGCATCGTGCATATGAGGCATATAAAAAATTTGAGCAATTTAAAAAGAAGGACATGCCTTCACAGGATTAAACCATTAAGTTTGAAGATCTTTACTATAATTTGAAAAAGTATGATATTGATTTACTGGATGCTGTTACAGCTTATCGATATTTGAATAGTGCCAACCATTCTACGCAACAGAAATAAATTGAAAGAAAAATGACGAGGCACCGGTTCAAATCAGTGAGGTTACAGGTGATAGTACTTCCAACAAGACATTTTACGGTGCTGCACATCGCAAGGTTCCCCACTCAAAGTATGCAGACAGAAGGTGGGACAGTTGGGGTCAGGGGATATCATGGGCAACTAGAAGCACAAGAGTATAGGTTAAAGGATTACCGTAGAGGCAGTGGAAATCGATAATAGGAGATCGTCTGATCGTCCAAGATGTTACATATGTGGAAGTATTTACCATTTTGCTAGGGAGTGTCCAAATAAAGCCAAAAGTAAGAGTGATGAGGTCAAGCTTCAATTTTATACAGAGGAAATAATGGAAACTCTCGTTGGTGAGAAATTTACAGTGGCAGTATTGTATTCTGGTTGCACAAAAACAGTTTGTGGGCAGAATTGGTTGAACTATTATGCAGAAAGTCTTTCAGACGAGGATGCTTCGTCAATCAAAGAAAAGCCATCATCAACAGTATTTGAATGTGGAGATGGTAAAGAAATCAAAGAATCAAAACGTGTCACCATACCTGCTTGGCTTAGTTGGAAATATGTTAGCGTAACAACAGAAGTTATTGACAAAGACTTACCATTGCTATTTAGTAAGCAAGTAATGAAGAATGCAAAAACTTTTTATCGACTTTGAAAATGACAAGTTTGAAATTCTGGGACAAGAACACCAGATCCAATTTAATTCCACAGGACATTATTGTATTTCCATTAACAATAAGGGTAGCGAAATTGAAAAGACTTCTGCTCGGATATGTCTGATGATGAATAATTTGGATGATAACCAAGAAAAAGAAAAAATGGTCCTGAAGTTGCAACCCCTGCTGTGGCGTAGCAGAATATGTAAACAGTAGCCTAGTTTCTACTCTCCCATACAGCCAATGATGCAGCGACAACCGATTTCGATTTATGTTTCAGGGAAGTCCATAGCATTGAGGTATTCGAAGCTAAGGAGGTAGTCGAAAGTGATAGAGAAGTAGTTGAAAGCGATGGAGAAGTAGTCGAATGCGAAGACGGAACAGTCAAAAAGGATGACGAAATATTCGAAAGCGATTATGTAGTCGAAAGCGATGATGTTAGCTTTCCAGAATCTAACTATGGCCGTATTCGAAAAAAGAAACAATCACTAAACTATGATGACATATAAATAACTCCACCATTTGTGGACATGCATGATTACAATTTACTACTGGACCCCTGGAAGGGGAGATGTTGTATATATATTTATATATATGGTATATCGGCTCCATATATATATAGACTGTATATATAGACTGGGTCGGTTCTCTGGTCGTTCTATATAGACTGCTCGTTCGCTGCTGATTCTTTGGTTGTTCTGTCAAGACTGGTGGTTACCAGTTTTAGTCCTTACGATTTTTTGGATACTTCTATTTAAAGCGACTTTAGTGTAAGGGGTGGATTTGCTTGTTATTTTATAAATATAGCTACCTTTTCAGGTTCTTATGTTCTAATTCAGTTCTAATTTGTGTTCTGCCAGAAAAGTTTTTGTTGTGAACAATTAAACTCGTATATCTTCAGGATAAGGAAGGTTTTATAGGATTCGGAGACACAAAAAATGGGTTTTCTGTTGAAGTTCTTGTAAAAAGGGAAAAAAAACTGTTCCAAAGTAATTTTGTTTCGTAATTTTAGACTCACTACTTTGTCCTTAATCTGTGGACAAAGGTCATTAGTGTGTAAACTACGAACAAACTTTGCTAAAATTTTGTTGTTTCTTTTTTAACGTTGGCAGGTTGCATTTAGCTTTTTCGCCTTTGCGTTACAAGATGCCCCTTCTGAGCCAGTGAGTGAAGCGAGGTGAGCGTAAGCGAAGCCCATTTGCCATTTAAGCGTGCGAAAATATTTCTTAAGGTGGTTCCCCTAGAAAAAAATTCTAAATTTCAAGAATTGTCATTTAGCTGTTTTCTGACAGCAAATTCATCTTAGAATACCGTGGCAGATAGTGCTTATGACAAATTTAGGTTTTTATTGCGCATTCTGCCACTTCTTCCAACCAACCCCAAATATAAGTGCATAGCAACGCCCATAGCAACCATTTTTGCATTTTTAGACAGCTTTCTTGCCCCTCCGTCGATGTTTAATTCTTTGCAATAGCTAGATGATACTTTAGGGCCTCCTAAGGCAATATATGACAGTTCTGAATATTAAATGAGGTGTTCCACATGCAGTCAGAAAGCTGTCTTAACGATGCACCCTGCGAAATGAACTCGTCAGAGTTTACTCGTCATCAATTAGACTTAACACTTAAGGTCTTAGGTATTTAGTGCTTTTCAGGTCGAAATAGTGCTGGTGTAAACCTTTTGTCGATCCACAAGTCAAGAATGTCCATAAAATAATCTTTAAACAAGTTTTTTGCCGTTTAAGTTCGGAATCCACGCGAAACAAGAATTCTCAAGATCGAAGCACCCACGCTTTACAATTTCTTCTGTGGATGCAGGTATTAGTACCACCTAGTGTTTAAACGAAACCGATTTTCAAATCGAAGTTTTGTCTTTCAGTTATTTTGTCGAGATATTGCCTGTTTCGCCCGGGTTTTAGCTTTTCTGTCGTCCAAAGAATACCGCATCAGTTCTCTGGAAGACGAGGTAAACCAAATTTTCCTCGAACACCCCATCTCTATATCTACTTGTACACGCAATGGTAACAATTGTTGTTTGCAAGCACTCTGGAATGCAATGTAAACTGATGATGGTAAGGAGCCGAGCAGGCTCGGGAAGTCATCGCGAAGCGATGAGTGAGGCTCCTTTCCAGCTCGCAGTGGGTAGAGACGAAGTCTCGTAGGGCACCAGAGCAAAACGTAAAATCATCTGGTTACATATGTTACATACACATCATTTAACAAACCAATTTTACCACCAAATGGGATGTTTCTTTTTGCAATGTTATTTTTCGGTTACATCTAATGCGTTTAAGACTTAAAGAAATAACATGTATGTGTAGTATAGATGAATAAACTTACGGATAGAGAAATTTTGGAATTAGGTGATGAGGATTTACTTGATTATATGGGGTATCATATGGATGATTATTTTGGTGATACTGATGATAAGGATGATAAAGATATTATAGATTGTGCATGTGATGCGGATAAGATTAAGAGCATAACATCATCTACACTTGTTTGTCCAAAATGTGGTGTAGTTAGTGATATTCCTGTTTATATACCTTCATACAGTGTTTTTGAACGTTGTACTTTTCGGAAGAAGTGCATATACAAGAGGGATGGTAATTTCACTGTTATCCTAAAACAGTTACTATGCATGCAAGATCAAGATGTACCCGATAATGTGATAAAAACTTTACGGGATCAGATTAATAATACAGACAATGCATTATACAATTATACTATACCACTAAGTATCCCCATACTAGAATCACTATTAAAGAAAAACAAGTTGATGTCCTATAAAAATAGTATATTCTACATTTATTTCACATTAATGAATCAACCGTTTCCACATCTAACAATAGAGGAACGTAATGGAGTACAACATCTATTTACTGTCATAAGTCACCTATACAATAAGTACAAACCAAATAAGAAAAAGAGCTTTATAAACTATTACTTTACACTAAAAAAGATATTCCAAGCACTGGGTATGAACGATTATGCAAAAATAATTCCACAATTAAAAACACAATCTAGGCAAATGGAAATAGAGAAAATATGAGGTTTAATATCTAAGGATTCCAAATGGGTTGAAGCTCTTCAGAAACAAATGATCTCTTAGGACCACCATCCAAATAATATAACGTTGGTTGATTACTTTTAATGTATCTATCTTTTATTTTATATACGTCCACCGACCATATTGGATCAGTAGATCGATTTCGTCTTTCACCTTTATAAATTTGTCCTTCCAATTCACCAGGCTCATATAGATATCTAACTCTTTGTGGTATTGATAACTAAATAGTCTATCTGCTAATGTTCTATTAAATCGTTCAACAATACCTTGACTTCTATGTTGGCTCGGATCACCGCGTTGTATTATGACATTATGCTTGTTCATAAGTTTGGTAACATCACCATAAAACTTATTTTAGTTTAGGGAATTTTAGTTCAGTATTAACATATATCCAATCAAAGGCTTCAGCAGTTTCTTTTGAGCTTTTACTAGTTAGTTGATATGCTGATTTATACCTACTAGCAACATCCACAACACAGAGAGCATACTTATATGTTTTTCTTTTGTACTTATCATGTGGAAGATACAAGACATCTACCTGGTGAATATCATTGGGTGTAGCATAAATAGAAAATGAGGAATTGGGTCTCGGGACATACTTTGGTGCTGGTAGATATATTTGATACAGTGGTTGTTTTAGTAGCCATTTTTCTGCTTCTTCATTGGTTTTACCAGCTTTTTTAGCCAACTTACTTATTGCACTTCTACCTCTCCAGTAGCCAGTATCAGAGTAATAAATCTTATCCATTCTTATAATATATGGAGTATAATATCTATAGACCATAAATCTTCTCACACTTGTTACTCATACCATTGATTGGTGGACATAGGTCAGTAATAATACCATCTAATATCACCATATCTGATAGAAATCTAGTATCCTCATATTTTATTCCATTTAGAAATGATTGTATTTGGGTAAGAACCTTATTGTATGATGTGTATGCAAATTTATACATCTCAACCTTGTTAGTAATATTTGTTTTCGTCATATATCCCTGTATGATGACACCAACACCGCTTATAGTTCCCAATATAATGGCATTTGCGGTTATTGTTCCAGCAATCCCACCAACAACAATTAATGTTATACTAACCATGTTTAGAACCAATTTTAGTTTTTTAGTACGTTTATATTTCCATTTGTAGCATATGTAGAACTTATGGTAATATTTATACCAATTCAATAGTTTAACTATTTCAGCGTCTGAACAATCTTCACCACTATATTCAAAGCATATGATTTGTTTCATTATATTATATGTAAAATAAATTATTCTAGTTATATATTATACAATGGCAGAATTACCTGAAATTCCAGATGTTGATGAATCTAATGGGGATATTGATGAGGGTGAAGATTTTAACCCTATCGATCTTGATGCATCAATTCATGAGGAAAATGAATTAAATAGTAGTAGGTTAGATGAATTAAATAAATTAAATAAAAAAAAAAGCTGAGCAAATTGGGTAATAAATGATAAAAAAGATATATTGAAATCGATAAATCAAGTAAATGAAAAAGTTAAGGCAACTAAAGATATAGTAAATATACTGAGGGAAGAATATAAAAGATTAAAAAATGATAGGAAGGTAGCAGTTAAATTGAAAAATGCTGCTGAAATATTGTATGAGAGGATTTTCTTTAATGATGAAGATGCGATTTCATTCAGGAGTAAAGGTGGTAAAGAAAATAAATTATTAACAGATGGAGGTAAATGGAGATCACCTAAAAAATACGGTGAGTTGTTTGGTAAAAACTTTCTTAGGGATATGGGTTTTGATCCAAATTCATCTATATCGGCAGAAGTAAAAGAAATAGAAGAAAGAAGTAAGAAGGCTACTGAACTACAGGGAGATTTAAAAAAATTAGAATCAGGACATGATAATAAAGGCTTTGATATGGAAATGGATGATATTACAAAAGCAGAAGAGGTATCGAAAGGAGTAGATGATTTTACACATACTATAGACTCATCCTTTGGTGGTGAAGATATATCCTCCGGTAATGAAAATACACCTCTAATAATTAAGGATTTAAAATCAAGAAATAGTGCATTTAAGAAACTCATAGATAGAATTAAAGCTCTATATGATAGAATAAAGGAAACTAAAAATAGGCAAAAGAAGGAGTACATAAAGCTTAAGGTAATGGAAGATGATGAGAGCTATACCGAGGAACAGAAACAGGAAGTTAAAGATAGAATGGATAAAGAAAATGAAGATCTTAGGAAAAGTAATGAGGATCTAAGTAAGTTAAAAGATGACTATTTAAATCAAATACAACAAATTAAACAGTCACTTTCACATTTTGTAGATAAGGAAACCGGTACACTAGGCGAAAGGATTAAAAACCTATTCCGTGAATAAGGTGTAACAATAGTATCAATTATGACAGCCTTTGTTATGACTATTGGTTTCCTCGTTGAAGCATTAACCGGTGGTGGATCAGCAACAGCAGCAGCAGCCAGTGGTGGAGGTGGTGATACACCTAGTGGCAAAGGAGGTGCCAAGGAATGGATAAAGAACAAGTTGAAAGCACCCGCTGGCCTACTTGGTAAATTAGCAGGAAAAGCAGCAGCACTACCAGGTATAATAGGATCCGTGGTCGCATGGATACTAAATAGAGCAAAGGATGCCATTGGATGGCTATCACAAAATGTATGGGCACTTATTACAGGTATAGGTGTGTTAATCTATACATACTTTATGACAAGAAAAAGAGGATAATCTATCTAAAAAATATACCACCATATTGAAAAAACAGTAGTTATAGTTAAAATTACAGCTATTTTCTCCTCCTCATGAGTTATTTCATCTGTAGGTACTTCTGATTTTGTATTATCAGTAGTCTTCTTCTTTGGAATTGTAGGATCTGTCTTCTTTGGTGGTATAGGATCTGGGTTCTTCTTCTTTGGTGTAGTCGGATCTGGTTTCTTTTCTTTTGGTATAGGTTTTAGATCCGGTTTCTTTTCTGTATTAACTTTAAGATTAGTACCCAAGCCAAAGTCTGATTTTGATACTAGGATTTCATTATTATAGTTATTCACTTTCCCAATTCTAAGGTTCATATCACTTGGTAACATATACACGTTCTCACCAACAACATAATCTACTTTACTTCTAGCATATTGTAATGTATCCTGGAATCTTTTAATGTCTTCTGCACATGTCTATTAATAATGTTTTCAAAGTTGTTTAGAAACACTTGCTGGCAATCTAATGCTGGACCTGTATTACCTAAAATGCTTGATCTTGTAGACGTTTGGGATGTTAGTAGAAGGTATGAATAGGCTCTAACGGATTCACTAAGCTTCTGTACACCAATTGTTGTTAAACCCCTTGAATGTTCTATAATCCATCTAGCAAAACTGTTGGAATCATAATATGAATCGCCAGGTGTGTTGTTATATTCTGGTCTCTTACTTTGGTATGAACTCATATAGTTTTCATTTCTCCATGTATTATAATTGCTGTCAACACCATATTCTCTACATAATTGCAGATATTTATTCCTATTGAATGTATTATTACTAACAGAAAACCCTTGTTGGTATGGTAGATAGACTTCCAGTATTTTGAATATCCGTCTAATGTGATAATAAACATGGAATCTGTATATGCTTTTAGCCAAAGGATGATCTGAATTTAAATGCTCTGGTGATATTCCACATACGCTTGTTGATAGAAATACTGCAAAATTTAATTGGGTCTGCCATATATTGAATGGGTTGGTTTTCCAGTTGTTAAATGTTGGATCTCCTGCCCTAACTGCTCCTACCTCATTGTTGGTAAATATGTTTGGAAACTTACTCTGGAAACTCTCAATATCACCTACATTCTCCGAAACCACTATATTCTGTATGTATAGGTCCTTTGCTTTGATTTGTTGTAGGTATTTTCCACCGTTTGGTTCATAAAACCCGGATATTTTAGGATCGTATTAAATAAATTCTATTCATTATATTATATAACTTAGAAAATGTATATTGTAATAGATGACATTTCAAAAGGTATCGATTTGCAAAAACCTATCGACAATAGAAATAATAGTAAAAAAATTGGTTTAGTTAGAGCGCGTTTGGTTTACACGTTTTACAACATTGAAGAAGACGAGAAGATGTATCTAACAAATAATACACACATTATTGTTAAAAAATATAACGGGAAAGAAGATCAACATCCTACGTCGATCAGTACGCAACGGACGTACCAAGGTGGTGACCCTATTGCTTATCACGGATGACAAAAAGAGACATTATACGGCCGTCAAAAGTCTATCGAGGCTCCTGGACAAGGAAACCTCGAAAAATAGGAATGTAATGCATTTTTGTCTAAGCTGCCTACAGTGCTTTCCCACAGTTGAATCGAGGGACAAGCACTATAGATATTGCGAGGACCACGAGGCTGTGAAAATAACGATGCCAAATGAGGCTGAGAAATGGCTATACTATAGAGATGGCCAATAGCAATTCAAAGTACACTTTGCTATCTATGCAGACTTCGAGAGTCTACTCATCCCAGTAGAGGATGCAAGAGGCAAAAAGACTAAAAAGCTGAGTAAACATGTACCATCTGGTTGGTGCACATATAGCACGTTTGCCTACGGGGATGTACCAGATCCCCTAACAGTATACCGTGGTAAGGACTGCGTGACGAGGTTCGTCAACCATCTGGAGGACGAGGTCAAAAGACTATACTATACCTACCCGCAGCAAGACATGCTGCCTCTAACAGAGATCCTGGAAAGGGAGTACAACGAGGCTGAGAAATGCCATATCTGCCTAAAGCCCTTCGATGACTATGAGAATAACCGCAAAGTTCGGGACCATTGTCACTATACCGGGCTATATAGGGGCGCTGCCCATAACAGCTGCAATATCAAATACAAGATACCTAGCCATATACCCGTGATATTCCACAACCTGTCGGGGTATGACGCACACCTGTTTATATGGGAACTAGGTGAGAAGTACGACACCCAGGACATTGGCTGCATCGCTGAAAATGCCGAAAAGTATATCAGTTTTAATGTGAAAATCAAGGTACCCCTTGGAGGTATGGGATATGGCGATGGTGAGACGTATAAGAAGATCGAGATTAGGTTCATAGATTCCTGTCGGTTTATGGCATCAAGCCTAGACAAGTTGGCAAGCAATCTCATTGGGACAAACGCCGCCGGCATGAAATGTCAGCAGTGTGCAGATACCTGCCTGGAATTCCAGGGCATAGACGCCGATTACATGGCAAGGTTTTGGTGTAAAAATTGCGACCCAAATACCACGAAGCAGCTTAATCGTGACCAGGTAAAGGCAAACATGCCATCGATGGCAAAGTTCATCGACAAAGATGATACCTTCAGGCTGATGCTTCGAAAAGGCGTATATCCTTATGAGTATATGGATGGATGGCAGCGATTCGAAGATCTGGAGCTACAGCAAGCTGGATCTGAAGGGTATCAGTGACAGGGACCATGAATATGCTAAAAAAGTATGGAATGTTATTACCCCAGAGGGTGATACATCACCATGGGGGACTACCATGACATCTACCTGACCATAGACGTACTACTATTAGCCGACGTATTCGAGACATTTCGAGGCGTGTGCTTGACGAACTACAAGCTTGATCCTGCGCACTTCTACAGTGCACCTGGTTTGGCCTGGAAAGCAGCACTCAAGCATACCGGAATTAGGCTAGAGCTCCTCACAGACCCCGAAATGCTTCTGATGTTCGAGAAGGGTATCCGGGGAGGTATAACCCAGGCCGTGCATCGCTATGCCAAGGCAAATAATAGGTACATGGGAGACTAGTACGATCCAGAGGTTGAATCATCATACCACCAGTACCTCAATGCGAACAACCTGTACGGCTGGGCGATGTGTCAAGACCATTTGTTAAACAGGGTAGCGTCAGGTGGAAAAGCATGGGGTACATTTGTAAGAAGCGAGATTGACGAGGATTTAGAGGATGATGCTGAACGTCTAGGGCTCTATATCATTGCGGCTAAAGAGAACAACTATGGTGCACTCTGTTACCAGGTTATTAAGGATAGGGATTTGAAGCTATCGGATTTGGCTGATATATCAACAATAGGCAATATACTCAACTTTCCGATACCGGATAGACGTCTAATCGATATTCATTTGGAAAATGAACCCAATGTAATCAAAGGTATCGTCTATGGATACCCGTTCTATACCCTACATCCCTTGGATTATCTGCGAGATCCGAATGATGATGATGACGAATGAAAAGCTATTACCACTCCTTGATAACATCCGGAGGTACCTGAACATCTTCAGGAATAAGCATCAATTCTTCTGACACGAAGCTGCGATCGGGACCGTCCTTCAAATAGTACAAAATACGACTACCTGATACTATACGATCCAACCTGTAAGTATGTTTGCTGTAAAAGGCGTCGGTGGCGCGTCTTTTAGAGTCATCATGCTCCTCTCCTGGTTGTAGCAGATAGAGATAAAGACCATCCTCGGGTAGGGGCTTTTCCTCAGGATATTGCTGACCTTTTGCAAGTGGGACATCCTCGAGTTTAATCGCCTTGTTAGGCGTCATCTCAATCATTGCAGTTTTGCTGCTGTTTAGACTTTTGACGATAGTGTACAGGTGCTTGACCCAAATGGTACTAGGCTCGCCAGAGACCAACTCCTGTGCATCCTGGGGCTTAAAGAGCCTTTCAGCAAGTACCTTGTTGTACGACTCTACAAAAGCCGTGAAGGTATGGTGGTACTTAGTGGTGGCCCTCTTAATTTCAACTCCCTTATCCTCCAGTAACTTCGTTACATCCGATTTGAATTCGGAGCCATTGTCACATTGAAAAATCTTAGGGTATCGTAAAGGCCCCGCTTTGTAAATGTCTTTGATCATATCCGCGACCTCACTAGCCTTTTTGGTACGCAATGACCTAGCAACCTTGTACCTTGAAGCAACGTCAATGCCTGTCAGGATGTACTTGTATGTATTGCCATACAACCGATCATGGGGCATGTACAGTAAATCAAACTGATGCATCTCGTTAGGACCCGTAACGGTAAAATGGGGGTAATCAATACGCTTAGGGCCCCTGATATGCCGGAGCCACAACAGTTGCCTGGATAGCCAATAAGTTACTAGCTTTTTGGATAGGCCGCTCTCCTTCGCGAGCAATTTGATAGCCTTGCGCCCAACCCAGAGATTCTCTGGGGTGTAGTAAATTTGACCTAATTTCTCCGCCTCCTTATCGGTAATACTATGTGATGCTTTTGACATGTTTATTATACATGTTAAAAACGTTCCTACAAATACTTGTAAGCCACGAAACTTAGCAGAGATAGGGATCCGACTATGAATATGACTTCACCATCCTGTTGTTGTTTTGAAGGTGTATAGAAGTCTGATAACTGTGGGGCCTTCCTACTCGAAGCAATGTAGTATTTATACATGTCGTCATCCAATTGTCTCCAGCTCTTCCCTGCCTTTATTTGCAATTCCCTTTGCTCGTTAAACCAATCCAGCTTGGCTTGTCTGTCTTGTACCCATTGGGCCTGGGCTGCTTGTAATTGCTCCATGGCCTTATCGTGTCTTTTCCGTTCCGCTTCCCCATGTCCCGAAAGTTTACTAAATAGATAGTTCGTGCCGCTAAAGGCCAATGCATTGATTGCAGCGCCTGCAACAATAACAGCAATCGTTGCCATTTATTGTTTGCCCTACCTGAAGTCCTTGCAGCAAGCCCTCTGTTTTTCATGTTCGCATATCTGACTGCCCTTGCACTCCTTACAATAGGCCCTCTGTTTTTCATGTTCGCATATCTGACTGCCCTTGCACTCCTTACAATAGACCCTCCTTTTTTCATGCTGGCAGATTTGACTACCCCTGCACTCCTTACACTGGGATCTTATCCTTTCATGTTTACAAAACTGACTGCCCTTGCATTCCTTACATTCAGCCCTCCATTTTTCATGGGGGCACCTATTGCGTTTCTTTGACGCTTTGTTAACATCAAGACATTTGATGCACATTTTTGTTAGTTGACCATTTTTCACCACCTTGAATGCATCCGGCAAAAGACTCTTTTTACAATTTGGGCAGCTCCTGGTTCCCTCCAGGTGTTTACCCTTCTTGCATTCCTTGCAGCGATACCTCAATTTCTCATGTTCGCATATCTGACTGCCCTTGCATTCCTTACAGCATGCTTTCCTTTTTTCATGCTGGCAGATTTGACTCCCCTTGCACTCTTTGCACTGGGCCCTCATCCTTAGATGTTTGCAAATCTGACTGCCCTTACAGTCTATGCAGCAGGCCCTCTGTCTCTCATGGGGACAAATCTGACTGCCCTTACATTCCTTACAATAGGCCCTCAACCTTACATGGGGGCATATTTGATTTCCCCCACAGTCTTTACACTGCTCCATCCGCCTACCATGGGGGCATTTGTTTTTGGCACGCTGCTGTTTCTTTTTATCCAGGCATTTGATGCATGCCTTTGTAGCTTGACCATTTTTCAACACCCTAAATGCATCCAAGGCCAACACTTTTTTACAATTTGGACATCTCTTGTTTTCTTCCATATTGATTTGTATTTATCCTCATAGGACAAATACAAATTGTGGTCACTAATATTCCACAGAATGATAACGGCCGCCTAGAATGTTTAATTGAGCATCCATCAGCAAGTACACATAACAGCGTATATCCCCAGTTCCGTCGGCTTTTTTGGTCATATGGAGAGTAATGCCGTCACTAAGCCTCTGTAGGGGTCTCCCACTACCATGTAGGGTATGGTCGGGAGATGCTCTGAAATCGATAAACAACGCATACCGTTCATTGAAGAATTGGCCAATTGTCACATTCGAGTCATGGCTACCGAAAAGGTTGACCAATTGTTCCAGATGATCTTTGGGAAGCATGGCATGGCTATACAGTTCGTTGGGTTCACCTTCCACCGTGACGCTTATCTTTTCAATTTTTGGATTGTAAAAGACCTCGTTGATACCAGCGTAAGCCTTCACTTTCCCAGGGTCTATAAAGAGTAACAAGACACCTTTGAGACTCTTTGCGGGCGTATCGATTTGGAGGTTGTAGCTTGTATCAGCCTTTTTCATGGTCACCACCTTGCTTCTTAGGATCCGTTCATAGGGTAACGCTAGACGATTATACCTTGACATCATGGCACTTGCGAGACCTTCATGGGTGATCTTGTCAAACTCTAGCTTGATATTGGTGATCTTGTACGCAGCATCTGCTGCCTTGGCCGCCGTAGATCCCACGGCTGCTGTCCCTGTATCTTTGATGACGTCGCTGTGCTGTGCGAAATGCAGAAGGAACTGCAATCTGTCATGTAGCTCTGCCGGATAAAATGGTAAATCCCTCGTTAACTCAAACATTTTGCCCAATGGGATGCAGAAGGTGTTGCTATACGCCGCAGCGATGGCTTTTTCCTCATCCGTACCGACGTACTCAGTAGCCTTGACCTGCAGGGCTCTGATTGTACCATCTTTGGGGTTGATGCCTTCCAAAATGAGGTTGTTTTCCCTGTCAAATTTGGGCAGCCACAAGTCCCGGTACACTGCCAGGATATTGTAATCAGATATATTTTGTACCTCATTGCCATCCAAGTTAACTCGCAGATTTTTAACCAGGCTTTTGCCGATGTTGCTGACCAGGGTACGCTTCGTATTGGTACCCGTCAGCGTCAGGTCAAATAGGAGCTTGAGGCTGCCAGGAAAAATGACATCGTTCTGCCCCATGTTTGGAATATCCACGTAGAGGTCTTCATTCTGGTTAACGGTGCTTGGTATATGGCTTATCTGAACCCTCTGTTTTCTGCCTTTGATACCGAAGAGCTGCTTCATTTGCACGTAGGGGTCTAGGGTTGTTCCGAATGTACTCATTTATATATATGGGAAATTTTAAATAAAGATGCCAACTAATCCGGTATTTGTACCTGACATTGATATTGATGAGGAGGAGGATGAGGGTCATCCAGATAAGCGTGATGATACTACGTCAAAACTCCCTAGAACGCCAAAACTCCCTGGAACGCCGGGGCCTTCAACAGAACAACAGCAGGGGGGCACGCTTTCGGGGCAGAGGCAAAAGCTACTAAATTCAAAGATCGACGGCCTTTACGATCGTCTTACGGAGAAGTTGGGGTTAAGGCCTAATGCGAGATATTACAATGCCTTCAGGGAGGATAAGGGGGATCAACTTATTGTTAAAGAGATAGTGGCAGGAAAACGAACCTTGCCGGAAATAGTGATTACGAATCAAGATGGTACCTTAAAAGCCATTGGTCGGATACAAACGTTGCTAGGTAGTAATCGTCTGCAGGCCCTGGGTTTTGTCGACTATGTTACACCCAATAAAGGTGCTAAATTCAGGGCCCAGAACCTCTTGAAACAGTATGGTAAAATAGGGAGGGGGCTGAGAACATATTGAGACGGAATCGTTAGGGGAGATCGGCGAATTTGTAGATGCCACGGAAAGCCTTATACAAGACACTTCGTTTGTTGAGCCTGATGAAGGTGGCATCACCGAACGTGAAAGAAGAACCTCGAACTTCAGACATTAAGGGGTAACTTGAAAAGCTTGATAAACAAGATGGTTCTATACGACAGCGAGATTAACACGGCAGAGGGCAAGGTGAAAGAACTTGAGAAGCAGAAGGCTGGGGCGAATGAAGGACAAATGGCTAAGCTTGAGGGGGAAATAGAAAGTCTTAATGATAAGATCAAAGAATTGAACGATAAGAAGGAGGCCATAGGGGAAGCACATGGCATACTATCCACTGACATATACCCCCAGCTGAGACATATCAAGGACACGCTGTTGAAAATCTCCGAAGATAACACATCTCTGCTTGAGAAGCTTAAGATTTTATTCAATGAGCAAGGGATTACCATAGCGAGTATCATCTCTGCTATTGGCCTAGTGATAAGCGCCATTGTACTCTCCGTTACGGGAGGAAGTGCAGCGGCAGGTGCTGCGGGAGGAAGTGCCGCAGCGGGTGCGGGAAAAGGCTTCGTGGAGAAGCAGCTTGAAAGGCTTGGAAAATTTCTCAAATACCTAGCAGGTAAGGCAGGTGCTGCATTACCTGGTATTATGGGTACCATAGTCTCGTTCTTTTTTAGGGTGGCGGCAACCGTTGTCGAATACGCGGCCAAGCATCTGTACATGGCCATCGCGGCCGCTGCCGGGTTTGCCGTGTTCTATGTTAGGGGGGTCTAATATTAGTTATTTTTAAGCCAGATGTAGGCAATAAGGATCCCCATTCCTGTCGTGACCAATGCAGCCTTGTTATTCTCGTGCTGGTTTTGTGGGGGTTGTTCGGGAGGATGTATGGGAGGTGTAACATGCTTGGGAGGTAGTTTGATATCTGCCACATGTCTGATGGTATGCTCGGTATCCCTAAGGGGTGTGGTATGTATAGGTGTTTTGGTAATATGCTTGGGGGGTGTAGTATGTATAGGTGTTTTGATAGTATGCCTAGGGGGCGTAGTATGTATAGGTGTTTTGGTAATATGCCTCGCAATAGGTTTGTTATTCACATCAACCTGGGTACCAATATTGACATTTGTGGGTGCTATTAGGATGTTGTTGTTATACCCCACAATATTACCTATCCGCAAGTTCATGTCGGAGGGCAGCATGTATACGCTGGGCATGACGGCAAAATTCACTGGCGTCCTGGCATACTGTAACTCCTTCTGGAATTCCGTGATATCATGCCCTACATTTTCCTCCCTCTGCACCATGGCTTCAAATTTCTGCATCAAAATCTGCCTCGCGGTGTAGTTGTCTGCACTCGAGCCTAGTAGGGATGCTTTGGAACCTGCTTGAGACCCAAGCAATAAGACCACGTAGACGCGGATACTCTCACTTAGTTTGCTTAGGCCTTTCGATGTCAGGCCTTGACTTGTTGGGATGATAAATTTGGCCCAGTCACCGTCAACTTGAGGCCACCATCTGCCATTAGTGAGCGAGGCACTTACTGATCCGAATTTGTACATGTTATTTGGATTGGCACCATATTCGCGGCATACTTGCGCATGCCCAGATGTGGAGTATGGATTTTTGTACTGTGAAAAACCATCGTCATATGGCATGGGTACTTTCATCCTTGCCAGGATGCGACGCATGTGGTAGTAGACATGGAATTTAAAGATGGCGTTGACAGGGGGCACGGAGCCCGTTAGGTGCTTAGTAGATATGCCCAATGCGGTGCTTGCGCAATGGGTGGCAAAATTCACCTGCACGTTCCAGTAGTCCAACGCTTGTCTCTTCCAACCCACAATGACAGGGTCATTAAGCAGATTTGTTGAAGGCTTGATGGGGTATTTGGTAAATTCAGGTAATGCCACAGAAATGTGTGATTCTGTAGATACGTACAGGTCCTGATGCTCCAAATTGGTTACGACAAGTGGCCATTCTCCCCAGTTGGAATTGTACCTTGCCCTGGGGTTGTATGAATATATGTTATAAGCAACTCTATATTACCGATATATACAAGCCCACGATTTTTGAAGACTACCTGGGGCAAGATAGTAGGATAGCTCTGAAGTCGATAAGTATAGGGGGGAGTGGCTGAATATTTTTAATAATAATGACTTTACCATACGTAGGGTTGGACCCGATCAGAGAGAGACTAGAATACGGATTATGGCTGGGTTGTATAGGATCGAGGATGTGGTATCCATTGTCAACACCCAATCGGAGGATAAGATCAAGTTATTTATCCTGAAAAATGGGTTATGTACCCTTCGTGTCAGTGTTGGGTACACCGTTGCATTTAATAGGCAACTGCATGAACTCCTTGGCTTTGCATACGATCCCGCGAAAAAGTACTATCAGAAGGGTGACTATACTGCCGACTATAAGACTAATATCTATATAAGGCTAAGGCTCATTTGCCCTCAGTTGGATGAATGTGATGCCCTGCTAGATGGCAAGAAGTCGAAAATTCTCGCCTTGTTGCCCATCAAGGAATTAAACGCTTGGGGGGATATGCTGCATGGAGTTTTGATACCCCAATTTACATGCCCTTGAAGGGCTCCACGGATCGCCTCGAATTCATGCTAACGGATGAATTCCATCATGACAAAAATGTGGCCTTCACTGGGATAACGATGCATTTGCTGGTAGAATAAATGGCTGATATAACGAAGCTGTACCCAAACCTACCAAGTGCGCCTGCGCAGGGCGCTGACATGCAGGATGAAAACCAAAAGTATAGACTTGATGAGATTGGTGAAATTGAGAAGTATCTGCGAAGTGAGATTAAGGAGCGGGACAAACTCGTAAAAAAGTTTAAGATGCATGGGACCTCGGTACGCTACTGTGACCATGGGCTGCTTGGCATCAGTGTAGTAACCTCGGGGATCGGTATTGGTACCCTGTTATTCGGAATTGGTGTACCACTAGCAGTGGCAATGGGTGGCCTGACCGTGGCTGTAAGGAACAGATGAGGCAGCGGTTCAATCGCATTGTTGACTCCATCAATGAACAGGAGCGTGCCAAGCTAGTTGCTAGGGGGAGGCAAGAGGGTAGGGAAGAGTTTTTAAAAAACGTACAATCTGCGCAGTATGCAAGCGCTATGTAGACCCTCCACCTGAGTATAGGCCATAATTTTATACATATTTTATAGGTCCTGTATGACCTATAAAATATATGGCTTTTTCTAATCCTCACCCAGCAGTGATTCTTTTTTAAAGTCCTTGTACCGACATTCCACGACATGTACCTGTGGGTAGTGGTTTTTGCCCTGCACATACACCGATGAAATGGCCATGATTGCACTGGCTTGGCAGGGCTCATCATAGGGTACCGGCAAGCCGTGGAATTTGGTTGTAATAGCGTCCTTGTAATATTTGAGCTTGGCATTCACGAAACGGTCCTTTTTCACGGGCTCCGTCGGCAATTGCTCAGAAATCAACTCTTCGATTTTGCTCCATATTTGACGATACTTCGCAACCCAGTCGGGGTACTCCTCGAAATCAAGACTCATCGCTGGTACGGCATTGGCATTGCACCGGGTCACTCCATTCGGGGACCAGATTTTAGGTGTCTTTACCCTGAGTGCTACCACGAGGTCTATTGTATGGTACCCTATGATGTACCGCTGATCCTTGCCCCCGTTGGCTGGTACTGGATCTGACACTGTCAGGCAGTCCACGTTGATATCATTTATGTCTGTAAAGGTAGCCGCAAAGTTGTAGAATATTTTAGGGTTGACAATCTCATTCTCAAATAGCATCTTGTTTTATTGTAATTCAAATGACTTCAGAGAATTACATGTCATTGTACATACACAACCACCTCCATTATATATTGTATATTCCTGATAGCACTGCCAACACAATAATTTACCATTTACCATGAGCCTTCGCCCGCATCTACACCTATCATATTCATCCAGCATACGTTCACAGTCCTTACATTGTTCCATTTATCTTATGATTCCAAGGCATCAAGACGATCCTCTAGGTCTTTAATCCTCCATTCATTCTCCTTCGCCTTCTCTGATTCTTTTACTAATGCCAGGGCCATAAGGGGTAGGGAGATACCAATACCAGCTATAAAGGTCATGACTGCTGCGCTTCCAAATATATCAAATTTTCTCTGACAGTTAATGCACATTTATTATAGTAATTTTGATATCATCTTATAGCCCCGAGGGGTTGTAAGATGACTTATGAATTTCACCTACATATTGAACCTTTCAGGGACATGCCCTAACATATGGGCCTTCTACTCAAGGGCCTTGTTGCACATGTCCTGTGTCTTGAAACGATCTGGCACATATTTGAGTGCCCCGGGATTCTTTTCAACAGCCTTGTTGCACATGTCTTGCGTCTTGATATGATCCGGCACATATTTGAGCACCGGCTCGTACTTTTCGGCGGCCTTGCTACACATGCCTCGCGTCCTGCACCGGCCCGGTATATATTTGGGCACCGGCTCGTACTTTTCAACAGCCTTGTTGTACGAGCCTTGCGTCTTTAATTGATCCGGTATATATTTGAGCGCCGGCTCGTACTTTTCAGCGGCCCCGTAGCACATGTCTTGAGTCCGGAACCTGTCCGGGATATACTCGAACGTATAGGGATTCTTCCTAACAGCCTTGCTACACATGTCTTGCGTCTTGAACTGATCCGGCACATACTCGAGCGTATGGGGATACTCCTCAACGGCCTTGTTGCACATGTCCTGCGTTTTAAACCAACTCATCTTTATTATAAGATTTCAACGCTAGTCAGAAGATTTCATTCTGCTCGACTAACACAGTTATTCTCCTCTTTATTGCGCATGCGTTGATTTTTAATGACGTCATCATATTACAGAGGGAATTACCCCTACTAGGTGTGCTAGAAATTTACTCATTTGCAGCATACTTTTATGACGTCATTATTTTATATGGACTTTATCCTACTCAACACCGCATGATAGGGACTTTACCCCACTAGGCATGGCTAAGCACTGTATGGTAGGGAATAACAGGGACTTGCTGTGACGTCTGTGCTCACGCGCACGCGACTGTGCCAGAAGGAACATTTCCCTATCTCTGTTCTTATCATTTATCATTGTAGTCGTGTAATGTAAATATGTCTTTTGGTTTCTGATGGAGAAATTTTTATCTAAATTTCAAATAAACAATGCAGCTTTTCTAAATTACAAAAATATCGAAACATTCATCGTGATTTTGAACATTGAACCATGAGATCGTTGACGTCTGGAAGGGCGTTTTCCGCCAATCTAGAGATGTAAAATTTAAAAAATTTACACCCGCCGCCGTGGTTACGGCACTGTCATAGCAACCATCGAAGGAATAAGTATTCGTGCTAGGAAACAAACATCGATCAGAGGCTTTTTCTCCAAAAATGCCTACATAGCTTGATAAAGCTGACAACGCTTAAAATTTGAGTCATTTGACAAAACCTCACAACAGCGGACACCTCCGAATAGCGGACAGTTTTGCGCAGACCCTAAGGTTGTCCGCTATTCAGAGGTGTTACTGTAACCTCTCCTAAAAAACTCTCTATTATTAATCGAACCTCCCATACTCGAAAACCTCTTTAACTCGAACATTTTTTTTTGTCCCATAGCGTATTTCCTCTCTCGAACCGCGCGACATGTATCTAGGATTTTAAATGATTCCAATGACATTAGCAGCCAACCTCGTTCCCAGGGCATTTTGCCTTGTTGATGAAGCTGATAGCGGCGAAAAGGCCCTGGAACAGGCTGGTCACATGATCGCTTATAATTTATGATAATTATACCCAAAATATAATTTATGAAACAGTTCTTGCCCTGCAAAATTTTATTTCTGCCCCGCGCGGGAGTTTCACGTAAACAAGAATACAACAAAGAGGTTCGAGTTATAGAGAGTCCACTGTAGCTATTTATAAATACAAAAAGTATAAAGAAATTGAAAATAAAAAATAAATTAAAATTGCAGAATAATTAGAAGAAAGATGTTTCTTTATGGGAGAATTTGTTAATTTGTGGATTTGAAAAACGTATGATCAGTTTTTCGCAGCACGCGCATTTTGACGGGTGTGAAGCGCAAATTCTTCTCTTTAAATGCGGATTTCCATTTCAAATTGTTAATATAATAAAAAAAAAATTTAAATTCTTTGCAGTAATAATTCGAAGAATAAACACTGAAAATAATTGGTTAAAAATTTACAGCGAAATATTTCGCCGCTAAAAAGTAGGAACTGTCTTTTTTGAAACGAAATCAAAAAAAAAAAAACTGCGCATGCTCAGATATATTTCGCTGGCGAATTTGCCGTGCATCGCCTCGTAAAAATCCCCCTTAACTTCCGAGCCTTCTGTTCGCTTCATTTAACAGGATCAATCTATTTTTCCGCTGTCACGTTTAACATAGCTGTGATTATTTATTTTAAGTCTGTGCCAAATCGCTTGGTAAGCACTTATCCCAGATGACCTCTCCATCTCCTTTGTAATGAAGTTACGGACGGCATCATACACAGGCTGTGTTTCTCTTTAATCACATTTCCAGCCGTTATCTTTTTAGAACTCTCACACTAGCTAAAACATTTCGGTATTTAGAAAAAACTATAGCTTCCATAATATAGCCTGCTGTTATACGAGGTCTGGTTTACCTACGGAGCCGCAAGCTAAACTTTCCAAATAGTAAAATTGTAAAATATTTTAACGCGTAGCTAATTGAAAAATTAAAAGAAAGCGAATGTGTCGCAAATTGCAAGCAAGTTTTGTCAACCGTACTAGGTTGATAAAAACAGAAAACCACTTGAATGATAACTTGTATCCTGTATCGTTTGCGTTTGTTTTCATTTAAGTGGTTTCCTGTTTGGGACAAGTGAAAAATTTTAATTAATTTTTTGAAGTAAAAATTTTATTTCTATGAAATATAATAGGATTATGCGCTTCTTTGCAAGAACAATTTTATAAGAACCCTCTTATTAGGCCGAAAAATACAAACAAAAATAGAACACAAAACTCGTCTCCAGGATTCTTCTCTGCCTATGATATTCTGACGAGGTTGCATCTTTAAGGCTCAAATGTTTTATTTTTTAAGCTTTTAAAAATTCTCATTTTTATATCATATTTAAAAAAAAATGTAAACAAACATAACCAAACTTTGTATTAATCAAGTAAGAAAGAAGACGGTAAAATGTTTTGGTCGGTACAAAATATTAGTCACAGTACCAAAGATTCGGTCACTTCTTACCGACCTTTTATAGTACCAATCGATAATGTAAAGCTGCGGGCTGTTGCGCCCCCATGACGCAGGTACGTGCAGGCAGGTACGTGCATATATAAATGGGCAGAGTAATATTTATTTTTAATAAAAGAAAGAAAACTCGTTAATCTCAAGACTCAGAGTTTCATGTATTTCTTAACAATCGTCAGTTGAGATATGAACGTTACAATTCAATGTCATCTTATTTAAACTATTTACAATATAATTTGGCGACAATGAAAGGTGCTTCAAGTTGGTTGTCAGCACTTCCATTAAAATCTGAGAATTATGCACTCAAAAAAAGAGAGTTTTATGATGCCATACGAATCAGATATCGGTGGGATTTGAAGTTCCTACCAACAATTTGTGTATGTGGAAAACGCTTCACGATCGACCATGCTATGTCATGTGTCAAAGGTGGCTATATTCATCAACGTCACGATGAATTAAGAGATACTTTGGCAAAAATATCTGAAGAGATTTCCAATGGTGTAGAAACAGAACCACATTTACAACCGCTGACTGGAGAAAAATTAAGCAATTCTGCAAACTCCACAGATGAAGCTAGACTCGACATTAGCGTTAGAGGATTCTGGCAACGAGGTCATTGAGCATTTTTTGACGTAAGGGTATTTAACCCATTCGCTTTGACACACCTCAATCAGAAACTGCCTAATGCATTCAAATCGAATGAAAACATCAAGAAACGTGCATATGGACAAAGAGTGCTAGAAGTAGAACATGGATCATTCACACCGCTGATTTTCACACCATATGGAGGATCCAGTCGAGAGACAGAACATTTTATCTCCACCCTGTCACATAAAGTAGCGGAAAAAAGAAATCTGGAACAAAGTACCGTTACAAACTGGCTTCGGACGAAATTATCATTTTGTTTACTGCGTTCAGCAATAACTCTGTATTCGAGGATCAAGAAATACAAAACGAAGGTTGATAAAGGTAGGATTGTCTCGAGATATCAAATGCAATGAGCCGACTTGTCAACTGAGAGATTTTCTATGTTCTTTATGTTTCAATATATCGAAACTCGATTATACTACGCACAATCGCCTGTACTATATCAGTCTGAGAAATGGAGAACTTTGTTTTGCTGTTTAGCTAGCTATTTTGTTGTCACTTGTAAAGTTTATAATTAAATATATTTTCAAATTTTACAATATAATGGTTTCTATATATTGACGTCAGTCCCTTGTGTCGTAATTAATTAGCTTATACTTGTTCATGTGCCTTTTGTTATAAATTCTGATCGTTTGGTGGAACATATAGAAAAAGGCCAAGTCGATGAATAACGATTTACTTTAACATCTTTTACACTTAAATGATCAAACATCATCAAAAAAAGCTAAAAATTAAAAAAAAAAAAATTTTTGAAAATTTCCTAATGCTGAGTCAGCAAAAAATTGACAAAAACCTAGCTCAGCTTCAAACAAAAAATCTTTACTTTACAAAAAGGCACAGACTTGACATTTTCACCAGAGATTCAACTTATAAAGACCAAGTGATTCACCCAATTTTAAGTTGATTGGGCTACTAGATCAAAAGTTATGACCAAATGAACAACAAAGAAATTTTTACAAGCCAAAAAAGTAGGATTGGACCAAATTTAGCATAATTTGTAACAGTTAATCATTATTATTTCAAGAACTACTTTAATTTACACTTGGAAAATGGGTCATTCACTAGGTTTACACATATTAGACAACTGCTAAAAATTTGAAGGCAAACAGATGAGAACATCTTGAGATATTTTGTTTACGGCGGTCAAAAATATCCTTTTGAGAAAATCAAGAAAATATGAAAAATATAAAAAAAAATTAATCTAAAATCCACCAGGAACATAAATGGAGCTCGTTCGTATTTTATTGGTTCATTACAAGTGTGACAATCTCCATTCCAATATCTGTTTCAATCGTCTTTGATCATTTCTAGTGGTTTTTTGGGTTGCAGGTGATTTTCGTATATTGTTTTTGTTAGTTCTTTATTAATAATTTTTTAACGAATATAATTGGAGCATCTTCTCCGAGATATAGGATTGGCTAATACTCTGTTGGACCTTCGACGTGGATGCAAAATCCGCATGCCTTGTGATGTTGGTATTTTTTGTGTATGATTTATCTTTATTGATGTCTTCTTCCGATTCAATCTTTTGTGTGATGGATTCAAAGTCGGCAAATATCACATAAAGTACTCGCATTGATCTATTGAAATTAGTAAAAGTTAGCTTTGAATAGGGCTTCGGCATATCAACCACGACGGCACCTTTTCCTTTGCATGTTTCGATGTGTTTTTTATATGCGGATTCTAGTTGGAAGGGGTTGATGCAACGTTTATGAAATTTGTGTTTTTATGGTTATTTATCTGCGAAGATACTAGCCTTGGAAAGTTCTTTATCCAACAATAATGACTGGTTTGTTCGTCGGATAAAATGTTTTTTGTTTTGATTTTGTTGTGCAGATAGTTGTTTTTTGTTGTATTTTTATTGTGGTTTGTTGGTTACCTAGTTGTGAATTGTTGGTAGCTAGCTGGTTAGGTAGTTGTGGTTGTGCTGTGTAGTAGTTGATTAGCTGGTTATTAAATGATTGAGTATTTGAATTTTTTTATTAGTGTCAGTTTGTTTGTTGGATTTCCGTATGTTTTTTGGAGATTTTGGGGGTTAATAAAAGCGTTTTGTTGATGTTTGGGGTGGTGATAGTGTGAAGCGTGAAAGATTACATTGTGGATATGATTCGGGTATAGTTACGAAAAGTAATACTAAGTCTATAAAGTATGTACGTGATATAAACAAAAATATTGAATTTGAAGCTAAGGGTGATTTGTCTAACTATATTGTGAAGGAGTATGACAAGGATCTTGGGAAACACTTCATACATTTTGATATTTCCTTGCCTACCTTTGATAGTGATGGAATTACGCCAATAGACATAAATGCGTCACGCAATGTAGTTCGTCTTGAGTCGTCATTGTATGATGCAAAAGGTGCAAAGGTGATTTTACGATGACTGTTGTGTTTCGTCATGATGTTCCCTCTGATTATGAAAAATTGAAAGAGAAATATACCAAAGAAAAATTTAAGGGGAAAGGTCCTTTTCTGATTGCTGATTTTAACATGTCAGGACTTATATCACAGGAGAATGGTTTTGGGATATATGTAAGGCATGATGGTTATATAGTTTTAAAATATCTGATACGCGTGGTAACAGTTGAGACACTGGAAAAGAACTGTTTTGACTTTTAGTTATGATGGTAAAAAGCTCATGTTTTATCTGTCTAATGAACACGTATCAAGTGGTATACCTATACTTGCGTCGTATGGGTTTGATGATAAAAAAATATGGAGTCCAGGGAGGGTTGAAGCTTAGTGGTGGTTCTGGTTCATATATAATAAAAAAGGATCCGAAGTGGGTTAGTTACCATACACCATTTCGTGGGGCCATATACGAGGTACTAATCCATCACAAGGTTCTTCCTGGTCATGATGTTGTGATATTACATAAAGAATTAATGAAGAGATGGCTTATTGGTGATCAAGAGGCATAATGGTCGTAGGCGTACGTTTCTGTTTTGTTGTTTTTGATGATTCGTTTATCATCGTTCTAGGATAGAGCTATCTTGTTAACCGTTTCTGTGTATATTTCATGTTTCTAGCTCATGATGACGTTCATTTCCTGTCGGTTTTCTATTTCTTTGAACAGACAGTCTTCTTACGCATCACATGTTAGTCGTTCTCTTACAGTTTTCTTTATCCCCTTTGCGCTTTTACTTTTATTTCCGTCCACCTCAAATGCATATAACTTTGATCTTAAACCTATAAACCTTTTCATGAATTTCCACCACACTCATCCTTAAACTTTCCTAACACCTTCTTGTTTGTGTTATCATGGTTAGGATGGTCTTTGTCGTAATTGGAGAGGTCGTAAAGGTGATTGTCTTCTGGTATATCTTGATATACGTCGTATGTTCGTATTTCGTAGCATAGGGAATCGGTGTCCGTAAGTAACAGTTTTGCTTCATCGTTGTATTTATTCTTCATCACGTTGTAGCGGAAGTTGTACATTAATGATTTGGATATGTCTAGGATACATGCCACGACATATACCGGTTTATTGAAGGTTAGTTTAGTTTGGAGTAGGTGGATGGCTACTAGGTTATCGCTGAATATTGTTCGTTTGATGTAGTTGGGTTTTGAAATTAGTTTACCGTTTTATCGTGGTTGCTTGATAGGACTATGTTTACCCGGTTTCTGATTTTTTCCATTGTTTTGCGGAGTTATTCATTAATTTAAAGAAATCTTTTTCGAATTCGTTGTTTGCCTTTGTCCTTAGTTGTGTATTTTTGTTCATGTACGGTTCCATCTAGGGCGGTTGTTTGAATTTGATTCCTCGATGTATTTTCGTTAGTCTTAGTCCTAGGTTTATGTATTGTTCTAGGCTTTTGTAGTGGAGTATCTAGTTTGTTTTGGATCGTAGGCTCCGTATTAGTTTCTCTACATTATTCACTTTAAGTCTTTGTTTTGCTAGCGGGTAATCATTGTGGTCGTCGTGTAATTCTTATGGGTATTCTAAATCTACCTCCAGCATATACCCCTCGTTCTTGTTGCTGAAGTTTATGTTTTCTAGTTCCTGTTCGCACATCCATTTAAATCCGCCCGTTGGTAATGGCTGTGACATAGCCCATCCATCTCTTATAATAATACGGAGACTGTGTCTGTCCGTAACAGGCAAAGTGGATGTGTTCATTTTCCTTTGAAGTTGCCGAAAAATGCATGTCTAATATGTTAAGTTTTCTGACGTTACGGCGCGACGTCAATAACACTACTTTAACGTCAATATCCTATATTAAATTAATGAAGCCATTACAGTGCACCTAAAATTTTGAGGCTAAATAACTTGGAAACGAGGTGGTGACGTCAATGATTTTTCACCGCGTGGGTAACTAGGGACCACCTAGGACCAATTTGGGTAAGTTTCCCAAACCTGGGTCACCAAATCCGTTTCGGAATGGACGGGTTGATGACGTCATCTAAAAACCTTCAAACCTTAATATCTCCGCAACCATTTGTAAAAAGTACATAATCCTATACATTTTCTTGATCAGCGTTTCAAGATCTATACGATGAAGGCAACAGGTATACAAATTTCTAAAAAAAAATTTCGGTTTTGACGGGGCCATTGCTGACGTCAGCAATATTTTTAAACCCTTATATCTCATTAACCGCTCATCAAAAGCACATGATCATATACATTTTCTTGATCAGCGCTTTAAGCTCTCCACAATAGAGGCAACGTGAAAACAAAATTCTAAATTTATTTTAGTGGATGGGTTGCTGACGTCATCAAAATTTTTATCCTGCCTGAGTGGATTTTTCCACGGGCCTTATCGACTAGTCTCTATAATAATACGGAGCTTCTGTCTGTGACTTTTGCAAAGTGGATTAAATTATAAAACATCGCCTATAAATTTGTTCTGTAAATTAGCAAACTTTGACGATAGAACAATATTGACGTCAAAGGAAAGTATATTAAGATTAGTGAAGCCATTGCATTGCACTTTTAAATTTAAGGCTAAATAACTTGGAAACGGGTGGAAATAACTGACGTCATCTCCTGCGTGGGTAACTAGGGACTACCTGGGACCAATTTGGGTAAGTTTTCCAAGCCTGGGTCACCGAATCCGTTTCGGAATAGACGGGTTAATGACGTCATAAAAAAACCTTTAAACCCTAATATCTCTGCATCCGTTTTTCACAACTACACGATCCTATACATTTTCTTGATCAGCGTTTCAAGATCTATACGATGAATGCAACAGGCATACACATTTCTCAAAAAAAAAATTTTGTGTTCTGACAGGTCTCTGCTGACGTCAGCAAAATTTAAATGACTGTTGTTTTTCTCTGTTATCCTGCCTAAGTGGATTTTTCCACGGGCCTTATCGACTAGTATAAATTATTTGCGTCTAGGTACATTAAGTATTTTGATGGTTTCTCAGGGTCGTAGTTTTCGAGGTATTTATTGTTTGCTTTTGAGTACCTGTGAGATATCATGAACACACCACCGCGTATTGAATTCTCGAAAAACATCAACGTATCAATATCCGTTAGTAATGATAGTTCAATGGATGTTGATTTTAGTAAGGCATCCCATGATAAGCCGGGTGCCGTGTAGTACCGTGCTGGATCTAAGTCGTAGTTTTGCTATGCATACTTTTCGGAAGTTCTCCAATACATCTGCTAATAATAATACATCTGATTTTAAATATAGGTCATGATATTCACCCATGTTATTTATGTTAAACGTTTCCCGTACTTCCTTTGCATGTTGATAGCTCTCTTCGGTTATGTATTTTTCGTATAATTTACTGTATAATTCTTTGATGGGTGGTGATGACGTCTCGTTGAATCTATCGAAGCTATTCATATAATCGCAGGGTACCTTTCCTTGTTATTAGATCTAATTGTTTACATTCGTAGTGATTTGATATTATTTTGTGTTCGGGGTGAGGTTGCTGGATAGTTTGTTAAGGGACGATGCCATGAATTTGAAACTGTCAATGAATCTTAGTTCGATGTACTTGTTGTTGTCAACGGGTATCTTTTTGAGAACAAAATGTACTTTTCTTCATTCAACAGGATGCAGTTTATGTCGCCTTTTATTTCTCCCAGTTGTTTTAGGAATAAGTGAGAGTCATGTCCTTGTAAGTTGTGGAATATTACTGATATGAATGGTGGTATTTTATAGTTTCGATTGCAGTTGTTATGTGCCGGACCTCTAAACTTTCCTGTGACGTGGTCGTGATCTTTTACTCTTGGATTGTTTACTTGTTCGTTGCATAAGTGACATTTTTTGTTTTGTAGTATTCCTTCCAATCTATTGTTAAGGTGTCTGTGTCTTTATGTGTTGTGCATGTTGAATGGACTGGCTGACCCTTAAATGGAGCTCGTTCGTATTTTATTGGTTCATTACAAGTGTGACAATCTCCATTCCAATATCTGTTTCAATCGTCTTTGATCATTTCTAGTGGTTTTTTGGGTTGCAGGTGATTTTCGTATATTGTTTTGTTAGTTCTTTATTAATAATTTTTTAACGAATATAATTGGAGCATCTTCTCCGAGATATAGGATTGGCTAATACTCTGTTGGACCTTCGACGTGGATGCAAAATCCGCATGCCTTGTGATGTTGGTATTTTTTGTGTATGATTTATCTTTATTGATGTCTTCTTCCGATTCAATCTTTTGTGTGATGGATTCAAAGTCGGCAAATATCACATAAAGTACTCGCATTGATCTATTGAAATTAGTAAAAGTTAGCTTTGAATAGGGCTTCGGCATATCAACCACGACGGCACCTTTTCCTTTGCATGTTTCGATGTGTTTTTTATATGCGGATTCTAGTTGGAAGGGGTTGATGCAACGTTTATGAAATTTGTGTTTTTATGGTTATTTATCTGCGAAGATACTAGCCTTGGAAAGTTCTTTATCCAACAATAATGACTGGTTTGTTCGTCGGATATTAGTAGGAGGTTGATTGCTTCTTCGTTAAGTCTGTGAGTCTTTTGGATATATTATATTTTCATAACCAAACACGTTGACCGATATATTGTTCTCTTTCTCGAATTTGGTTATGTCTTTGACAGTTACTAGGAATTCAATGTTATCGAAGTTGAGGTCATTGACGTAGTTTTTATATTTCGTTTGTCTTTGGGGATTTCTCTCTTGTGGATGCAATGCTGATAATATCGCGGTGTTTTTAACCTTTACTATTGCCATGGTTTTCTTTAGCTTTTGAGGTAGATCGATATAAGTCGATCCCCTTAATGGTTTAAACATATCGATTTCCGCATCCATACCTAAGATTTTGACATTATCCAACCTGATCCTTTAGAATCGCCTAGTTTTTCCAGTCTTTCTAATATATGACGTACTAATTCCTCAAATATATCATCAAATTGACTTTCGTTTAAATACTTTATCTTTGGTGTTCGAAGATAGATCTGTCGTATTTGTAATTACCTGTATGTTTGGCTCTAGTTTTTCCAATTCTAGTATCACAATGAGGGCTACTGTATGTTCCCTTTTTATAACTTTACGTAAGCCTCTTTTACACATCCTTATATAATGATTTACATTGAGGCCTTCGGTAGCATCAAAATTTTAGGTTTTCACAGCATTACCTGTTGCTGTTTCTATCAATATCAATCTCAGTTCTTCTCAAAACTTAAATATCTTTTTTAATCCTTTGATTAATCCTTTGTGATATTTTTTCTCTACTATAAAGGGTTTTATTGCACACCAGACGGTGTCTGTGTTGTCCGGTCCTACGATTTTTTCAAGTGTTGATTTTGCGACATATTCCATTTCCTTCAACTAGAATTTTTCAATTTGAGCACAGTTTTTACTATTGAAATGTCATTAATTGGTCCTATTTATATCGGATTGAAATGGTTAAATTTTTTAGTTGTCTTATGCAAATACCATATAGGGAAGCAGGGTAGACGAATCCAAAACCCTTACAATTCTGAGTGGGTGGGGCGTAGGGGAAGTAGAGTATGGTAGAAGGGATTGGGCGAATCGAACACATTTTACCCTTTAGCTTCTAGCTCGCCGATTGTTAGCGCACCCTGATCAGATTCTGGAATTATCGAATCCGAGCGCGTGGGGGAGAGCAAAGGATCCCCCAATCCCTTCTATTGTTTTACTGTGACCTTTTTTGTCTGGCGGTGGCCTTCTTCGTTTTGTCGTAGCACTTGTTGGTCCCTGCATCTATGGAGTCATGTACTGAAGAAGATCCAGGCTATAGTGTCTTGTTGCGTAGTAGAGTGCCGTGGTGCAATATAGATTGCGTCGGTACAGAAGAGACGCGAGTCGTAATAGAGAGACGCGAGGCGTAACAGAGTGAGGCGAAGCGCAACAGAAGGACGCGAGACGTAATAGAGACGCGAGGCATAATGCAAGGCGTATCGTACTACATGGACGCGTATTGTAACACATGAGCGCGTTATTAGGCGACGCATGATGGGAAGACGCGCAAATAAGGACGACGCGGGTAGGGAGAGGGCGATGCGTACTTCCGCGCCATTTGTCTTGGTTACCCGTGCTTGATTATAGGACATGCTTTTTTCCATTTTGGGGGAATTTTCAGTTTTCCTTTATTAGGTTCGTCTTTTATTAAGATTTATTAATATGTCAGCAAAATTTTGAAACCTTTGTATTTCCTTAACTGTTCGTCAAAAGCGCTGATGAAGAGAATGTATAGGATATACATTGTCTTCATCAGCGCTTCGAGCTCTACACAATAGAGGCAAACGTCATCAAAATTCAAGTTATGGTTCTCTTCCATTTTACTCCTGCCTAAGTGGATTTTTCCACGGGCCTTTATTGACTAGTGACTCTGTTAGAATCATCTCCAACCCACACGGGGATCGAAGAAGGGAAAAGCTCTTCTCATTTTGTCATTTCGGATGACGTAAAACCACAATGCAGTTCGACTCAAAATGGAATAAAATTACAAACAACCTTCCAAAAGCGTGTTTATGATTACCAAACGAATGATCCTTTCTCCTTGATGGGTTCTTGCGTAAAATATTCTTCTTCTGATAGAAGTTAAAGGCGATCCCAATGTTATCTGAGTCAGGAATAGATCTGGACTTTGACGTCTTTGCAGAAATAGAGCAAGACCACAAGTGCTACGAAGTGAAAGCGAAAAGCCTGACTCCTTCCAGGTAAAGTGATTTATTTTGCGTTGCCCTAAAATATATGACGGGAAATAGAGTTGTTTAGGTAGGTATGGTTCAAAACATCTGGCTAGTCACTCAAGGAAAACCAGTAATTAACCTGTATATAATCCAGTTTAGGTCAAGTTACAGAAATGAAAATCTGTTCTAAATCGGGAACCTTTTTTCAAGTATATACTTGTTATTTCCCAGTTTCAGTTTTCGGGTGTCTGCAGTGCTAGCTTGGTTTCTGC
Organism: Hydractinia echinata; assembly: GCA_030067915.1. Lineage (NCBI taxonomy): Eukaryota > Metazoa > Cnidaria > Hydrozoa > Anthoathecata > Hydractiniidae > Hydractinia > Hydractinia echinata. Next base: position 560,486 of record JASGCC010000183.1, on the reverse strand, counting down.
AGCTCTAGCTTGGTTTCTGCAGCGCTAGTGTGGTTTCTTCAATTTCTAACCTCAACCATTAAAACCAGCAAAAAAATTAGAAAATATTTATATAGCTAGCTAGCTACAGAGTTTTTTTTTTAAAAATTCTGAGGACTGGTTCTTGTGCAATCTTCAACACAAGAGTTTCCGTAGGTCCAGGTCTTAATTTTCTCGTAGTAACAGGGGAGAACTGCTTTGTTATGAAAATTAATAATTTCTGAAAATCTTTATAATTTATATCTAGCTATATATATATATTTCCCTAAAATCTTTGAATATAAATATCGCAATCATTTTTTGTGAATCAAAACAACTTTAAAAAAAACTGAAAATTTCCAGATCAGGAAATCTTGTAATTCCCTGATAGACAAGTTTCTCAATGTTTACGGTTTTATTATTATGGTTAAAAGCTTTTGTATATATATATATGCTGTGGCTACTAGCATCTTTTCACTGATATATATATGTTCTAAATATATATAAACTACATGCAAGCTAATATAAAGTTGTAAATAAAGTTGGGAATGGACTGGTCCATGGCTTACTGCATGAGGGTGCCGATAAGCCGCATACGCCGTAAAAAGTGCGGGCGAGTTCGGCGTTTTGAAAAAAAATCAAGTATACGCCCGAAAAACCCCGAACAATGCCCGAAAAAGAAAAGAAAAACAGACACTAATGATTCAAAAACCTATAAAAATTAAAATAAACTTACTATGTGGTAGCAAAGTTCTTAAAAGAACTGTTTTTGATAGTTTATAATAAGATTTACTTGATAAATAACTTATATATAAACTTTATTAACTCCTTTATCTTCAAGCGCCTTCTTCCAACTATCGTCCGCATGGTATGTTACAAGGAATTGCATTTCGGGAATGTTCTGGGCGAGTTCGGGAAAGTGCGGGTGGTTTCGGACGACAACCGCCAATTTAATTCGAAAAGTCGCCCGAACTCGCCCTTATATATGCGGGCGTTTGCGGCTTATCGGCACCCTCTTCTTACAGCCTGCATTATTTTGACTGTTTTTAATCACCTACAGCAATCTTTTCGCTTTTTACAATCTCTTTTTGTTATTTTTGTTATGAAGAATGCAGATATTTACAAATTTGATAGTTAAATTTCTTTAGAAATCAATGAGGTGTGATAAACATGTGTTATATTAGAAGCGATTTTGAAACAATTTGAATTGAAATAAATTTAACGAAGTGTTGAAAGAAAGAAATTTTAATTTTTGGAAACGATTGGAAATGAATGCGGAATGATTTGGAAACGATTAAGAAACGATTTTCAATTCAATGAAGCGATTTGAAACTATTGTGAAACGAATTTGAAGCTACTTTTTGGTAATTTAAAAAAAAAATTGTATCAAAATCGTATAGAGATCATTTCAAATAAAATATACGAATTGAAACGATTATTTTGGAACTGATCCTGAAAACCATCCCTAAATAATCAGTTATATATATACCAATTAATTGAAGGTCTGACTGCTAGTCTGGTAATAAGAACATTATGATGGTTCTCTAAAAGATATGTAATTTCAGAATAAGATTACTATCTTCTTTTTTTTTATCGCAGTGAGGCAAATTGGACTTTGAACCGCTGATCTTGGTAGCGAAGCCTGAGTAAAGTGCTCTTGTTTTGTAACAAAATTATATTGTTTCAAAACAAGTCAGAAATTCACAAATTATGACACTATATAGGCCATTTCATAAGATTTTAGGTAGGCGTGCAATGAATCACATGCCTCAATAATTCCGTGCGTGCGATGCGCGTGCAATCTTTAAAAATTAAATTTTCCAGAAACAAAAGTAAGAACAAAATTCCTTTTACACCCGTATACCGCACAGGGGCTATTGTTTTGGCGGGGGAATATACGAAGAGCAAGTTCCAACACAGTGTACAGTCAAGAATTTAAACCCATGGTACAAAATATTGGGAGTAAAATCATTAATTTAACTTTGTAACTACTTGTGGGACAAACAATATTTAATGTGAATTAAATTACGGAAAGTTGAAGCGTGGCTAATAACGATATTTAACCTTTCAATGCTAAGGATGGATCATGAAATTCCTTACTAAAATAATATTCCGTTTTACTATCAAATATTTTATTTTTTTTTACTTATTTTTTTTTACTTATTTTTGAACTTTATTTCTCTGAAAGACGATTATAAATATATAAAGCTTGAATTATAAAATCACAAAAACGCTACTGAACGGAACATATAAATATTTGCTGTATTCCTTTTACAAATGACACAAATAATACACATTTAAAATTTAATCTAAACAAAGTTTTTTAAAAGAACCCAATGCTTATGACCTTACTTCACTTACGTGCTTTATTTTTTTCTCTAAATAGTGAGGTTTCCTCACTCTCTCAAAACAGGATTCTGAAGATCAATTTTTCTTTTGTGTTGAATGTTATTCTAATCTATTTATATCCTTGCAATCACATTGAACATATTGAAATGATTTGTTTCTGGTAATAGACAGGGGCGGATCCAACATTTTTAACATGTCAGTCACATTTTTTGCAAAGCAAAAAAAAGCGCAGTAATGTGTTGTGCCCAGAAGAGCTGGGGGCATGGGGGCGCTGTAAGCCCCCCATGGCGGGTCCGGGGCGCAGGTAACTTTCGCTATTTTAAGCCTCTACGCGTTATAAACGGCCTAAATAATGTCCAAATTATTAGCTTTGTTAGAGACGTTTTTTGCTCTAAAGTTTTGAATGGACAAGGAAATAACAAACCATCTTTTAAAGGGTTGCAAAAAATTGTATGAAAATTAAAAACAACAGTTTAAATTCAAATATTTTAAGACTGTTTCGCCCAATATCAGGGCTCGTCAGCATGTCTAGGAAATGCCTAATAACGTAATGTTAGCTAATCCAGACATGGACAGTCTGCTATATGCTAAAGTAGGCTTAACTAGGGGAAGCAGGGAATTAAATAAAATACAAAAATGGTTGTCTTTAAAATTATCATCACATCCTTCATCAACACCTTGCAGACAAAACAGAATATGAGCCTGAGCATAAGTATTTTTACCATTTAATGATGTAAATACAGGTTCAACTTTGCACTTTGCACCACAGTTAGGAAAATAGGAAATTTGGTTTTTGGTTTTTGATGTATCTGTACAGTCTGGAGACACAGCATAATTTATCTTACCACTGGGAAATTAAAGTATTTGGTGAAAGGTGGCAAAAATTTTCTGTGTTCAGAGTACTAACCATGCTACCGCAACTAGTCTACCAAAACAAACTAAACCAAGCCTGATAGTACAAGTAAAAACAGCTTCATTCCACACAAATTCTATTGTGTTACACCAGTTTAATTGTACAAAGCGGCGTCATCATATGTAAGATGTAATAAATAAATGACTTATTTATGTTCCTCTTAGCAAGAAAGTAAAACAGAATTCTTACTATATATATACCTCAGGGTAAAGGAAAAACCCTAATGATAGAATGTTGCAGCAAGTCAACCAGTGTATTGTCACCAACATGTATAGCTAAGACATGTAGCTCCAGTGACTTTAAGAGCTAAAAATAATTATCCCAGGAAATAAGTAAATTGTCGAAACTAACTTCTGTATTATACAACATGTCAGATGTAGCACTACAGAATAAAACATATATGCACCCTTTTGGTTGGTCACTGCCTATTCTGCAAAATGTGTTTGCTCAAATATTATTCAATTGATAACATAATAAATAAAAGACAAACAAAAATTTTATCACTTAAACCGTAGTCGTAATCATGATTAAGCCTTTGTACATAATTTAAGTTGAACATTCTGGTACTTTACAATTTCTTTGGACTGGTTAAAAAATTTGGGCTTAAACTAGTTTTATCAATTCCTATCTGACTTATTTCAACCAGAAAAATTGCTTTTAATGGTTTTTGCACTTGTATCTGTGTTTAAACAGATATGCTTGTTAATTGATTCTTACCTTGATGAGGTAACTTGAAGGCTTTACCAGTCTCTAATACTATTGTATTGGTTACTGAAAGATAACAACAGAATTAACACAAATCGCAATATCAACATTGCCACCAGTAACACAATTTTAAAGCCAACACAAGTAGAATATCAAATTGCATGCTGCAACTGTTTGTCACAGTCAACATGACAAACAAATTAAAATCATCAAAAAACACAACGGTAATCACTACAATCAATTATTGTAGAGACATTTTGGATGTCTCCAAAACCTCAAGCAACTTGTTTGGAGACGCTTCATGTTTTGTCAAGCAGTCGGCTAATTGGTGTTTTCTTTCAACCCACTTGACAGTAATCTCATCTTGTTCCACCATCTGCCTCAATCTGGCTATATCAACTCGCAGTCTCAAATCCTTTGTGACATTTGTCGTTTTCAAGGTTTCAAATAATGACTTGTTGTCGATAATACAAGTGATCCTTGGAACCTTCGTCAACTTTCAGATTTGCTGTATGACATTGGCCAAATAAAAACTAGCATCAGCTCCTACACTCAGAGCAAGTGTTTCCGAAGCAATTGGGCTTTTGGTTACCCTTTGTAGTTTCTTTGATTGCCAGCAGATTGGTAAAACTTCGCTTAGGTGTTTCACAAATATGATGAATGCACCTTGTGATGATCCACACTTCAAACTGGCATGAGTTGCATCTGTGTAGCAAATAATTTCACAATTTTTCATATTTGCAATTTTGGCAATGGTTATTGCAACATGCTTGCTCTTAATTTTTCGAATAATCTTGTTGGCATCTTTCAAATTTTGAACTGTAGGTTCCTTGCCATAATTAGACGTTTGGCAACTATCATAAGCCACACCAGGGCGGGTTTGTCCGGCCACCCAAGCAATTTGCCCACTCAACGATCTCAGCATAGTCTTTTCCTTGCTAGTCAATTTTCGTTCATTGTTAACATCATTTTCAATATTAACAGTTATCAAAGATTCTATATAGCTCAATTGATTAATCTTAATTTTGCTTTTAAATTGATCCACATCTAATCCTAGATACTTGAAGGTTGAGCTTGATTGCGTACTGATTTTGAACGTTTCGAAAAGTTTAGCAATAACATCTTTGTGGAAAGCTGAACTACCACCATACACAAAGTCATCAACATGGCAAACAAGAATTCCAGTGATTTGCTTGCCTCTATACCAGTAAAACACTGCAGGGTCGTAGGTACACATTTCACCACCAAGTTTCAACATTTCACTTCTTACTCGTTTGTACCATGCTCTAGATGCATCGTTTAACCCATACAAACATCTCTTTAGTTTCCACACTGTTCCCAATGACAATGTGTCTTTTGGTGGTTGTAGAAACAGTTCTCTTTCAATAGCCTCTCCCTGAAGAAAAGCTGCAGTGAGATCAAGTGAATGGATCTGCCAATCATTGTAACTATGATAGCCATAGCAAGTCGAAGACTTTGTTTGCCACAAGTTGGAGAATCTGTTCTCAACGATTGTGAATTTTCTTCAAAGCCTCTAGCCACCAATCTAGCTTTCACAACCCTTTTTTCACCTTTGAACTTCTCAGTGACCCATTTGTTTGATACAGTTGTTTGACCAGTGTCTGGAACTTCTTCGAAGACATCATTTTCTTTTAAATTCTGCAATTCTCTCTCCTTCGCATCAACTACTTCCTGTGAAAACATATCGACATCACACATAGACGGGGAAATACAGATTTTCCAGCTCGACCCATTTGGACACATCATTCCAATTGATGCTTTTTGGCTTTCTATCACCATCATTAGACACATTAACCCAATTTTTTATAAGTGCCACTTCTTTTGGGTTGTGCTGAGAGAACTCTTGCACGATACCATCTTCCATTTAGATTGTATTTGATGTATGATTTTGCTTTTGGTTTCGATTCAACTTTCTTGGAATCTGTAGATGGTCTGGTCGAAGACATCATTTTCTTTTAAATTCTGCAATTCTCTCTCCTTCGCATCAACTACTTCCTGTGAAAACATATCGACATCACACATAGACGGGGAAATACAGATTTTCCAGCTCGACCCATTTGGACACATCATTCCAATTGATGCTTTTTGGCTTTCTATCACCATCATTAGACACATTAACCCAATTTTTTATAAGTGCCACTTCTTTTGGGTTGTGCTGAGAGAACTTTTGCACGATACCATCTTCCATTTAGATTGTATTTGATGTATGATTTTGCTTTTGGTTTCGATTCAACTTTCTTGGAATCTGTAGATGGTGAATATGTCACTTGTACAACCACTACCTTTGTCTTCTTCAGTTTCATTATTTTTATGAGTATCCCTGTTTTCATCAACTTTATTTTCACTTGTGCCAGAATCTTCTTGGTCATTTTCGTCTACATTTCTAGCTTGTTCTTGATGATATTGCTCTACATCTTCAGAATCATCATAAACATCAATCACATTCTTATCAGCTGTGTCTTCATCACCATCACCATCACCACCACCACCACCACCACCACCACCACCACCTTTTCTCACTATTTCACTTGGCTCCAATGCTGGTAAATGATCTGTCAGAATAGTGGGTGTGTTCACATTATGGCCAAATACCAATTGGTTTGAGCTGTAGCCACCATGGTTCTGTAAAGAATTCTTTGTGCTGAGGGCCCATGCTAGTGCTACGTCTGATTCACACTTCGTATCTTCAATTGTCTTGAACATGGTTTCTGCCAGAATTTTATTATGTCTTTCCACAATACCATTGCTGAAAGGAGATTCGCCTGCTGTTGTTTTTGTCTCAATATTGAGCTTTTCATTCATTTCTTGTAAAACCTCATTCGAATTCGATTGTACTTGGTGATCCGAAGTATGCAATCCAAAATCTAAAATCTCTACTGACAATGACATCTTTATGTTTCGATTTGATAAGACATCCAGGAGAGTAACGAGTTGCAGCATCAATGATATGTAAGATGTGTTGTTTATTATGTTCATAAACCTTTAAATCCATATTACTTGATTAAAAGCGTTTGCCAGAGGTATACCCACAACTGGTCTACTGTATGGCCTTTTATATTTGTGACATATTTCACAATCATTGCAACATTCTTCGATGCATGACAAAAATTCCTTGTCATACAAATTACTATCCTTTACAAGTTTGAGTAGCTTATCTTTGCCAGCATGAGCGAATTGGCGGTGCAGTTTCATAGCTTTCTTCATTTTCTCTGTCTTACTAATATTTTTCAAATTTTCTCCATGTAGAATGATTTTTGTTCCTTTTTGAGCATCAAGATCACAATGTGTTAGTGGAAGACAATAGTGTCCTGTTGTGGTACATATTAAGTCAATTCTTTCCTTCCCAATAAGGGCCAAGTCACTAGTAAAATCTAACTTCATACTGAGAGACTTCATGGTACCACGACTAATCAGTAGTGGTATTTCAATCTCTATGTCAACAGACAATTTATACTTGTTGCCACCTAGAATAACTGGTATTATTAGATTTCTTGTAGCTTTCACTTCCTTTCCATCACCAAATCTATATATAGAATCAGTACTATTTGAAACTACAGCATTTTTATCTGATTCAGAGAGAGTCACAAGATATTCATCCAACAAGACAATATTGCCTTGGGTCTGGAGAGGCTGCAAAAAGGGTGATATGGATCTCATTTACATCTTGTTTCTTTTCTGTAGGTCTATTGTTCCGTGGTCTGAAACCTCTTTGCTCTTGATTTCTATGAGGACATTTATTAGCAAAATGTTTTGTTGAGTCACATTCATGGCACCTCATGAGTTTCCCATCCTTATCAACAGGATTCATTCTTGAACGTGTATTCCTTGACAAGCTGTCCTTGGTATCAGCATGAAGATTTCCATATAAGCATTCCTGTTTCACAGGTAGAAATGTGCAGCGTCTTCTGTTGTGTTCATTTCTCCAAATATCTTCATAATTGTGTCCTTCATATTCTTATACTTGAGTTGTACGAGCCAGTTTTTCATTTTCTTCAGACATATTCGCAGCTGTGAGAAGAAAATATGCCCTGAAAACTTCAGGCAATGCCATATCATATTTGGATATCTTATTGTAGAGCTTCTCAAACTGCACAATAAAATCAGGAAATTTGTCTCCACTATTCCTCTTATAGTCATAAAACTCTTTAAAAGCAATAAATGCTCTTGTGCTTTCATCTTTCAAATATATTGAATCTAGCTTAGATATAATCTTGTCCAAACCATCATCTGATCCCACTTCTGCAGGTGTCAGGTCGCGTACTGCCTCCCGTGCCCGACCAGTCAGTGACAAGGACAGGACCTTGCTTTTTCTTTGGTAGTTCTGTAAACATCTGCCAAATCTCCAAATCGTTCTTCCAACTGCTATAGTCATCATCCTCTTTAAACGCTGGTGGAGCCTTCAATGTTGTTGTTGCCATTGTTCACAAACCACTTCACCAATTGGTTTGCACACACACGTGTCAACAAATAGCCAACGAAAGGGAAAGTTATCTCTCTTACCTCAAGGAACACATCCGGGTGTGTGCCCTCAATTGCTTTCTTTCAACTCAAATGTCACTCGCACAATGATCATAAATACCAGGCCAGTTGATCTGTACCTTTTAACTCTGCTACCATTGTTAATTGATTCTTACCTTGATGAGGTAACTTGAAGGCTTCACCAGTCTCTAATACTATTGTATTGGTTACTGAAAGATAACAACAGAATTAACACAAATCGCAATATCAACAATGCTGTCCCCGAAAATGCCTAAATTAAAAAACTTAAGAACTACAATGATAGGTCAATGTATATTAGGCTCTCTTTCATCGATCTGGTCTAAAACTATACCATATCAAGTTTTAAGCCATTGTTTTAATTTTTGCACAAGTTATTGGACTCTTACCATTAGCGAAAAGTATGCGTTTTTATACTACCCACATAAAATTGCCACTTTAACTAATTGGTTAGGAATTATTAATTTTTTTTAAAATTCACAGACTTGTACTAATATCAAAATTCCTAAGATGATATATCCTAGTAGTAAGCTATTAACATCTGCAGGAAGTTATCAGTCTACGTGTGCTCTGGGCCTATTTCGTGAAAATTAAAAATTAAGTATAAAAAGGATTTTTCATATGAAAGTTAGGTGGTGCATGCTTTTATTAGCTATATATTACAAGTGTTTAAGATAACAAGAATAATAAAGCATTATCTTCTTAACATAAAGCAATTGCAGAACTCTCTAAGTTTTTGGTCAACAACAACAACAACTTTAAAAAATAACCCACTCTGCATTAAATTTCTAGCTAGCTAGCTAGCTACGTATGTTCCAATATCTATAGCTAAGCAACTCTAATTATATTTTTGACATAAAGACTTGATTTAATGTAATAACTTTACGTATCTTTCTTGCACATTTAAAAAATTATTGATCTCATTGCGGCACACATGTCGTGAGTCACCATGTCTGGTTACTTATTAGTCTTGCATGCTTTCGTTTGGTCCGAAAAGCCCTTGATTGCTTTCATTTGGTCCTAAAAGTCATTGATTGCTTTCGTTTGGTCCGAAAAAACCCTCCTAATTGCTTCCGTTTGGTCCGAAATTCAAATTACACAGCATCGGTTACAAAAAAATGCAATGATTATTGAAAAATACATGCTGTGTCACATTTCGAATGCCGTAAATATGGGTCAAAGTCGTCAGTTTTTTGTAAACCAATCAGAATACGTTATTTCGGCCGGCAAGCCAATCACATTGCATGAAAATTCTGCGGATGTCAGTCGCTTTTTGCCGTATCCATCAACTCAGTCACACAAGAGAAAGGTCCGTAAAATAAAGGTCAACGGTCGCAGGGACTGCAGGATCACAGTACCCTATTATTTTTTACGATTCTTAGTAAAAATTATGTCAGTCGCATGACGGCGCTGACGTACACTGGATCCGCCCCTGATAGAGCAGTATGGCAGGTGTTATTGACATGTATTTCACAAGCTATAGTGGCCAGGACTAAATTGATAAATGCTGTTAAAACAGTAAAAAATGTTATAATTTAGTTTGAATGATATTCATTCTTTCTTTTCTTTTTTATGTTCGCTACTTTCAAACAACAGGTGGCCGCAAAAAATGTGAAAAAAAAATTAAAAAATACAATTAAGACACATAACATTTGGCCTCCCCATTACTACCACTCATTTTATTATGCACATTATGATTGGTAAGATAAAAATGGATAATAAAATTATAAAAACACAAGAAAAGAATCTTCCGCAATTCGTTGTTACAGACGATCTGTAATAATTCATTATTTTATTTCTTTTTATGCCAAGAAAACATCGTATAAAAGATGTAAAAATAAATTTAGATCAATTATTATTATTAATGGCATCTCTTGCTTTCTTGTTATTAATTTCCTTATTTTTTAACTTTGTTAGATCCCTTTAAATTAGAAGGAATTAGCAAATTTATAAAAATACGCATTTTAACTACGCGGTTTTCTACGCACATGAAAAAGATTTAAGTTAACGATAAGGGTTGCAAAGCCTTCTTAAATCATTCTCTGAGTTCATATTTCGCTTTTTTCGTAATTTTCATAATTTCAGAAAGCTATCACAGACATATCCACGTGCGATTAATCACACGCCTAAACAAATCTGCGCGTGTGTGGGCGCGATGGTATGTATATGAACTTCAAGGGTCCAGGATTTAATACCGGTGCCCAAATATTAATAAAACTGTGCCAAAGTATAGGTAATAAATCTCGCAAAATAGTCTTTTTTTAGCACTTTTTGTATTAGTGCGCTACCGGGAACAGATGGTACAAAGTCCACCATGCTGCACTGCGATTAAGAATTTAAGATGGTTTCCTCATTCTGAAATTGCGTATTCTCCTACTATCCTATATCATGTCTGATAGGGATCATGTCTGATAGGGATAGTTGCTTATCTTTCTAACTCGCCCACCAGTTCAGATGACTCACTGATACCCAATGGCTGACGCTTCAAGCAAAACATAATTGCCAACAACGTAAGAGCATTACAGTCAATATTTGGAGACACGTACGATCACACTTACACGTGCAGGCGCACATGCAAAATTGTCTAGACAAGTGACACATTGCACGTGCAAATTACTATTAGCTTGATTTTATTTCTATACATCGTATGTGCAAAAAATTTATAAAAACCTGAAGGTTTGCTGTATCAATTTTGTTTCATAAATAGAAAGATGATTGGTTGATCTCTAAAATCTTATTGTTATCGTTACATGCGCATGATATCACATTTGGGTCATATTTTTAGAGAGAGAAAAATATTAAATTATTTAAGAATTGGTACTAATCAACACAATGGTGAAGGGTGTTACAACAAACATTTTGTTTTTTCTTTGCATGTGGACTATTTAAGGTGTATATTCTGTAAAACAGGAATAAACACACGTTGATTGTGTTAAAAATATATTAAACAGCCACCAGTTATTGTTAGTACAGTATCTTAAATATAACACAACAATACATAAATGTACAGTCTAACACACTCCTCCATTTCTCTTCTTCTGTGTGAGTGTCCGTATGGAAATGTTCGTAAATAACATAACTTCGATAAAGTAAAAAATAACGCAACTTCGACTGAACGATATCTAGTCAACAGTGTAAAATAAACTATGGTCCACATCTAGTCAGTATCCAGCTTGGCACAGTTTATAGCTTCTTGTAGCTTCTGGCAGCTTGATTCTTGTTTGGTTAATCCATCAGCTAATTGTCCTTCAGTGCTGACCCATTTGATTGTTGTTATCTCTTTTCGGGACGACATTTCTTTGATCGCTGCAACTTCAATTCGTAATCTTTTCTCACTGATAACCTTTGTTGAATGGATTAGTCCGTGTAAATTCTTGTTGTCGATATTAGCTTCCACAGGTATTACCATCACGCCAAGTTGTAATAATTCACACAATATTTATCTCAAATAAATAACATCATCCAAAGCTTCTGATAGTGCAAGACTTTCTGCAGCTGTTGTACTTCTAACGACTCTCTTTATTTTCTTGGAACACCAATTGAGGATACAGCTGTTCATCTCCCCAACAAGAAAGATGACGTGTCCTCCTGCACTAGATGCACCATCTGGCAAATTCGTATGAGATGCATCTGAGAACATAACAAGTTTGAGGTTATCGTTGCTACCAAGTGCTGGATACACCAAGTGATAATCATCTGCTTTGATTTATCTGATCATTTTGTTGGCTTGGATGATATGTCTCACTTCTGGTTTATGATTGATGCATATGCTGAGGTCAAGAACATCATAACATATCTGGTCTAGTTTGACTTGCAATCCAATTTGCTTGTACAATCACACTTCTATAGCTTGGCAATTTCTGCATTGGTCAGTCCTGAAAACTTCATAGCTTTGCGATTAGCAGAGAGAGAAATGGGCTGCATGCCTGATACGAATTCTGTTTGACACACTGTCGTACCATTTTCTGTGTGTTGTATGTTCAATCCAATGTATTTGAAGCAGTGTTCTTCAGTTTTACCAATCTCAAAAATCTCTTGCAGTTTTGAGATAACACAGTTTTCAAAAGAAGCACATCCGGCGTGAATAAAATCATCCACATGTATAACAACGATTCCTTGCAAATTGTTTTCATTGTGCCAATAAAACAATGCTGGATCAAATTTTGTTTGAACACCACCTAGCTTTTCAATTTCTTGCTTCACGCTAAAGAACCAGTGGCGTGCAGCATCATTTAGTCCATAGACAACCTTTTTTAGTTTCCAGAGGCAATTTGAGTTGCTAGCTTCAACAGGTGGTACCAAGTAAACATCTCGCCCGATTTCTGAACCTTGAAGGAAAGCAGCCTTAACATCAGTTGTTTTACAATGCCACCCTTTAATACCAGCAACAGCCAGTAATATGCGTAGGGTGCTTTTGAGAACTGTAGGTGAGTCCACTTGTGATGATTGATCCTCTTCGAATCCACGGGCAACGAGTCTGGCTTTAATCAAACACTTGTTTTCAACTGTCTTCTCGGTGATCACCCAAGTTGTTGATATTGCTTTTTGCACATTGTCAGGCGCTTCCTCAAACACAGAAAAATATTTCCAGGTCTGGATCTCTTTTTCCTTGGCAGCAATGACATTTTTCTTGTCATGCTGTTCAATAGGCACAAAAGCAACATTCACCTCTTCCATTTGTTCTTCATCGTAATTCAATTTCTCCCACTGGCTCACTTGTTCAAAATTAAGACAAGTGCGCTGCTCTTCATTGGCATTTTGTATGTTCATCCATGATGAATATTTGCCAGTGGCCTTTCCTGCACGTCCTAGTACTCTGGCTTCAATCCAATGATCAGAATCTGTGAGTTTGTATCTAACCTGCTCGTTCTGTTTTGGTATATGCACTTGCTCTTTGATAGATTGTTGTGAAATCAACATCGTGTTCTGGATTGCCATTAGGATCATCGATTTGATTTTTTTCTGTAAAAGGTGTGCGAATCTCATCTTCTTCACAGTCATCTGGCTTTTCTTTTCTGAAATCTGAAGCTGGCTGATTTTCAGAAATAGCAGTCTTTTCAGCATTTGCTAATTCTTGACCACATTTCACCAATCGATTTGTTGACACACACATTTGTTGACATACATATACATTACCATGGCGGACGAAAACAATTTTTCTATCTTGACCGATAACAACACCTGGACCTCTCCATTTGTTAGAGTCATCTCGCTTGTAGTACACCTTGCAACCAGTGTCAAAGTGTTCAGAATTAGCTCTCACCTTGTGTCTGAGAGCTCTTCGTATCTTCTCTGATGACTCAGCTTCGATGTAGGCTTGCCTTGCTGAGTGCAAAGCACTGAGATGATTCGCAAAGGTATGGCTAATAGCTGAGCCTTCCATTGCTGGAGGTGAATCTGTCATTATATTTGGCAAGTTTGGGTTTTGGCCAAACCTTGTTATATGAGGAAAACCCATTCCACATCTGGAGACAGTTCTTCGCATTGATGGCCCATGGCAAGGCTTTTTCCACGGTCAAATTAGGGTTATCTTCCAGTATTTTCTCCAAGCATCTATCTACAACAGCATGATTTCTTTCGCATAAACCATTCTGCCAAGGACTCTCAGCTGCAGTGTGAACAACCTCAATATTCAAATTTCCACACATGTCTTTGTATTGGTCATTTCCGAATTCCCCACCGTTGTCTGCGAGAAACTTTTTAGCTGCACCAAAACCCAAACCTATCCACATCGGCATGACTTTATCAATGATTGTCGATGGTCTCTTGTCTTGGATTACTTGGGCAGTGGTAAATCGGCTATACATATCAATCAGATACAAAATGTGAATGTTCTGGTTCCATTTCTTGAGATCCATAGCCACTGCATCGTTAAAACAGTTTGTTAATGGCAGACAAACTATGGGTCTTGATGGTGTCTTGTGACATTTTAGACAGATATCACAAGATGAATAAACAGTAGTTGCAATAGTTTTGAAGTCTTCATCCCACACTTTTGCATCAGTCATCAGGGCTTTCAGCTTCTCATTAGATGGGTAAGCAAACTGCTTGTGCAACTTTGAAAAGATCTTTTCTTTTTCCTAGAATGAAACATCAGGGCTGAGGCTACTACTCGCAAGACTTCTTCTTGAATTAATGGAACACAATAGTGACCGGATGAAGTACAATCAAGATCAACAACGTTTCCCCAGATTTCAGCACAATCATTCTCAAGGTCAAGCTTAATCTTTGCTTTCTTCATTGCCGACTTGCTTAACAGCAAAGGAATGTCACTGTCAACTAATGTCAGTTCTCACCATTATACTTATACCAGCTAATTTGCAAGGGATCACCACACATCCTTGAGAGATTTTTGTTTCGCCTCCACCAAATTTAAACACTCTTGTACTATCATGATATTTCACCATATTCACTTGATCTGGGTGCAAGGTTTCAAGATAAAATTTCAACCACAATTGCCCAGTAACTGTCGATGTGCATCCAGAATCAAGCACAGCTACATTTCGAGCTTCACTTGTAAATAAACACATCTCATTATCACTCGACCCAGTAAACAGAGTGATGTTTTGTTCTTCTGACATGGAACGTTTATGAGGGCAATCCGTCATAAAATGTTATATTGATTCACAAATCTTGCATTTCATAGGTTTCCTGTTGAAACCTATAGGATTAACTTTCTGTCCATACTGTCTGGGCTTGCTATCTTCTTGCTTGCTTTTCACGTTATCGTAATTTCGTTTAAATGACCGTGGCTGCCATCTTGGTTTTGTGTAGAGCACTTCTGCTCTCTCACTTTCTGATGATGGTTCCAATTTTATAGCGTAACTATTATCAACGAAGGAATTGCTTGTTCTCCATGAAATTTTCGAAGAGCGGTCTTCATCTGCTCAAAAAGTTCTTCCTTTTTCGTGTAATTAACAGCTGTCAAAACCAACTGTCTGTCTTTATGTGTTAATTTTGCAACATCCAGCAATTTAAATGCCAAAACAGAGGAAGGTAGCTTCATTTCCTTTTGCATTATGCGGTTATATCTTCTCTCAAATTCAAGTATAAAGTCCTCTATTTTCTGACTAACATCACGAACATATCTATCAAATGTTGTGTATCGTTCATAAACTTCAATCAGATCGTCCTTTTTAAATAACTTGTCCAGAAATACGTAATCAATTTCTCCACGCCATCATTGGCATTAATAGTATCTAATTTCAGTTCATTAAATACTTTATCACGTACTCCACTTGGATCATTTTCAGGAAACGACAGAGCTATAGCTACCCCTTGTTTCGTTATATCGAGATCTGTTACTATACACCATGCACAAATCTCTTCCACATATCGATCATGCGGCTTGCCTTTACTAAACACAGGGGTTTTTTTGTATCCACTCATTTCTAACCCTCTGCTATCATGTAAAACAGGAATAAACACACGTTGATTGTGTAAATAATATATTAAACAGCCACCAGTTATTGTTAGTACAGTATCTTAAATATAACACAACAATACATAAATGTACAGTCTAACATATTCATGCCGTATTACATTAAATTTAGCATATTTTTATCAACAAAAATAATTTTATTAATCCTAAGAGGGTTAGAAAAACTAAGGGGTTATGTTACGAAAAGCATATACTGCTTTGCTTTTTTTAAAAAAATTTATGCGCTAATATACACAAAACTGTTAAATGCGCAACAACAAAATATGCGCACGTTTTACGCTACAGAGAATCATTTTATCATGGCCTGATTCGTAGTATCAATCCGTCTAGTCTTTGTGTGTAGCGTTCTTGATTCTAGACCACAGGCAGGCCACGAAATTTTATCATTTGTTCACACCAATTATACCTAGGAGTAACAGTGAACGATGTTTCATCACCCCTTTTATTGAGTGTAATGATGGGTAACGATCTGCAAATAGGTTGACTTTCTATTCTACTGCTAATATCCACCTATCCTAATGTTTTTGTAATAACTCCTTAAGCATACCGTTTTAGGTTTTTTTTGTGACTTTTTTTTCATTTCAATAAAATTTGATGTCACGTCTGTTGTCTTGGTGACGCCTCAGTTACACTTTTTCTTATAAACAATTTATTTTTTTGCACTTTGCCCCAAACATTGTTTCGCTACTTAGGAAAAAACAACACAAAAAAATTGTTTAGTTATTGCTTATGTGGGCACCTCCACAAAGTGGACATTTTTCTAGTTCCAGCCCTCTGAATTAGGAATAAGGGATGGCAGCAAAAAAAGCCGTCGTATTTATAATTTACGACGGCATTCGCCGTTGTAAATCATATTCATGACAGCAATTGTCAAAGTTACTTTAGCAATTGTGGAGGAACACCATATATATCTATTCATAATAACTAACTTCAAAATAGTATGTACTAAGAACAAAGTAGGAAAAAGTAACAAGATAACTTGGAAAAAGAATTAAAAACCAAAAATTACTTATAAGCAGAACACAACAGCCTTGTCACTCACGAACTTCCCAACACGCAATTTCGCAACATGCCTGCAATTATTAATCTAGATTTACAACATGTAATACTCTATACAATATTAAAGAAAACGTGCTCACTTAAACAGGCCTATCAATAAGAAAAAAGCACCCACCCAATAAATCGCGCCTCTAAAGCTTTTATATTTTTCCTTCGGTGAGCCATCGCGTAACATAATAAGTACGAAAAAAGCTAAAAATGTGAAGTAACAAAATTCCTTTACCCCTGCCCACCGGACAAAGGTTGCTGTTTTGGCATGTAAAACTTACAATAATGTTCACGGCCGGGAATTTCAACCAAAGTACAAAAAAGTTAAAGTCTAGTCATTAATTAAACTTTGTGACTACTTGTGGAACAAAAAAAATATATATATAAATTAAATTAAGTTGAAAGGTGGCTAATAATTACAGCAAAACAGGTGAATCAAAATTTTTGGTCAACACTTATATTTTTATAATATTAAATTTTGATCTTAACAAAACAAACCAATGAATACATAACTTAGGTTAAACGTCTAATAGTCATCAGAACTCCATTCCTTATCGGAGATACCATCTAGCAGAATATTCTCAACAGTTTGGTGTTCTACTTCACTGTCTTTATCTTAGGATGAGATTTCTGCAAGGACACCTGCAACATTGTGGTGTGGTTGTTTGGTCAATTTAGGTTTTGATGGACACGCTCCTTGCAGACGACGTTTCCTCCGGCGTACTGTTCCATCAGGGTATTCAGAAACGTACTGACAGCGTCGTTAGGGACCGTCTCCACAATCATTTCACATTTTATACGAATTGAAACAATTATGATCGTTTCGAGATCGTATCATCATTTTTTAAAATCGTTTACAGATCGTTTCATGAAATGAAGGTGAAACGATTGTGAAACGATTGTGAAACGATTGTGAAACGATTGTGAAACGATTGAATTTTATTTTAAACTGCAAGCTTAAAAATGATACGAAGTGGAAGCGAATGGGATACGAATGAGAAACGATTCTGAAACTATTTTGAAACGAATGCAGAAAAAACTTTTAAAACGAATTTCGAAACGAATTCTGAAGCGAATTGTTCTCCAAAACAATTAAAAAACAATCTAAAACGTGATAAATTAATTGCTTAAACTATTTTTAGACATTCCTTTCTCACTTCGACAGCCGTCACAAAAATATGCACAAGACTTTCATTGAAAGGGGTGGTAAAACTACGTAGTTTCGAAACCAACTATGACTATATTTGATCCCGTTTTGATAGTTTTTAAAAAAACTACGGCGACTTTCATAGTTTTCAAGCGAATTAAGTCAACGTTTTAACTATCTACGATCCCTTTTTGATGGGTTTTAAAACGATCTATGGCAATGTTTCTGCTTCTTATGATGGCGTTTCGATACTTTTTAAACGATACGGCGATGATTTCGCTTCCTACGATAGCGTTTTGATAATTTTTAAACGATCTACGGCGATGTTTTAGCTTCTTGCGATCACGTATTGATAATTTTTAAATGATCTACGGCGATGTTTTCGCTTCTTACGATCGCGTATTGCTAATTTTTAAACGATTTACGGTGATGTTTTCGCTTCCTACGATCGTGTTTTGATAATTTTTAAACGATCTACGGCGATGTTTTACCTTCTTGCGATCGCGTATTGATAATTTTTAAACGATCTACGACGATGTTTTCGCTTCTTACGATCGCGCTTTGATAATTTTTAAACGATCTACGGCGATGTTTTCGCTTCTTACGATCGCGTTTTGATAATTTTTAAACGATCTACGACGTTTTAGCTTCTTACAATCTCGTTCATCACGAAAACATCGCCGTAGATCGTTTAAAAAACATAAAAACGGGATCGTAGAAAGCGAAAACATCGCCATAGATCGTTTAAAAACCATTTAATCTGGGACGTGTCCATGATAATAGCCATCATTTGTATCGAATATGTTTTATTTCGTTCAGTGAAGCATTGAAAAGTAAATTTGAGGAACGAAAGTATTAAATCGGGGACTTGTCCACGATACTATCCATTATACACATCAAATTTGTTTTGATTGTTCAATATAGCGTTAAAAAGGGAATTCGAGGAAAAAGAGTATTGAATCAGGAAACATATCCATAGTAATATCCGTTATACACATCGGCTTTGTTTTGTTTCGTTCAGTAAAGAGTTGGAAAGGAATTTTGAGGATAAAACAGGCTTTTTCAGGAAAATTTTAATACGTGTGTGCCAAAAAGCACGTCTCAAGTATTTTAGGTGTGTTTTTGGGTGTGCTGCACTGGTTAACTTCTTATAAAATTTGTCATTTTGCAGGTGCTGTCAATAGCACGCCTAAGCCATTTTGCGTGTGTGTGGAGGTGTGCGCGTGCTATTGCACGCCTCTCCTGAAAAGGCCTGATAAAAGTATTGAATCGGGGACTCCATGGTGCTATACTATACTTCCAATAACCTAAAAGTCCCAGGACCCAAGAAAACCATTAGAATTATCAATATAATTATCAAATTTTGGCAAAAATATGAAAATAATTAGAGGTTTTTTTTTTACTCAAAGAATAAAGTATGTAACCTTGGTAATGGCCAGGGTTTGCAAGTGCATGTACTTTAAAGTTTATCAGATATAACATATCTCTTTTAAATGAAGTTCAAGTTATCAAGGGGTATTATTAAGGGTTATTTTGAGAACCAAGAAAATGATAAGACGTATCGAATGTTCAAGTTATTGGAGATTTGAATTATCAGGATTACAGTGAAAACCTCAAAAGACTGTTCTCTATAGAAAGTTCTCGGCGACGTAAAAACTCTTTCGATAGAAGTGAAGAAATTGTCCCAGTAAACTTCAGTTCTAGGCTTTGTTGCAAACCGTAAAAATTTTGCTTTTTGCTTGGTACCTTTACTCAAATCACTATTTTTTACTCCTTTTTTGATATGAAAATTGGATATATGCCTGTACTGGCAACTGTGATCATTGTTTTTTCTTCAAACATTAAACCTTTGTGTGGCATAAATATCCTTCATCGATTAATGTGCTTATTTCTACTGGTGATTTTTTAGGATTTTGGTTAACATGCTTTTTCAAACTTTCTTGTTCCATCTTTTAGGTGTTAGCAACAAAAACTGCTCGGACTGGTGGCAATACTTGATTGTTTTTGCTGAAATAATCAGTTGTTAAAAAGCACCTACAACAAGAAATGTTGCCCTAAGAACTCTGACTTTTCCAATGAAAGCAATCAAAATTGGACAGATTTCCCAAATCAGGTGCAAGTCCCCTATATTTAGGAATGGGTGGGTTAATGACGTTATCTAAATCCTTTAAACCGTAATATTTCTTTGTCTTAGATCCTATACATTATTTTACTCCGTTTCCAACTCTACATGGTAGAACAGTTAGATTTTTTTTTCATTTTTCTGTATGTGTAATATTGACGAGGCAAATATGATGTCATTTTTTAAAATCATTGATCTGTGCCATTTTTCTTCCTAAATAGATTTTTCCAGGGTCATGCAGATAGTGTGATATAAGCACAACTTTAATCTTTTGAGATGTTGGTAAATCCTACAATGTTGTACTTCAATTCCATACTATAATGACAAATTTTAATTTATTTCCATAATTCTAAATATTCCACGGAAATTTCTTGGTATGGCTTTTTTATTTCATTTTACAAGAAGCACACAAAGATTTGAATTTAGATTTACTAAAAAGTGATTTACAGTTTTATTTGATAGTGTGTATTTGGGAATTCTCACAGTTAATTAGTTTCACGTAATATTTCCCCACACTGAGTTTGTTTTCTTGCCATATTTTTTATTCATTTATCAAGTCATTATTTTTTTTATTTCAATTATTTATAGTCGAGTTACAATAATATAGCATCTGAACTAATTTAAAATCGAGGGATTGCCAGGTAAAATTTTAAAAAAATCATAGAATTTTTTAGTAAGTCGCCAAGTTTTGTTTTTGGATGCATAAAACCCTTCCTCTTATTCTTTTCTACTCTTCTCCTTTCCTTTAGTACGAACCCATTAGTGCTAATGGATCCAGACATGATAAAAGTTAAACCAGACCCAGATGCTCCATCTGTTAGTGTATCAGAGCAATCCATTGGTGTTGGATCACTTACACGCACAAACTTTAAATTACAGCTTCAACGTGAGCAACTTCTTGAGGCTGAGAAAAAAGAACAACAACGCTTAAAAGTGTTAGCCGCTCAATGTGAAAAACCAGATTTCCGATCCTCAAAGCTATCTAATCAAAAAGTACTTCTTCCGAATTTGTCAACTTCTTTTACAATGCCATCCACTTCTGCTGTGCCAATGCGAAGTATACGTGCAAATTTACCCACAAATTTACCTAGTAGTGTTCTGAAGGTAAGTTTAAACATCAGTTGTATAACTGGTAGATTTTTCTTTTTACATATCTGTATAAGTAAATCTCTAAACAAAACTGTTTATGCGTGCTTATGTTCTAAACAGAACGTTTCAAAATTACCGGAATTCAAAATTAGGTAAATAATGTCATGTTTTTATCTGTTGTCGTTTTTATAGACATTCTTTGAATTTCACTTACAAAAGCATTTTGTTATGAAAACTTGGAAACAGTTGTCTTCGTTTTGACTCTTCTTTAGGTTGAAACAAACCTGAAAAATCCGACTCAGTATTATATCAAAGAGCAGCAAAAAAGACAAGTACAACAATACTTATCAAGCCAACGCCAACAGCAAAGTTCGGTGTCTATGATGCCAGTTTCTGCTCCCAGTGCACTGCATAATTTTAACTTCAATGCTGATGCATCTTCAAGCAGCTTTTTAAATCCTGCAACAAATTTTATTTCACCTAATAGTCCTGACACAGCAAGTTCAGTTGCCAGCGGCAGTGAGGTAAAACATTTAGTGTTTGGATTGTAATAAATTCTAAAGTAAAGTAGCTGCGTAAGTCTGTTGGCCTCTGAAATCGTAAAATAAACGTCATCAGTACATCATTTTGCGTTAATTTTGAATTAACTATCGGTATTTAAGTATTATTGACACGTCTGTTCCACTTTTAGAAAATATTTAAGGATTCTGTTGAGATATACACTAAATATAAAAAATTATGGTATAATTAGACTTGGGCTTCTTATTTCCATTGATTATTGAAACTGTGTTGCTGTTATCTATTTTTTTAGGTGGACAGCGTTCTTGACGATTTGTTTGGGTAAGGTTTTTATCAGCTGTTTTTTTTCTTCCTTTTGTTCTGATTTCCAGCTGTTAAAATAATATCGCCTGTAGCAGTTACTTCTAAAAGGGATTTTACTATTATTATCGACATATAGCTTCAATGAATTGATGTCTTTTAATTCTCAGAATGCAGTTATTTAACACTATTGTTTTATTTTTTTGCAAATAGTATAGCCTTAGTTCGTGTGATTAAAAATTTGCATTTTATTTTTGTAGACTTGACACAGCTACAGATCATGATTTTAACATGTTTTCAGATAGTGTCTTTTCAGCCACAGTGAGTGCGTCTTTTATTTACCTTAAATTGTTCTTACTTTGAAATAATAGAATAATTTATTGTTTCTAGCTTCCAACTTCAAATAATCTTTTCGACACCTATGGAATAAACACGTCAACGCAGCCAGACGTGAGTGTCTACTCATTATGTTGATAAGAAGTTAAGACACGGTTGTTATAAAACCAAACATTTGCTTATTTTAGTCGCTTGATCAACTTGCTTCTTCATGTCCGGCCAATGTAAAACAGGGTAAGAACAAGTTTACCTTTCATCTTCACACCTAAATGTTTTCCAAATCTTAAGATTTGTTGTAAATGTGTTATAGAAGTTCCAGACACTTTCATGAAAGAACGTCAAAAAAAAGATAACCACAACATGAGTAGGTTTTTTCGTCTCTGTTTCTTTGTCTGTTCACTTCAAAAGTAAAATTAGGTATGCAGTCCGTAGTTAATAATTTCACTGTTTACCTAATAGTTGAACGACGAAGAAGATACAATATTAATGACAGAATAAAAGAGCTTAGTACTTTGGTGCCAAAGTTAGACAAGTAAATAGATTGGTTTTCATCTGGCACAAACTTGTATTTGTATTAACCTTTTTTATATTATCAACGTTCTGTTCTTTAGCGACTTCAAACAAAACAAAGGAACTATATTAAAATCATCTGTTGACTATATCCGCCGTTTAAAGAAGGATAAGGATCGGTTAAAACATTATGAGAATAGAACCCATAATTTAGAAGATATGAACAAGAAACTATTGCTTCGTGTTCAGGTATTTCCTCTCTTTGCCCGAAAGTTGCGGTGTGGAGATTTCGCATCAAGTAACCATATTCGCGATCCGCGAAATTAAATTTTCGTTAAGCTTTTTCAAAATATTCTATTGAAGCATATATCTATGAAGCTTAACGTCAGCGTGTCCACAAGTCATAGAAATTCCTGAAGTCACAAGAAAGTCACGGCGTTTTATTTGTTCTGGAAAAGTCATGGAAAACACCACATTTTTTTAAAAACAAGTCATGGATTTTTTTTATGAAAATGTGCGTTTGTATTTGGTGACTGGCTTTTCACATACGGTCTGGCATACGGTCTCTGTTTTGTGACATATTCATAAGATATGTGGGTTCAGTTATTTAAGGTTGTTCTTTTGTTTTCTTGACCTAAAACCGATGCAATTGCAAGAATTATTAAAGGGGAAGTTCGGTCTAAAAAATTTTTTTATTTTTTTATAATTCCACATGTTTATACTTAAAAACAGAAAAACTTTACTTCATTAAACTCAGAGTTTTGGAAATGTCTCTAATGTTGACACAAACTTCTTAAAAATCTCCGTTTTTGAAAAATCGCGTCAAAAAAAAAAGCTGGGTTCTAACTCAAGTATGACGTTTCATAGTTCAAAACATTGCATCGCGTGAAAGAGTCACAACACAGGCTACACAGTTTGCTAAAATAATCTACTTTTTTCTAGCTATATTTCTTTTCAAATCTGTAACAAATTACTTCTTTGAAAATACAGTGTCAATTTGTAAGCAATGGATCCAATTCGCAGCGATTCAAGCTCTAAAATGATGACATACCTGACTTATCTGCTCTTAGTCCCTTAAATTTCAAACCAGAACTTTCTTTGGAAGAACTGAATAAATTACGAACGTGTAGTTCCGAGAGTGATGAGGAAGAAGAAGAAGTTTCTAGGATCGGCAACAATACCTGGTGCCAATGCACTGTAGAGCGATGGAGTCGTACAGTGAAAGAGGCTTGTGTTGCAGGGATACAAATGAAATTCTTGACAATCATTTCGAAGGTAAAATAAACAAAAAATTAGCCAAGCATAATTTTCTTTTTCGTGTTTAAAACCATAACAAAACTCTACATATTCCCTTAATATTAGTCTTCGCGTTGATAAAAAAATATGCATACGAGCACGACAACTGATGCAAAACTTCTCTCAAAATATTTTGCCTGACATGAGTTTTCTCCAAATCATTCATCTCTCCTTCGCATATATTTTATTCGGTATTATTTGCTACTGCCAAAGCAACATCACAAAAAAAAACAACGGTGGTTGTTTTATTCTATTCAGCTTTACAAAACGAATAAGAAAGCGTGCTCAGAAATCAAAACTTGAGACGGGGGTTATTTTAAAGGTTTTTCTTTTAGAAAAACAATGTATAACTGAAGCCGAAATTTTTGGGATGGTTTTTTTTGTAAACCTGTACTAACCACTGCACTGTCTGCCCTCAATAATTTAAGGGGTGATGCAATGCACTCGGTAGAAGACAAGACCAAAATTTATACCCCCGTCTTACGAAAGCATGTTATTGAAGAATTTTAGATGTGAAAAAACAAACATTCAGCGCTGGGGAAAGAAAATGCGAACATGGGAAGGAAATATAATAATTTTTTTGACATGGTTTTGTTTTGGAAATGGCTATAATAAATGAAATTGTGTTGAATTTTTCTAAAATACGAGAATGACAAATGTTTGGCTGTTTGAAACGTAGCTAACAAACACATACTAACAAACATAGCTAACAAAACTTTCGAAGCATTCTGGTTCAAAATGTCGAGAACAAATATAAAATCCAGAGTCTTTAGGCAAGGTACCACTTCTTTTTATATTATGTAGCCATTTTTTCGAAGCTCTTTATTTTTTTTCGCACTGGGAATCTGATAAGAGACTACCCGATTTTTTCTTTCGTTATTATCTTCGTCTTTCGTCGTCAGCTTTTCGTTCTCTACCTCCTTATTTTTCTCGCTCCCCTTATCTTTTTCTATCTTTTAATTATCGCTACTTCGATTTGTACAGCCGATGGCAGCACAGTTTGACATATTAAAATAATAAAAATGTATAGACAAAATACTTCTTCATGTGATTACACCTAATCCCCAACACCGAACTTCGCTTTTTGAACTATAAAACGTCATAATTCAAACTCGACCCAGCCTTCGTAAAAATGTAAAGGGGTCAATATACGGAGGTGTTTTTACGCGTGTTTAACACAGATTATTTCAGAAAAAAGAGGGTTTCACTTAAAAAGAATTATGGTATTCTTTTTTTTTTCTTTTATGACTATTGATTATGAAAATATAATTTTTGACCGAACTTCCCCTTTAAATTAATAACCTTAGGAAATATTTCTACTGCTGTAAAGGCTTGCTTACTACTGTGAGATAACGTTGGATACGGTGAAATAATTTTTTTCACGTGATTTCTTAATTCATGTTATTTCAAATCGTTTTCATTGTGATGTTTTCTCAAAAACTTACCCGGTAAACATTTATCTAAGAAGCACTGTTGTGGTTGCGAGAAAACATGCAGCAAAATTTCGGCGTCTTTTGATGTTCTCTTATTTCATGAAATGCCGTGAGCTGAAATTATTTATTATTTCACAGTCAAAACCAGGCTTTAAGTGTTCATGAAATTTTATAAAATTCATAGTGTCGTAAATATTTGTTTCCAAAGTTCTGTGACTTCACGGAGCAACAAACGTCTTGAATTCAAAGATAAGAAAAAAATTATAAACCAAAAGTTCAGAAAAACATGAAATTTGTAATGGGTATATCAAAATCCTGCGAATAGTTCAAAAATTTTTTTAGGAACTAGAGTTAATTCTTCGTGCCTCCAATATATCTACATCGTTACCAGAACCTGACCTTTCTTCTGCCACGTCTCCGCAGCTTACCCAACTACTCGTCAATAGCCAGCTGCAGCAGCAGAAACAACAGCTACAGCGAGGTCAAAAACAGCAGCAGCAGCAGCAAATGCGACAAAAACAATTAGCATCACATAGTATTGTACACAACTTGTTAAAAGCTCCTCCTGGCACAAGTTCGGAGACAGTTATTAGTAGCAGCACGGAGAGTCCAAGAAATGTTGAAATGAGGTCCGAATATGATGATGAGGATTGTATGATAATGGAGAGCTGAAATTAAGAAAGTACTTAAACAAGTGAACTGGTGTTAAAGGGAACCCAAGGTTGAAAATTATGTTGGACTTATAATATAAGTCCAACATAATTTTATACCTTGCGTTCCCTTTAAGTCATGCTCTATATCAGTAAATTAAGCGCTATTTCTAACTAAAATGCTTTCCCCGCTATATCAATGAAATTTTATAAGTCTAATTTTTATATTATGTAGGTGAACTAGTGATTTCATTTCAGTTGTTATACGAGAGGTATTTGTGAAAAATATTTGGCGCATGTTCACCAATAACTATATGGAAATTCGTGTTTACTGTTAAGTGTTTGAATTTGAATTGTATAGTTTATTTTAAATTTAAAGATGTACATATTTATCTCCTTTTCGAGAAATTTTTTTAATATTCTTTTTTTTTTTTTATGTCGCATCCTATGTTATCTTTTTATTAGGTAAAACTTTAAATTCTTAGAAACTGTATATAGGCACTAGAAATAAAAAAAGATGTTGATTTACAATACGTGTTTTTTATTTCATGTTGAACATGTCTTGTTAAGCAGGGTTTTTGCCTGTGAATGGCGATATATATATATATTTACCGTAAATGACCGAATAAGCACCTCCTCCCTCCTACGTGCAAGCCCCTTCCCCCAATGTGGAGTTTGTTAAAGGAGAGGCGAACAAAAAACTTTTTTGTAGCAGCCACAAAATAAATTTTAGGCGAGGTAGCAAAAATTAAGGAACGTCTAAATTCAAAAAATCTAATAGAATAACTACTATAACGACACACAAATAACTATGTTTCATAAATAAATATCCATATTCCTTCCTAGCAACATTTTTACAAAGTTTTTATGGCTGTGTGGGTAAAAAAGAAGCAAGTTTGAGATGTACTTACCAATAAACATTAAAAATAAGACCTTTAAATCAAGATAACCAAGAATATTTTACATACAATCGTAGTGCCAGCATTTTATAACCTTCGTTAATACTTCTTGGAACTTTATAAACATCTTCACAGCCAATAATAATATTCTTTTCGTAATTTGGTTCCCTTTTTCACAACATACATCCAACTTCGAACGATGAAGTTTGTTGTGATGAGATGGCGCCAAATTTGATAAATACACAGACCGGAAACTTTCAACAACAAATCGAACGTGCAATATGGCGGTTTTGGCTTTGTTTACTAATCTTTATTTTCTTTATCTTTTCTCATGAATTAGTTTACTAAGTTCAGTAATAAAAAATATTTTCGTCGTGTTATTCAACTAATAGCATATAAATTTGCTATTTTGATCTTTAACTTTATTATTTTAAAAAAAACAGTGTGATCATCGAAGCGTGGCCATCACTGTAGAGAAAGATCTAATATTGTTTCTGAATAACCACCAGTTTGGCAAATGTGTAAAAATACCGAACCATAAAATGAATGATTCAGCATTAAGGATAAAAGTAAAAACTGGTATTTTGTAATAAACTTCTAATGAAGAGATTTTCTGGGTATAATGTGAGTATAATAACCAACGTGTTGTTGTGCTGCAAAGTTTTAAGCCACAAATTCACCTTTTTTAAACAAGCAGCTTTAATTTATTACCCCCTTAATATAAAAACAGCAAATCTTTCAGCAAAACTATTTTTTTACCTGATTTGATGCTAACTAAATATTACAAAAACTAAACAATTGTCAAGATTTTACGGGATATTTCAGACCAGCGGATCTGGTCTTTGAAATTATCTCAGGCATCATGAATTTTCAATCAGCAGCCGTGCCACGGCTGTTCGCCTCTCCTTTAAATCATAGATGTGTAGGTCTCTCTTCCTCGAAAAAAATATTACGAAAAGGATCCTCTTCAGAAACATGGTTGTTAATAACATCATACCGTGGTCTTAAATTGTTTGGGAGCTTTTTAGCCAATCCTGAGGGTTAAAATCTCAAAATTTTCTCCTTAGTCACTTAAATGAAAAATGTCCAAAGTTCACTACCTCGCCCCTCAAACTGGAAATATGTGGCCTCTGATTGTGCTGGTGTATTTTGTAAATGCAGATATTAGAAAACGAGGAAAACACATTTCGTTCCCACCTGGTGAGGAAATTCCCTTTGGTGTTTTTATGGGAAACACTTGTTGATAGAGATGGAGAGATATTGTAGCATGCATTACACGAATTTTCACAAAAAGGTATATCACGTGGTCGTTCGCTTTCATTTGGGCAGCTTGCCTATTTTGCTTTCTACTGCCGTTGGTAACTGTTGGTCCTGTGCATAGAGATATTATTAAAAGAGAAAGAGACACAACGGCTATTCAAGCTATTGTAGTAGGCGCGTCCCTGAAGCAGGTGGTGCATTCATGAAAGTTTAAAGTTCCCGAAGCTGGATTGTTTCCTCTGATCCAATCATGTCGAAGAAAATGTTTCGATTGTTATTTCGCCCAATCAGGTTTGATTAATGTTCGCAAAACTTAATATTTTGTAATAATTAACTGCACGTGTTAGCATAATTTAGACTCGTTAAAACGATTTTGCAGTTGCTCGGAAAATTACACCAAAGAAAATCGTCGTGAAAAAATTATTTAAGCGAGGCCCTGGAAGAAAAATGTAAACAAATGTCAATGATAAAAAGTATTTTATTTTGAGCCATAGGTAGAAAAGGACTTTTACCACATATAATGTAAAATTATTAGCAGTGCTAAATAAGCTCAAAGATTTTGATAAATATATCATTAAGCTCTCTCTTAGCCAAGCAGAGCTAGATAGCTTTTAATAAATCTTACTAAGCTATAACATAACATATAAACAAATAGATTTTGTAGAAAGAGTGTCCTGTCAATATTTATTTTCCCTGACTGACATTAAAATCCTCTGTTTTTCCTATGCCAAATATACTTTATAACTTAAAAACAATTAGGCTGAGAATGGCTGAAAAATAAGAACACAATAAGAACATAGAGAGAGCTGAAGTTTTACTGATAAGACTCCTGAAAAACACACACACACACACACACACACACTCAAAAACATAGGGAACATTTTTCAAGGAAAAATTGTCACCGAATCAATTGTTACTATTATTCAAAACGTGTATATACTTATAAAACGCAAATACTTGCAATATACGTACAACAACAAAAATTTAAAATGCTCAAAATATAGAAATATAAGAACAACTTCAAGCTAAACATGTCAAAGACACCTCAAGGTAAAGCAAAGGATCAAAAAAGTGTATATCAAGCTTTGCTACAGTACATACTAATAACATTTTTATAAGAACAAAATATTCAAGGTATAGCTATATACTTATATACGACTAAAGCAAATTTTAAACTTTCTAACTTTCCAGGTGTTGCACCGTTCATCCTGTTTCAATAAAATATTATCAATCCAATTCCATGTCAATTTAAAACTGTTCATATGTGTTGGTATTTTGAGTATAGCTATCTTGAAAATGATTGTATAGCTCGATTTAGCTATCACTGATCAAAAATGGATCTTTTAAGACAATACTTTTGTCCAAAACATAATAAAATTCAATATGTCTGGTGTATATCGATAAGTAACTTCACCGTTAATCAATATTTTCATCTGGTATGACTTGTGGATTTTTTTAAAAAATCAGTATATAGCTTGGATTGCATACACATACATGTTTGTGTTAAAACCATCGTGATTCGACACTTCCATACAACGTTACTGGTAATTCTGATCTGTTTTACTAACGCTGTATTGCTGATCAAGGTTTTCTACCTCCATACTGAGTTCGTAAAACGTGTGTTTGAAATGAAAAGTGTGTGAAATTTTTGGTAATTAATTCTCAGTGCATATTATCATTGTCTGATATGAAAGCAGTTGCGTTTAGAGCTTACATCACTTGAATGTGGTCTAAATACTAGCAAGTCAAAACTGATAGTTCCCAGAGAAATCCTTCATTGGCTAGCAATAGTGGTTTAAATTCTATGTGGTTAGCCTCCTCGAGGGTATAGCTACAACCATCCACATAATCTTTGAGACAAACTAGAAATTCTATCAAAAAAACAGAAATGGCCGTTGACGCAAATGTCCATTTTTCCAACTGAGACGGTTTAAACATGTAAAAAGCTATAATTAGCCTACAGCAGCACTGTAAGGCTTCGTTCTAGTGAACTTTTCGGTTTCACTAGTTGAATTCAGAATTTCCTAAGACCTAAGTCTTAAGTCGAAGCTAAAGCTGAAGTTCCGTGAGCCTGGAGGCAGTACGTCGAGTTTGAGAAGACTTGTGGTGCGAGTTTGTGAATTTTTTTTTGTCAAATATCGAAAAGTCTCAATATATTATGTGGGTGATTGTAGCTATAGAGCAGCTCCTGAAACCTAAATAGAAATAAGATAGTAGATTGCTAAAGCTGTTTTGATATAACTTTTACATACGATAACTAGCCACAACTCGCTTTTTTACAAAAACTTTTAAGTTTTTAAAGTCATGAGTTTTCTTAGCCAGGAGACCCAGCGTAATTTTTCTTACCACCGGGAAATCGGAGTAGTTAAGGTGGGAAAAATTACGCTGGGTCTCAAACGATTTTTCTGCGGCCAAAATCTGGCCGCGCTTTTTGATTGGCTAATTCTATTGTTCTTTGCTCACGTGGTCCATGTCGGGGAAAGCCCTTTTCATCCGAATATTCCAGCGAGTGGTTTCACTCACCCTAACAAACATTAGTAAACTATAAAGTTTTTACCAGAGTAAGATGTGGCCAAGCTTGGTAAACAACTCACAGATAAATTAAAATGGCTTCCGAAGCGATTAGTCACATTGTCCGTTCGCGTCTAAGCTTTTGTTTGAGAGAAACTCATTTTATCAACTCGAAGAAGAAAGCTTAGTTAACTAGGCTAGAGTTTTCTAAGACCGCCATTTTTACTTAAAAAAACGTGGTATAATAATACACCGAGCATATTTAAAGAGACACTTTATCAACACCGAAAATTTACAGTTGAATTTTGGCCTTAAACTTTGGCTAGCCATCGTCCTTCACTTAAAGATTATTATTAAAGTGAAGAATAAGCCCTTACCTTCGTACATCTATGAAGGATTCATATTCCGTTCAGTACTTCTTGAAATAAACACGTTTGTTTTTTCTATACATACGACAACAGCAAATATGGCTGCCTGACCTTCGAGCTTCTTCTCCAACTGATTCTCTTGAAAATTGTGCAGGTAAATTATTTCGAAGGCGAGGGTAAACCCCTGAGAGCTTTTTAACCAATTAAATTTGGTGGAATTCAGTGGAAAACCTGATTATTTTCTTAATCTTTTACAAGTAAAATTGCCGGGATTCTATACTGAAAGAATCGGTAATTAGTCGTTTTGCGAGAAACGCACAAAATGAGCTGGAACCTAGTGACGCGCCTTCTCCGCATTGTTTGTCTTAACAATAGGAATTTGAATAGAGAATTATCGCGTTGTGTCTCTTTCTCTTTTAATAATATCTCTATGTCCTGTGCTTGGAACCAGAATCATTGTCATTTATTCTAGTCTCGCTGGCTGGCTGTTCGTTTTGCTAATATCTATTTACCAGGATTTTAAGTGACAGGATGGAAAACCAACAGCAACAATTGAAGGGTGCTTATATCATCAGAGGCATGGAATCGATAGAAAGATCTGTGGCAGAAAAAGAGGAGTTTCAGAATAATGTCAAAACTTCTTTATTTTACTTTAAGCTTTTCATTTGCATGGTTATTCTTTACGTTCTCAACTTGACAAAAAGCGCATTGAACAGTTACAAGATCTTTGAAGGGAACGGACATTATATCGTTTATCCATGTTTGACACTATTATCTTTAAATGTACCCGTTAATCCTTGTATAATCTTAGTATACAATACAGAAATTATGAAAGTAGTTTCTATCTGATGGAGATAAATGGTCAGACTTTCGCAGACAGGATAACGGTTCAGACAAGTTACTCCTAAGTTGATCAGACGATTGTGTTTCTAGAATCCGATTAGTTGATCAAAATTTCAAACTGAAAGGTGAAATCATTTTGACTTTTCTTGTGAGCAGAACGGAAAAAATTATCAAAACAAAATAATATCCAATCAAAATTAAGTATTTTTCTCGTTCCGTTTTGTTGAGTGGAAATTTATCTTTAGGGAATATCATATTCCGTCCACCCCTTTTTAAAATAAACAAGAAAACCGTCCGGTTTGATCACACATTCGTATTGTACACATACTTTATACTTAAATATTGTATTGATTATGTTATATATATCTTGTATCTATGGCAACGTTCTTGTTTATATAGACCTGTTGTATAATTTTTATTTTACTTGAAAATGGGTGTATGACACCCGAAACGTCGTAAAATGTTGTTTTAATTTGTACACATACACATGGATGACCAAGTTTTAACATAAAATATTGTCAATCGAATTTCTAATGTCTCATGTAAAAACAACAAGAACTGAAGCGGTTTGAACACTCACACAACACTATGATGATAAATAATTAAAATGTATTTATTAAAATATAAAATATACAATGATAAAATTTGGTATAAAATATTAAGACACAAACTTAGAGAAAGAGATGATGATAAATTGAATCATAATAAAAGTTGTGACTATTTTTCGATAACTGAGATATGGCTGGAGAGCACACAATTTGAGTCAATTTCGAACATTATAACATTGTCAACATACAGTAAATCAAAACAATCATTTCAAGACAATGAACACCCTCATTTGATGCGAGATTTCTCGAAATTCGAATAGAATATATATCTACTGGTTTCATTATTTTGGGTATACTATATAAAGCTACACGATAATAAGAAAACAACAAAAAAACGCTGCTATACGCAAAAAAACAATACATGAACAAAAACTTTTGGTCAATATAGCGCGCTATTTGTGGTGGCTTTGATTTTGATACTATTCGCGCCCCTTTCAACTTTTCGTTACCACCATGACAGAACGCAGCCCATACCAAATCACACATTTCTACGAATGTGTGAAATGATAAAACAAATAATAGACCTATTTCAATATCGCCTTTTCATGATCAGCCGTGGTAGCGGAAAATCAAAACATTGCATGAAAACGAGATTAGTTTAGAGAAAATTTAAATTTTCAAGCGGGAAAGTGGAGAAGTCTTCATATTTCCTTTCCTATGCTAAATTATACAGCCGTTATTGTGGCAACTAGACAAAAAAATGGAACAATTCCAATCTCTGTTACCAGAAGGAAACAAAGGAAGTTCTCTGGAAGATTTTGGTTCCTTGCGCGTTAAGGATTTAAAGCAGATCCTAACAGTATATAAAGAGAAGGCTACTGGTTCCAAAGCTGACCTTGTTCTTCGAGTCTACGCTGTGTTTTGTCGTATATTGAGTTCCAAAAATATTAACGAAGCAACAAATTTTGCTGGGGAGGAAGGTCGTAATACCTATGGTCTTATAAAAGGCGAATGTATGAATGGTCCATGGAGCGAAGACACCTCCATTTACCTTTATACAATTGTATGATTATCTAGTCATAAGATCTGTTAAATACAAGCATATCCTGCTGAAAGATACCCAATACAAAAGGCTAAAGGCATTTCAGTTTTTTAAGGAAGGTTTTATAAAAAAAATAGAAGTTGCTTCCACTGAAAATTTTGTTTATTTGGATGTTAAAATGAAAGCATCTATGAAAAATAAATTATACAAAGTGGTCATTAAAGCTATGTTCATTAAATGGTGATGTTGTGGCAGCTGCTTGCACTTGTCCAGCTGGTATTGGTGTAGGTGGTTTTGGAAATTGTAATCATGTGGGTGGAGTTCTTTTTGGTCTGGAGGATTATATTCGTCAAGGCTTAAGGGATATACCATCTTCATCGTGTACCTCTAAACTGTCATCTTGGAATGTGCCACGTGAAACCTCCTCTAATCCTGCGCCTATTGAGGAAATCCTAATAGCTAAAATTAAATTTGGTAAGTCAGCCACTGATAAAGCACCGAAGATTAACATATATGATCCACGTGGAAAGTCTGACCGTACAGTTGACAAAGACAGTCTTAACCAACTTAAACATAATCACTCTCAAAGTGTTGGTGAAAGCTGCTTTTTTCTTTTTCACGATATGAATCCATATCCACCCCAAGGAGTTTCACAACCAATACTGGAGGAAATTGTTGATATAGACGTTGTTAATTGTACAACAACACTAGTAGAACAGCAGGTTGAGCCATCACAACAACCATGCTCCTTTAATGATCATTATGACATATCAAAAGTTCAGTTTAAACGTATGATGGATTACTATGCAGCATCTCTCTCCATTAACCAGGCTAAAATAAATGCTGTTGAGAAAAGGACAAGAGGTCAAAGTTCATCTGTGGAATGGTACCACCACAGAAAATATAAAATAACTGCATCTAACGTTTATATTGCTTGTCGAAATACAGTAGAGCCATCATGCAAATTAAAGTCAATGTTTTATAGCTCCTTTAGTACATATGCAACCAAGCATGGTAGTTTATATGAAGATCATGTGCTGCAGTTATACCAAAATTGATTCAAAGTGACAATAAACATATTAGAATTGATACTGTTGGTTTGCTTCTGTCTAAAGATTATCCATATTTGGGAGCATCACTGGATGGCATTGCTGTAGATCTCGTGTCAGGTCAAAAGTGGGGTATTGAAGTCAAATGTCCCATTTCGAAGCACAACATGACCATGGAAGAGGCACTAAAAGATAAGAAATTTTATTTAAAAAATAAGGATGGCAAAACATTATTATCAAGGTCTTCTAAATACTACTTTCAAGTGCAAGACCAACTTTTTTGTTCACAACTGGATCGTGTTGACTTCGTAGTATGGGTTGGAGACAAACAACCTTTGCATGTGGAAAGTATAACTTTTAATAAATCATTTTGGTCTTCCAACATTTTACCTGGACTTCTGTATTTCTACAGGAGAGCTGTACTACCCGAGTACTTTACAAGAAGAGTGCAAGAAGGAAAAAAATTATACTTACATGGTGGTTGGATCAACGATGCTTAATCAACACTAAAAAAACGGCTTTTTTTAAAGCCACACATAAATAAAAACATTACTTGGCTAGCTTTTAAAAAGTTTTCTCATCTACGGCTCGTACTTTTGTTTTTTAAAAATATGAGCTTTTCCCAAACTCTGATTGGTTGCTAATAAACATTAGTGAAAAATCTCACAAATTGATTGGTTAAAAAAATAAAAACAAAGAACGTGATTGGCCTTCGCTAACTGCTAAAATTTATTATCTTTTGGGCCCTCCCTCGGAATAATTTTCTATGTAAATGTTCAGAAATTATAGGGAATTTCTCTGCGGAGAAGTCCTTAATCATGTTATGATTTTACATTTGCTGAAAATAAATGCTATATTTATTTGAGCCAAAAATAACATTTGTGGCTATAAAAATAGGCATATCGGAAAAGTGGGACGCGGGACGCGGGACCCTGTTGAGTCGGGATGCGGGACTCGGGACCTGGGACGCGGGACTCGGGACGCAGGACTCGGGACGCGGGACGCGGGACCCTGGAAAATGTATATTTTAAGAGTTTCGCGGGACTGTGTATCGGATGTGTAAAATCAGGACCGTTTGGATGGAAAATATGATAAGTCGATGGTAGTCATTCCCAATGTGTGTTATATACACGTTTGAACAAAGAATGAACAGAAATTCTAAAAAAAGATGTAAAATAAAAATAAAAATCATACACAAGGCGTATTTCAAAAATATAAACACGTTGAACAAAGAATAAAACAGAAACTGTAAAAAAGAATATTAAAAATGGTAAAAACTAAGAAAGGTAAAATCGAAATCATACACAAAGCGTTGTCTCGTTTTACGCACCATCAAAAAATGTGTCATGAATCATGAACACCATTTTTTTAAGCGAAGAGGAGAATATGAATGCAGTATTTTTTGTTGATATCACACTGGCAAACGGTGTTAGGGTTTTTATAAAGTTAAAGTTCTTCATCTTGTGAACAAAAGAGTGTAAAG
Source organism: Hydractinia echinata (assembly GCA_030067915.1). Classification (NCBI taxonomy): domain Eukaryota; kingdom Metazoa; phylum Cnidaria; class Hydrozoa; order Anthoathecata; family Hydractiniidae; genus Hydractinia; species Hydractinia echinata. The sequence continues at coordinate 524,111 of JASGCC010000183.1, read as the reverse complement.
TATATGTATAAAAAGTATAACAAAAGAGTTTAAAGTATCAATATAAAAATTTCTAAAGTATAACAAAAGAGTTTAAAGTATAAATGTAATAATATCTAAAGTATGCCGATTGATTTTAAAAGAGTTTTGTGCCTTGCAGTTAGATGTGCCGTTAAGTCATCCGGCACTAATATTGACGAAACGTGAAAAAAATTATCATATTTCGAAAGACAAGACTGTTTTAGATGATAATACACGCGAGTGAAGTCGGGCGATTGAGTTAACTCCTTCGACTTCGGACTAACATATATGCGTTTTGTCTTTGATGCCACAATCAAATCATCTGGTTCTTCAGGCTTTCCGTATCGTCCACCACAACCATAACAACATGTTACGTTCTTGTGACAACATTTTAGCAATGTCAGCTGGTAACAGTGTGGAGCAGGATATGGTTGAGAAGGCTGATTTACTAAATTCTTTGTGATACCTGTAGTTGGAGGTGTATTAGTACTCGCAGATGTTTTCACTGCTGTAGGAGTAGATGTGGTAGTTGCTGAAGTTGCAGTTGTAGTAGTTGTTGTTGTTGATGAGCCACCATTAGTAGTTGAATTTACTCGCACTGGATTGACGTAAAACTGCACTGGCGTTGATTTCAAATTAGCAGGACCCTTTCTTCTTTGAGTAGATTTTGATTTCTTCCGTCCCGCATTAGCTTCTTTGTTAAAATCTGCTAGGAGATTTATTTTTGCTTTTTTGCTGTTGCAACTTTGTACAAATACTTTGATGATTCCCAAATACGTTGCAACAGCAAGCGAATGAGCACAAATTCCATAACATTTAAACTGATGACATTTAGAGTTGGTACATTTCAGGCTTGGCTTCTTAACACTTTCATCGTAGATTACCCTGAAATCTTCATCTTCCTTTATATCATTACGTACATAGTACGACGAACCAAACCCCTTTAAAATAAGATTTTCTGTTACCAATTCGCACGCCTTTTGTTTTATCTCCTGGGCGATGGATTTCGGAATGTTTTGGATATCCACAGTGAGAACATCGTTGTTAGCACTTTTCTTCTTTTGCACAGCTACACTCACTTTCGTCTTTTCAGGTAAAACGAAGTCGTTGAATTTCTTCACAGCTGCGATTCTTTGAGCAGCTGACATAACATAGTATTTCTTGTCACCAATAAGAAACTTATCTTTGTATTCTTCTGCGATTCTCCAGTCACCTACACCGAATAGAATTAGAACGGTTAGTCAAGATAATTACATTTTTCAATATAGACACGGATTACAATTGGAGCAAGAGAATGCTATGATATTTAAACCAAAACAAAACTACTACAAACCTTTTCCAACAAGAGCAAGCTTTAGTTTTTCTTCTTGCTTATTGACTTCGTCCTGCACCAGCTTGATTGTTTCTTTTAGGGAAAGCTTGCCAACACCTTTACTTCTTTTCAACATCGAGTTGATAGATTCATTACCGTTCTGCGTGTAGTCGGTTGGAGGATTACCTAATCCACACCCAATTCTGACTGATGCTAGCATACATTGTTTTATGTCTTCTTTTTTGTAGGCGTCCATGTATTTCACAAACTCACCACCACATTTTCTTCCTAACCATAAACTTTTCAACTGTTCGTAAGTTTCGTCAAATTCTTTTTCATCACAGTCCATTAATCCTTTCACTTTTGTGTTTCCGACCTTTTTGCCGAAGATTTCAACTATGTAGAGATCGCTTGCAATTCCGAGATCTGCACATTTTTTCAAAATATTATCCTTCATATGTATTGCACAAAGAAGATGTTTTGCTTCTTTGAAGGTGGACTTAAATGATTCGTACACATTTTTCTCTCCATCGGTTCCAAACGCTTTTAAATGTGCTAAACTTGGCTTAAATCGAACTAAATTTGATGGTAGTGTATAATACGAGTGATTGTTTCAACACCTTGAATAATAGAGACACGTGTATGTGAAAAATACCCTGGGGAGACATATAGCTGGTGCAGAAAAATGTCGGCTCGTGACATAACGGTGCTAATAGCATATTCATCTCTTTCATCTTTTTTTTTTAATAAAATATCTTACTTCTTAAGCATTTTAAAGATCTATTATGTGTATATCATCTTGTAAATGTTAGGTGTTTTTAAATCACCTTTTCACGGCACCCACACTCACAGTAGGAATACTTTTTTATAGAACAAAAATTATAAAAAATGCTCACTTTATGATCTTTGTTATTATAGCGTGGGTCAGTATTTTGTATCATCTAAATTTTGCCGCATTGCGTCCCACGTCTCGATATCAGGATCCCGTGTCCCGGGTCCCGAGTCCCGCGTCTCGAGTCCCGCGTCTCGAGTCCCGCGTCCCGACTCAACAGGGTCCCGCGTCCCGCGTCCCACTTTTCCGATATGCCGCCATTAATAAAAAACAATTAAACATTCAAAACAATTCAATTTTAAATGTAATTTTAAAATTAAAATAAAAATTCATTTCAATTTAAAAAATAAAAACAAATTTAATTTAAATCCAATCTCCATCCTTGGCCGAGGGCTGTCAAAGCTAATTAATATCGAATTTGTTTTTAAATTGATTTGAAATCATATTTTAAAAAAATTAAATTGATTTGACTCGTGGCCGGGCATTGCCAAAAATGGGGTTCAGGTATATGGTGTTTAATTCGACGCAACAAGGATAACAAAACATGGCCGAAAACAACAACAAACGTGATGCGAAGAATAGGAAAGAAGATTGGGCAAACTTTGCAGCTACGATGAAGGGTAAAAGATTAAAGCGAACTAGCAATGAACGAGAGGAGAAAAAGGTTGATCTGGGAGCTAACATTATCAGATCCAAGGAAATGATTGTGCAGCAACTTGATAGCCAGCCGTCTGGTGTTGCCATGAAATACAGGAAAGTTGGGCCCCAAGTCTTTGTGGAATATGATTACGACGAAATTAGTCTTGATAATATTAAGAAGGCTTGTCACAAGCATTTTTATAATGAATTACCTACAGGAATGTCATGTGATATCGTAGCATCACAGAATGGACCCTCATGCACAAAATTGTCCCATATCACAGACTTTAAGAAACTTTTTGTACGATTTGTGAAGGATAGTACAGAAAGAAGTTATGGTGCATTTTCATCTACTTCAAAGTCATTCTCTAGTGCAGTATATCAACGAAGTCCGTTTGAAGCTATAAGTGTGAACACCACAAGCAGATTGCCAGCAAAATCAGTGGCATTAACACACAAGACTAAATCCACTACAAAACATACGGCACCAAAAAGTTTGTCTATAGCTTCTATGTTACGCCTGGGAAAAGTTATTAAAACTGCACAAAAGCCACCTACTGCAATAGAAATGTATGAATTTGACATACACAAAATGTCATGGAGCACACCCAAAATATCCCACTTCTGTATTGAAGAAACACCACTTGGGCAGGGAGGTTTTCGAAAGGTTTATAAATGCACGTGTGAAGGGAAAGAGTATGTTTTAAAGAGATTTTTGGATTTAACTATTAAATCCATGGATGAACTTAATGAACATTTGGAAGTAAAAGAATCTCCCGAAACATTAGCAAGAAAAGCTATTCAAATGCATGCATTAGCATATAATTTTGCTGACCAGCTGAGATTGAGCTTAAGTCCTGAAATGCATAAAATTTTTGGAAATACGTTTTCCTACAACAAAGCCAAGCTAGGAAAAATAATTGGTGATAATGAATTTGTAATGATCGAAGACTTTATATGTGGACATTTTAGGAAGTACATCAACAATGATGGTAGTATTGATGAAGAAAAGGACGAGTTGGTTCGCAAAGCAGAATGCTTGGCCCATTTTTCTTACCAAAAGTCTAAAAAACAATTAATCTTACTTGATATTCAAGGATCAGGGCATACACTTTTTGATCCAGAAATAGCGACAGCCGTGGATTATATGGAGCAAAAAGAACTTGTATTTTGCATGGGCAACCTATCCGTTCATGCATGTGTAAATTTTGTGGCTTATCACACCTGCAATGAATATTGTAGAGCACTTGGACTGGAATGTTTAGAGTAACTATTTTTATATTTTATGTTTCCTACCTTCTGTTATGTTAGCACTGTAACTGACCGCAGTTAAATATGACTTAACTGAGATTGCATTTGGAGTATTAAAGAGTCTTAATTTTAAAGATACAGAAAGCATCAGCTAGGGATTTCTTATAAATAAATACTAGTCAACATTTTTTAGTTATTTTTTTTGTTATGTTCATACTTAATAAATAGATATGCTTTTACATAGTCTGTTGGGTCTAACGTTGATGAATCCAGAATCTGTTCACATTGTTTCCTAAAATCAGGATGCAAGTACCTTATAGTCAGAAATTTTCGCGACATTTTAATTTCGCGATAAAAATTTTGGGACAATTTCGCGATTTTTATTTTCGCGATTCGTTGCCTTGAATTTTTTTCGCGACATTTAATTTTCGCGAATTTCATAGAGTTACGGAGTGGAGGAAAAACAAAATATGATTTTTAAGTGCGTTTTTCTGCTCTAATAATGACATCTGTAAAAGGAAGCTTTTTTCATAAAAGGCGTCAATGTTATAATCAATAAGGTAGCGGAAGAACCTTTATTTTTGATCAAGCGAGGATAGTACAACCTTTCAAACTCGCCTCGGCGTTTGCCTAAATAATGGTATTGACGTTAAGGAAAATGTTGAAACGAAATCCCATACTGTCTTTTAGACCCATGTCCTCCGACCTCTTCTGGCCTTTGGTATCTGGTTAGGAATGTCACTAGGGATAAAAGAATTAAAACTGAAGAGGTTTCATAGGTGTAAGAGTTAGACAGGAAAGTTTAAAAAAAGAGGAAATTTCATAAAAAAGGAGATCAATGATTTATAACACAAAATGCCATTTAGGTTAAAAGGCAAACCGCCTTCTAAAATTGTGTTTAAAAGTGCATTTCTTCCTTAATTTTCCCGGGTTTTATCAAACTGGGTATCACCAGAATTATTTTGTTGCAAAAATTTTACGTCTGCCACCCTGTGGAGTCTAAAAAATGAAGAAAAAAAGAAAATATTTCGCGGTTTTTATTTTCGCGATTTCGTCAATTAAATTTTTTTCGCGGCATTTTAAATTCGCGAAAATGCCCAAAAATCGCGAAAATCGCGAAAATTAGTTGTCGCGAAAATTTCTGACTATAAGGTAATCATTTCCATACTGCAATACATTTGACAATTCTGCAACATTCTTTAGCTCCTCTTCTGTTACTTGAAAACCTAAGAGACAGATTAATTGGGCTAATGTTCTATTTTGTTCTTGACAATATATTTGTTATTAAATGATAGTATAGTATATAAAAATTATGTTCTTTTTAAAAGTGTACAATTTATGTTAACATTAAAGAAAAAAGAGAAAGTTCTTACCACATTCTTCTAACCCATATCTCTCTGGAAAATCGTAAATGTGGTTAGGTTTTCCTTCAGGCAACATTGTATTTCGCTGATATCGTATGCGATGTGTATTCCACACTATTTCCTTAAAATCGTCTAATTCTTTTTGTACAAGTGGAATCATGATAAAAGCCAGCAGGTCTCTAAAAAAAAAAGCAGTATAAACACACCTTTTTATAGTTCTAGAATAATTTTATAGTTCCATTTTTGAGAATGATTTTTTTAAAAGATTTGCCTGTCACAAGAGTTATTGGAATCATAATGATTTTCTGTGATAAGCCAGTTTAACCCCTCCTTGAAGTACTTTTCAAGTCTTTCGTGCAGCTCCTTCCACCAGCGCTCAATCTAAAACGACAAAAGTGACCTTTGGATATACATATATACCTTATACTGAGTATAATTAAAAGTCATAACTTTTTAACTTTAAAATCACGAAATTTACAAATTCTCAGACCTTGAAATAAATAATTATACCTGGTTCGAAGTTGAAGGACCATAGTAAACAGAATCAGTTGGGTCAGCAAGATTGCCCTTATTATTACGTAGATATGCTTGCATAGTAGCCATCACTCCAGTTTCTGTACCTCTATCCATTCTCAAATATGATGGTAACATTCTTGTCTCGTATAGATATTCCAAAAACCAACGACCTATGATTTCGGGTTTGGAATTTGTTGTCCACACTTTGAGCCACAGCATTTTTCTACTGGCTGTATCCATACAGCCATATATAGCCAGAGGAAAGGTACTGTTTTGAAACCCCATTAGTTTATCGTGACCATCCACAGATAAAAACCAATTTGGACCTTTGGTGGTAAAGCATATTTTGGCTCGCTTTCTTTTAAACCCAGGTTGACGAGCTTCCAATCTTTCTGGGTCTATAGCATACATCATGTCATAAACTCTGTCTCTAGGTACCTTTATATCATATTTTTGTCGCATTTTATTTTGCATTGCCCTATATCCTAGCAATTTCCCTGGTCCATTCATCTCATTCTCCACTGCAGCCGTCACCTTGCTTATGCTAACTCCATAGTCAGTGTAATAAATATTAAAGTGTCTTAAACGTCTATCTAGGGTTCTAAGACTCCATTTGTAATTAGAGAAATCTCTCATCATATAGTCCATTATCTCGACTCGCTGCATGCCTTGCAACACATAAGTGCTAAGGACTTTTTTCAACTCGTTGTCGAAACGCCAACCATTTGTTACAAGCGCCATGTTTGTTTACACTTTTCCCGCGCAAGCTCTGCGGGGGAGTGTATTTATATAATGGCAGTTCCCGGCCAGGTCACAAAACAAAATTAATTTTAAAAATGATTTTAAAAATGATTTAGATTTAAAAATTTAAAACAATTTAAGTTGCATTTTATTTTAAAATTGTTTTCACAACCAATTTAAATTTAATTTTACTTTTTTTTATTAAATGCGTTTTTTTTCGTTTGGCAGCTCTCGGCCACCATATAGCTGGTTGTATTTCATTTGGTTAGCTTCATTATCTGTTCAGTCATTGTCATTGAATAATATAGATATTATCATGTCATGAACAAGCAAGTGTATTTTAGGTTACGTTTCGACAGCTACAGCTGCTATTGATATGAGTATTTATATCTATACTATTTATGGTTTCTTTCAATTTTCTTGCTGGTTTAAAAGCTTCCATTTAAGCTAGTCAAAATAACAATAATAATAATTAATTACTTTTTGGTGGCGGACATAACGGTGGTAAAAAGTTTGTTAAATAACAACACACAGTGAATATCTGATCCATGATTGGAGATAATGTTAATGGGATTGTGCCATCCAAAATGTGGTAACATTTAATCCTACCAATAGCTCTCTCTACATGAATTCTAACGGAAGAGATTCTGGCAGTTTCCTCACTTTCTTCTGCTGTCAGCTGATCTCTTTGGCCCTTGAAAGGAGGAATGTTTAATAATACACCTTCTGGTAAGATGTCAGCAATATCAAACCCCCTGTCAGCCATAACATTGTCACCACTCTCCAGCTTTTCAAGTATACCTGATTTTTTTGTCAGCTCCTTATCACTTACTCTGCCTGCCCATAACTTTGAAACAAAAGTAATACTGCCATTTGGTGAAATACCAACTAATGCTTTCCATGTATTATGGTGCTTATATTGTGACCAGGTTTGGGATTGTGATACCATAGCAGATGGTGTCTGAATAAAAATTTCTGTGCCATCTAATATGATACGAGTGGTTGGATATTCATGAAATTGTTTTGGCATATATTTTCTGATCATGCTTTGAGGTGGAAATGGAAAGAGTGAAGGAAGTTCATAGTAAAGAAAGTTAATCCAAGTTGTGAAAATCTTTGACACATGTGCAGTAGAAATGTTAAAACGGTCAGCAAGGTCATCAACAAATAAACCAACCTTTAACCTTACAAGCACTATGAAAAATTCATCTAATAAAGACAGTGATCTTTTGCGTCCTGGTTTCGACTTAACAGTGGTTTCGGTTTGATATTTAAGCTCGCCAGTGTTTTTTTTCAAATGATTTTTGTCCATTCCAGTAATGAATACGATGTAACTTTGGCTCGAAATATGTAAATACGGAAATAAGTGATTCATAATTTGGAAAACCAGTGTAAAATTTAATTGCGGATGGATCGTGTTTTATTCGTCCCAAATTAAATGCATTAGTTTTGTATCTTAAAATTTCTTCACCCATTTGAAAAATTCTAGTTTTTAATTCCGAAATTTTCTCATGAAGTTGATTGATTTGTTTTTCCATCTCTATCTGAAGCGTGCACACATTGGCCAAGATACACTGTGTCAAATGTATGCTTGCGTATGAATGGTCTCTTAGGATATTCACCTCTTTATTTTCCAATGTATAAAAGGGGGCATGCACAAATGAAAAGTCTGTCTGGGTCTCGGCATCCACTGAACATCTGTTATCATCTTCCTGCAACAATGAGCTATGCATGATTGGTAACGGATTTGGTGACAATGGTGGAGACAATAAAGTACTGCAAAGTGTTGTTGTTGATTGGCTACCAATGCTTTCACTAGTATCAATGGAAAGCTTTTTTTTATTGGTAAATAGCTTCTCTCATTCTTTTGGTATTGGCATTTCCATTTTTGTACGCTTCAAAAACTTTTTTTTTTTCCAGTTCGAAAGCGTATTAGGTGGGATGCCAAATAATTTTGCCACTTCTTTATTGGACCTTCCTTTCTCCAACTCCAGCAAAGCTTTGTGCTTTGTCTCCAAATTTTTATCGACATGGAGTCGCTTAGCCATTTTCAATTTTGAACGAAAATAAAAGAACTCACTGACTTGCGATTTCTTGCGATTTCTCTTTGTCTTACAAAAAAATCAAAACATTCGAATTCGACAGAGATTCAAATTACGAAAAACAAAAACATTCGAAAGTGTTAATGGTATATTTACACTTAAAAATTCGGATTATAGAGAGAATTTAGCCGAAGGGACCTGAAAATTAGTTCGGATTATAGAGGTTTTTGGATTACAGAGATTCGGATACCTTATAGTCAGAAATTTTCGCGACAACTAATTTTCGCGATTTTCGCGATTTTTGGGCATTTTCGCGAATTTAAAATGCCGCGAAAAAAATTTAATTGACGAAATCGCGAAAATAAAAACCGCGAAATATTTTCTTTTTTTCTTCATTTTTTAGACTCCACAGGGTGGCAGACGTAAAATTTTTGCAACAAAATAATTCTGGTGATACCCAGTTTGATAAAACCCGGGAAAATTAAGGAAGAAATGCACTTTTAAACACAATTTTAGAAGGCGGTTTGCCTTTTAACCTAAATGGCATTTTGTGTTATAAATCATTGATCTCCTTTTTTATGAAATTTCCTCTTTTTTTAAACTTTCCTGTCTAACTCTTACACCTATGCAACCTCTTCAGTTTTAATTCTTTTATCCCTAGTGACATTCCTAACCAGATACCAAAGGCCAGAAGAGGTCGGAGGACATGGGTCTAAAAGACAGTATGGGATTTCGTTTCAACATTTTCCTTAACGTCAATACCATTATTTAGGCAAACGCCGAGGCGAGTTTGAAAGGTTGTACTATCCTCGCTTGATCAAAAATAAAGGTTCTTCCGCTACCTTATTGATTATAACATTGACGCCTTTTATGAAAAAAGCTTCCTTTTACAGATGTCATTATTAGAGCAGAAAAACGCACTTAAAAATCATATTTTGTTTTTCCTCCACTCCGTAACTCTATGAAATTCGCGAAAATTAAATGTCGCGAAAAAAATTCAAGGCAACGAATCGCGAAAATAAAAATCGCGAAATTGTCCCAAAATTTTTATCGCGAAATTAAAATGTCGCGAAAATTTCTGACTATAAGGTAGTAGAAAGTAAATTATGAGAGTTTCTTAAGGAAAATTGACGGTGACTTTTAATTTGTTCGGATTATAGAAAGATTCGGATAATAGAGATTCGGATTAGAGAGAGTCAACTGTAATAGTTCAATATAATCTAAAGTTACTTAGTGGACTCAAACAATGTGTCAAATGCATTTCGGTCGAGATCGTCTTGTGGTACTCACTCAGATTCACTGCTGGAAGATTCATCAGACTCTGTATCTTTGGACGAGTATCCAATCGATAGTTGAGAGTTAGAAAGTTCACAAACACTTCTCGGTCGAATTCTATAACATTTTTCTCTGATTCCATAGGATCGATATCATGAAATAGATCCAGCGGGTAAAGGGCAGCATTTCCAGCTTGAAGATCTTCGGTGATTCCAGAGCCTTTCCAGGCACTGTGAGTGATTTTCTTGCCTTCTTCTGTGTTCATGTGGTTGTACAGTGTGAAAACTTAGAAATCGATGGAATAAAAACACGTCTGAATCGAAATATGTTTTTCTAAATTCTAAAAAACCATGCTGTACAAACCAAGTTGTCAACAAAACTAAAATAAATATATACATCAAGTTCGTAAATAAACTAAAATATAAAACTCCCCACGTTGACATACTGTCAACTAAACATGTCCAAGATGTCCAAAAACTATAGGAATGTTTGTTTCATCAATGAATTTCATAGCTGGTTCTGTTTCATTGTTTTTCACATTATTAGCTTGTTCTACCAAAACAAGTTTGTTAATTGGTCTTTTAATTATAATTTTTCTTTGTTCATTAGAAACCATTTCAACGACAGCACCTCTCTGCTTTTGATAAGCTCCTTGACTTTCACTAATCTCCATCTAGATCGTGGTACATTTTTATCTACAAGTACGCATACGTCTCCAACCAATATACCGCTGTCCGATTTTTTTTGATTACCTAGGTGTTGTTCTCGCAAAGAAGTAACATATTCGTTTTTCCACTGTTCCCAAAAATACGTCAAGTTTCTTTCTATCGTTTCGAATTCCAGTGGTACGTATTCTTCATTGTCGTCAGTTATCGGAACGTTCGTTTCGAGTTTTCTACCAAAAATCAGATGATTCGGAGTTAACGGTTGAGATACTTCATCATATACGTACGTAATAGGTCGATTGTTAATAATGTTCTCGATTTTTACTAGTAATGTTAACATTTCTTCATATGTTAATCGTGACTTACGCAATAATTTACGTAGACATCTTTTCACAGATTGTACTAATCGCTCGAAAAAGCCGCCAGTCCAAGGCGCAGCTTCCAAATTGAACGACCATTTGATATTTCGTTTCGAAGCGAATGACTGAACAACGCTACTTGTAAAGTTACTTCCATTGTCAGATGTCACGTGTTTTGGTGCACCCATTCTGTTCACAAGTCGTTCAAGAACTTGAACGCACGATTCAGCAGAGTAATCTGTTGCTAGATCCAGATAGATTGCTCGAGAACTTGCACAGGTGATCAATGCAATCCATGCCTTGTGCATTTCTGAATAATCAGAACTGTTGTAAATATTTCGTATAAAAACAGGTCCGGCGTAGTCAATTCCGATATTCGTGAATGCAAAATCGTAAGTCAAGCGATTTTTCGGCAAAGGTGGTTCGACTGGATAATTGTACGATTTTCCTTCAAATTTTCGACAGATTCGACAGTCATGTAAAATTCGCTTGACAACGCTTCTTCCTTGTGGAATCCAATATGTAGAGCGAATGTGATTTAAAGTATCACGAACTTTGTTGTGTCCCACACTAGCATGTGCGAGCAATACAATAAGTTCCGTCAGTCTGTGATGTTTGGATAACAAGTACGGATTAATGGTATCATAAGGGAGAGGCGCGTTCATAATCCTCCCTCCACAACGCAAAAAGCCATGGACGTCTGTGAAAACATCCAACGATTGTTTGATTTGAAAAAAGTTCGATTCTTTCTGAAGGAAGAATTGACTGTCCTTAATCCACATAATAGTGGCTTGATTTATCTCATCCGCAGAAAGAACATCTTCAGTTCCAAGCTCATCTGTAGTGATTATTGTACTACTATTGTTTACATCTTTTTTATTCTTCACATTCTTCTTCAAATTACTTATAAATCGCATCACCCACGCTGTAACCCGGTATAATCGGAATGTACTGCTGTACTTACTTATGTCAATGATGGCCGATAAACTAGGCTCATCGTCAGTATTGTTAACAAATATACAATGACTGTCACTTGTAATATCGTGTGACAAGTTAATTACAGTACAAACACAAACATTGTCGACTTCAGATAGACGAGAGTCATCATTGTAACCATTAACTAAGTTAAAAACATCAGCCTGTATAGTCGGCCGTGATTCTATGAAAGGTAAATTATCACTAGCCTGTATAGTCGGCTGTACGTGATGTTCGTGAACTAAAGTGGACACACTAGCCTGTATAGTCGGCTGTGCTGCAATAAAAGACAAATTTTCACTAGCCTGTATAGTCGACTGTGCTGCAATAAAAGTCAAATTTTCACTAGCCTGTATAGTCGGCTGTACGTGATCTTCGTGAAATAAAGTGGACACACTAGCCTGTATAGTCGGCTGCACGTCATTTTTTTTTAACTAGACTTGAACACCTTTTCTCTTCCATTTTGATGGCTTCCTTAAAGTTGTCACCAGCCAGTAAATTCGGCCAATAACAGAAGCTTCTTTTTAAGAACTTTGGACCTTTAAACCAGAAGTCGTTACTGTAAATTTGAGAGGCATATAAACCCCTTGACACTAAATCAGCTGGATTATTTTCAGTATTAATTAGTTTCCAGGCTTCAACACCAATAGACTTACGAATTTCAACCAGGCGGTTTTGTACAAACACTTTGTACATTTTGTCTACATTAATTATCCAGCAAAATACCACAGTTGAATCTGTCCAGGCATAAATATTGTTAATTGCCGCCCCATAAGGGGCGGCTCTTAGTCCGCCAGGCGTGAAAAAAAGATATTTATGCTGAGCGAAATCTTGCGTTTCGTGCTGTGCTACTTCATTTCGTGTAAACAAACTACTTAAGTAGTACAGGTTTGAAGTAGCAAAAACTTTAAAATAAACGAATGGAACCTAAGAAAAATAAATTGTGAAACTGTACTTAAAAGCCAGGTTTTGTGACATCAAACTGTCATGGCTGCGAACATAGTAAGGTTTGAGTGAGTATCACTATGTAACTGACACTAATGCGATGATGACAGTTATCTGGAAGAATCTTTTAATGATGACAGCTTTATACATTCTTGCATTACATAGCTGTGAAAAATATTTTGTTGATAATGTTGATAGCTAGCTATATCATTTTTTATGCTGGACTCACTCATCACTTGAACTGCTGGGAGGGAACTGCTAGCTATATGTCTATGTAATGAAAGTGGCTGCAAACTATCCATTACTTTAATTTGTTTTTTTATGTGAAGTTCTGTAAAGTATTCATCCCTGAACTTCAGCTGTGCAAGAATGTGTAAGTTTGAATTTGGGGGAAAGAGAGAGCACACACATTTTTCCAAACGTCCAATTGACGTTCAGCTAAACTTTAGAAAATGTACACACAAAAAATTTAATAAAAATATAAAACTGCAAGACAGTTATGTACTTACTCACAGAGTCCACTCTCGGAAATTCTCATACTTTGTGTAGCTAAAAGTGTGTATTTGTATGATAACCCCACAAGATTTTTCTGTACAAATTCTAAAGTTGCCCCTGGGGCATTCTTCACGAAACCACCCACCCACCATTACAAAGTTCGATTTAGCTTTGCAGCAACAAAAGTTTATTGAGTTGTTCACAAAAAATAATGCACAAAAAAGGAGGCAGAGAGGTACAAGGGGAAGGGGTCTTAAAAGGGCTTACATATCTACGCTTTTGGAAATTATTGCAGTGTTTTTATGTATCTTTTCTGCAAAAAAATGCGTGATTATTTCAACTTCAACACCTTAGACCTGTCGTAGTTACCAATTGTCTTTTTTTCAAGTTGGAAAACTGACGTTAAGCCAAGAATGATGATGATGATGAACATGTTATAATAAATAATCATTAAGTTGATTTTTAGTGGAGGGGGGTCTGTACGCTCATGAAAGGGGTAAATTGAAAGGAAAGGGTACAATGGAGTATAAAATTGACAATTTATAGTATGTACACATATTTGAATAGACCCATTATATATAGTAGTTGATGAAAAATGATTTTTGTTTGTTTTACCTGCATGTGACTGGTTAATCCTTGAGCTATAACTTCATTTTTGGATTGCTTATTTGATCAATTACATGTATATATTTTTTAGAGTCAAAAAAGGACAAATTTGATGGAGATCCTAACTGGAAAAATAAAGGACGTACTTGTAAATGATTAAAAAAAAAAATCCATCTGATACGTTACAACCAGTAAACCACAAAGATTTTTGGCTTAAAATTGCAGAAAAACTTGCCACGGTTGACATGAACTGATGTATATATCTATAGATTTTGTTTTTGCAGATTTAGTAGTTTGTTTAGTAGATTATATATGCCTTTTAACCTATAAATTTGATTTAAAAATATTAAAGCTGCAGGTCTACCTTTATATTTCTATGTTGGATGATATATACTTTTACATTTTTTATGCATGTGCCTGAACAAAGTGTTATTTTGTCCTAAATCTTATTTTTTGATTGGGATTTTTTAATTCCTTTTTTAAATAAATATTTATAAAATTTTATTTTAAACAGATTGCATTTGAAACCTTTTGAAAGTATCACTTATGCATGCAAAACAGTATAATTATAATCCAATTTATAATGAGGTAAAATGTAGCAAGAAATTTGGCCGTATTTCACTGTATATAATGCTGTGCAAAGTAATTCTTTAAAAAACTTAACTAGAAATATTTTGTTATTCTTTCCGGATCCTAATAGTTATAGACTGTTTGCTGCTTGGGGTATATATTTTTTCGATAACAAATATCTGAAAATGTTTTCAGAAAATAATTTTGAGACAAATAATTTGAACGTGTTTTTTATTCTTTAAGCAATAATAACGAATAATAACGAATTACAAAATATCGACATCACAATCATCCTGGTCACCTACTTCATCCTCATCGACGAGTAACTCCTCTGGAGCCGCTTGCATTATGTCGTTCTCGTCAGGAACAAACGGATTCTTTTCTGTCACATTCATGAATTCTAGCTGTTCTTTCAGCATGGCACGACCATCACTACAGGGTTTGCCTTCTTTGAAATCGAATTCACAGGACCTATTCGTGGTCATCATATTTACAAAGATAACTGGTCACCGTTTATTGGGGAGGAACTCAAATGCAAGCCAGATCCGAGAGATGAAGCTTTGACGTATGACCAGTTTGCACTTGGTGTTTACAAGCGAGCAGAAGATCAAGATATGCTAGTTGGACATGTACCAATTGAAATATCACAATTATTAAACAATTTTCTAAACACTGGAGAGAACAATAATTCTTTGCAAGCCGAGGTCACGGGTAAAAGAAAAAGAGAAATTGGCTTGGTAGTTCCGGCCAAGTATAAGGCAACCACAGATAACAAGAAATTTGCAGAAGTCTTGAAAAAAAAGCTTGAAGAAAAAAGAAAGATAATCAAAATTGACATTGAAACAGCTGACACTGAAATTAAGAAATTTCCTTGTGTTAAGAAAGAAGAAATAGAAGCAAAGTAAAAGTAACAAGAGTTGTTATTTTTTTAGAGCTCCTTTCACCTGTACCTACATAAATTAGTATACCAAAACCACTGGGATTCGAATAAGCGCCCGGTCTTCTTAGGTCCAGAGGGGGGGGGCGCTTATTGGAGGGGGGCGCTTATAAAATATTTTTCATTTTAGGAGGGGCGCTTATTCGAGGGCAGCGCTTATTCGAGGGGGGCGCCTAATCGAGTCTTTACGGTATTTAAACCTGGCATAGAAGCAGATTAAATGCACTGCGTATCCTTTCATTGTGCACTTCGCGTGTTGGTGCAACCTTGACCCCAGGGTTTTTATAAAGAGAAAACTGGCCTTGGCGTCACGGTTGGTGTTGGGGCTAATCATTGCTTTGGAAAATAAGGGGTGCATATGTATCACCTTTGAAAGAACAACTGCCGTATCACGGTAAACAAGGGGCGGCAAGTAGTTGCAACTATATACTAGTACTATAATCCAGGCTTAAGGCTTTCTGCACGGTTGACAGTAATCTCGCTAATAATAAGGCTCCCAATAATTCTAACCTCGGTATAGTTTCTGTTTTCATCGGTGCTACTTTTGATTTACTGGTAACCAAGGCAACATGAGTAAATCCCGATTTTCTCTCAAATCTTAAATAAATACAACACCCGTAGGATCTCAAAGAGGCGTCTGAGAAACCGTGAAGTTGCACTGAAACAAAGGGATCATTAACTTCGAAGAAACAATATTGTCGATCGATCATAACCTTCGGTGTGTTACGTAATTCATCCAATACTTTCAACCATTCTTCTAATAATTTACCAGTTAGGTGTTCATCCCATTCCAACTTCGCTAAACAGATGTCTTGAAATAAAATCTTCAGTTTGACGATAAGAGGGTTTATCAATCCCAGTGGATCGAACAGTGACGCAGTAGCTTGAATGACGTTTCTTTTTGTTGGATTTTCACAAAACAATTGGGAGTAAGATTGTAAATCAAAAGTGATTATATCATCATGCTTATTCCAATTCACTCCTAACACCTTATTTTCGGCTCCTTTGTTAGCTATTAAGGTTTCAGGATACGAGGAGTGGACTAAAGTCTCTAGATCATCAGAGTTTGACTGGAATTTTCTAAGGTTAAAGTTTGCTTCGCTAAGTCTCTCCTTACACTTCTTAAAAAACGTGAATGAATCATTAATAGTGTTCAAGCTGGTATTCAAGTCATCGACGTGTAACGAGTCGAGAGGTTTTTGAACGAATTCAGGGTCGACATCAAAATACGAGCTGATATGTTTAATTAGCGTTGCGGATAATAAAAATGGTGATGACGTAACACCAAATAGCACTCGAGTTAAGCGATACACTACTAATTCATTATTTTCAAATATTTCATCAATGTTATAGAGATCTTGAAACCACAGAAATCTCACAAAATCACGATGGTTAGGACAGAGAGAGATTTGTAGAAAGGCCTTCTCTATGTCAGCTACAACTACTATGTTACGCTCTCTAAATTTGATCAATGTGTCGTATAATTCGGTAGTGAGGGATGGACCGTAATGAAGACAGTCATTTAAGGATGGACCCTTAACCTTCGAACTAGCGTCAAAAACCATTCTAGTTTTTGTTGTTGTTTTGTCAGTACGCACGACTGGGCGATGCGGTAAATAGTGGGTGTGACCGGTTGATGAGTGTTCGGTAACTCTTTCAATTATATTCAGCTGCTCTTGCTCAGATATAATTTGTGAATAATCATTTCAGGTGACGGTATACCTTTATTGTATCAAAAAATCGATTTTTTTTATTATTAGCCATTTATACTAAAGAAACGACGATCTTTCCAATGGTGAAACTATTTATTTATTTTTCGAAAGGGAATATTGACTTTATCCAAATAACTACTTTTTTTTTCTGATCGGTCTTTCACACCTCAAATTGAATAAGAGTTAAGAGTGAATGCTTTTAACACTTATCATCCTCTTGAGTATTACTTTTAAAAATAAATATATTTCCTTTCCGAAAAGAAATGACCATCTGAAAAAAAAAACACCTCAAATCTTTCGGTTCTGAAAATGTATGCCATCCTGTTCTGTTTCTGCAAGTCACAGAAAAATGTTAAACGACTTAGAAAGTTCTATTTCTATGGTATTCTCAGTCACGTCTTTGCGAATAATAAAATTTAAAAGGACAACCTTCTGAATATTCATCGCCTCGGAAGTGTGAAAGTATCACCATCATTATGAGTATGCTTGAAAGGTGTGATATTTTAAAAAAACTTTAAAACACTTTTTCCTAGTGTTGTTTTTTTCGTATACCATCTATTACATTTCAAATCTCTTTTACAAAACTACAGAAGATCTACAAGGGAGAGTGCTACTGTGCTGAAGCCAACGTGTTTATCTAAAAGCGATTTTTTTTTATTTTCAAAAATTCTCTAGATATTACATCTTAAAGACGAAAGTTTAAGTTAAAAAATGGCTTTTTTAGAAAAAGTAAAATAAATCAAAAACGGGAACTTTGTGGAAAATAATTAAAAAATCGTTTTTACATACATCTATCACGATTCTAAAGAACATCGAATGAGATTTGGAAACGAAGTAGTTTTGTAAATGAAGTTACTTTTTTGAAGGCAGGGTGTGTTTCAAAAATGTCTCTGTACTTTTCACGAGTTAAACAGTTTCAAATTATTTTTATACCATTTGATAGGTGTTTAAAAATGCTTTTTGGTGATGTATGAATGAATAAACTTTGATTAACTATCGCTGAAAAAATCACGATTTAAAAAACCATGCTCAAAAGGTATACCGTCACCTTAACAGCTGAGGATTATGTTTTAATTTTTTCGTTAAAAGCTCTCAATCTGTTTTTGCTATTTTCGTAATTATCATGCAGGTCTCCATGATCAGATTTGAAAGGAAGTTTAACCTCGTACCTCCCTTCAGCATTAATTTTAATTTCTGAATTAAAGTTACGTAAGACGTCATTTTCGTACAATGGGAATGTCCCATATTCAAAGGTTTCATCATTTGCAGGTGAGATTCCGACGCTTTCAACACTCCAAAAGTTATCTAATGTGTTTTGAAGAGTTTTCTTTTCACTAAACTCGTTTTCAACTTTTAATACATGAATCGAAGAAATAAAATTAGACGACGATGAATTCTTATCATCTTTTCCTATCAGAGGACCACTCAAAATATAGCCAAGTTTTGAGGCTAGTGCAACAGGTCCAGTTTCATTTTCGCTCCTGATAATTTGATTATCAATGAAGTGCCAATAATAATCGGCACCTACTAAAATGTCTATCCCCATGGATTAATTATTACTATCTCGCCTGCGAGGAGTATTCAAATACAGCTGTCCGTCCCAAAATGGAAATTTTTGGCTCTCTGAGCACCGACACGGGAGTAGTCGTGTGTTCGAATCTCATCTTGGTAACTATTTTTACTTTTTTTTTTTCTTTTTACTGCCTGCGAGGATAGGTTTCCAACTCGTAACTAACTAAATGTCCCAAATGGTCAATTGCAACGTCACAGATTTAAACTTCGTACCTAAACTCTCTAAGTACTTGGAAGTCATCTAAATGACGTTTCAGGCCAAAATTGGTCCAAAAATTAAAACTACTTTATTTTAGACAAAATTTGGCAAAGTTAACAAAAAAAGTATGCCGAACATGATGGTGACATTAAAATTTTGATTTTTTGTCACCTAAATGTCATTTTAGGCCAAAATTGGTCCGAAATTAAAACTACTTTATTTTCGACAAAATTTGGCACAGATAACAAAAAAAGTATGCTGAACATGATGGTGACATCAAAATTTTGATTTTTTGTCACACCTAAATGCCGTTTAAGACCATAAACGTTTCAATCGCGCGACTTTTAACCATGGATGATAGGCTGTATTTTTGTTAGCAGAAATTGTAGAATTGGGTCGCATTGTGGATGTTTCATAGTTGTGCATTTTTAATAGCGAGATAGTTTATGCAGCGCCTGCATCTTGTTAGTATTTAAATCAGCCAATTCCAAGTCCAACAAATATGGATAATTTTCTTGTGCAAAATTAATCGCCTGATTTGCTAAAGGTTGACAAATTTCATTTACGAAGGCGCACACTGGAATTTCCAAATCTCCTCTTTTTGATTTTACAGAAAATTTAACAACGTCAAGTTTATTTGTGACGCGACTACCTCCAAATGCCTTGATAGTCATTTCTTTGGTTTCGATCGCAGAACCACCCAGAATCAGCCAGAACCACCCAAAATCACCCAGAACCACCCAGAATCAGCCAGAGCCACCCAGAATCAGCCAGAATCAGCCAGACTCAGACAGGGCAACTCAGACTCAGACTCAGACAGCTAGCTATAATTGCCAACCAAAATAACCCATGCTTCATACCTTGAGACGTGTACTACGATAAGGCTTTCAAAACTTGTATATGCACGTTCAGCTAGTTAATTAGACGACATGGATTATAGCAACAAAGAATACCTGATGCTATTCGACCTGCTGGATAAAGAGAAGGTAAAGTTTAAACAAAAAATGTCACAGCACTTTTTTCTGACAACCATAATAAACAAGTAATGTTCTTCGCTGCTCAATACTGCCATTATCCAACGGCTACAAATTACTATGTACAGGATTCTTCGATGTGATAAGGTACCATTGCTAAATTTCGGCTAGCCTCGGATGTTGTTTGTTTTCATTCAAAAAAAGTGTTTGAAACTTCTGAAAAAACTATTTTGACTTTATTATTTTGGCTAACTCGTGATGACATATTAATTTAACATGTAAATATTCCTATACAATATATGGTGCTCTGCGCGCAATGTTTTAATAAAATTTTCATGCGACGAGAACATCCCCCAAACTTTTTAAAATACCGATTTTTTCTTTGAAGAAAAAGTGCGGGTACCTACAATTCTGAACGCTATTCTGGAAGGATAACACAAAGACACTATTAATAAGGCCATGATACACTATAAAATGTCTGAAAAAAGGAGCATTCTAAGTTAAACATTTCATTCATTCTTGTTTCGTTTATTAAAAAAATCTTCATGCTCAAAAAAAACCCAGACAGTCGGTGTCTTTGTTGTCGCGAAAACATCTTGCAAAAGATCAAATCATTTTTTTCCTGCTTTTAACGGCAGAGTTACACTTAAATGATATTACAAAAACATTGAAGTAACAAAGAAACTTGTTCGTGTAATTTATTTTCGTATATTACTTTATTTTCGTATATTACTGTTTCAATATAATAGACTTTTTTGTGCTGATTTTGCGTATTTTAAATTAAATTGAAAAAAAATTAATCCAATTCGAAAATCGAATGAATGGAAAACGGTTTTTTTCTTCACCTGAAAAATATTTTTAGCTATGATACACAAAACGATTTTGGAAAAATCGAATATTTTTATCACTATCGCGTAAGTGTAGCTCTGCCTTTAACACTTTTGCTCAAATGTCGCTAGACACACCACGTCAGTATATGCCTAGGAAAAATCTTAACAAAATTTTTATAGTGTATCATGGCCATAGTGTATCAACGGCTTGTGAGAAGCAACATTTATCCGAAATTTTGCGACAGTCTTACGATGAAAGAAAATCTTAAAAACGCTCTGGCATTAAAGCGCATTTATGAATTTTTCATTTCTTTTTCATTCAAAGCACACAGGCCGTCGCAGTTTGGAGTAAAACGGCATTAGTCGTGATTTTAACGTTCGCTACATTTTCGCTCGATTCATCCTCTTTTCTATGTAATAAATGGCATATGGCAACATGATGCTTTTTTCGCATTTAAAACATTTCATTTTTGCAGAACAATCTCGAACAACATGTCCCTGTCGAAAGCATAAAAAACAACGACCATCTTTTTTGAGAATGTTTTTTCTTGATTCTACTTCTGTCACAATTGTGCATTTCTGTGGCTTGTGTTCTTTATCACAGA
This sequence comes from Hydractinia echinata, assembly GCA_030067915.1. NCBI lineage: Eukaryota > Metazoa > Cnidaria > Hydrozoa > Anthoathecata > Hydractiniidae > Hydractinia > Hydractinia echinata. Next base: position 502,695 of record JASGCC010000183.1, on the reverse strand, counting down.
AAACGCATAAATTAAAAGAGCCATGTGTTCTATTGTTAGGTGGCGCACGAGTTCCATTGTTTTTTCTGTTATATTGTGCCGAAACATTTAGCGAAGATGCTGAATAAGGAGAGGATTCCCCTTCTTTGTTTGTTGTGCTTGTGAGGTTTAAAGGGATTCCTGCGTCCCAAACAATAGTTCGTTATTGAAAGCAATATACGCCAAGAATTATGAATTTTGTAAATATATCATACTAAAGTAAATACCTTATAGTCAGAAATTTTCGCGACAACTAATTTTCGCGATTTTTGGGCATTTTCGCGAAATTAAAATGCCGCGAAAAAAAACTAATTGACGAAATCGCGAAAATAAAAACCGCGAAATATTTTCTTTTTTTCTTCATTTTTTAGACTCCACAGGGTAGCAGACGTAAAATTTTCGCAACAAAATAATTCTGGTGATACCCAGTTTGATAAAACCCGGGAAAATTAAGGAAGAAATGGACTTTTAAACATAATTTTAGAAGGCGGTTTGCCTGTTAACCTAAATGGCATTTTGTGTTATAAATCATCGCTCTCCTTTTTTATGAAATTTCCTCTTTTTTTAAACTTTCCTGTCTAACTCTTACACCTAAACCTCTTCTGTTTTAATTCTTTTATCCCTAGTGACATTCCTAACCAGATACCAAAAAGGCCAGAAGAGGTCGGAGGACATGGGTCTAAAAGACAGTATGGGATTTCGTTTCGACATTTTCCTATGGAGGTGGGTTTTGACCTTGATTTACAGCCTATTCTGGCTGAAATGAAGAACAAGACCTCTCCTCCCTAGGTAAATGGCGAGACTGATTTTAAAGGTCGGGAAAGTCTTGAATAAAAACATTATATAACATAGGGATGAGATATAATTAAGACAAGACAAGAAATGAAAATTAGTCTATTACTATAACAGATTCTGTAACATGTTGAAAATCAACAGTGTTCTCATCCCCGTTATCACTGTGACCAACATCTACTTTAAAAACTCTTATCGAGAGTATATTTTGTTTGTTGTTTTATGTTACATCATTGAAATTCACTTCAACATTTACCTATGGCAGTGGAGAAGCTTCGATTTTCAACCGGTATAGGCACATTATTAACGTCAATACCATTATTTAGGCAAACGCCGAGGCGAGTTTGAAAGGTTGTACTATCCACGCTTGAACAAAAATAAAGGTTCTTCCGCTACCTTATTGATTATAACATTGACCTTTTATAAAAAAAAGCTTCCTTTTACAGATGTCATTATTAGAGTAGAAAAACGTACTTAAAAATCATATTTTGTTTTTCCTCAACTCCGTAACTCTATGAAATTCGCGAAAATTAAATGTCGTGAAAAAAATTCAAGTCAACGAATCGCGAAAATAAAAATCGCGAAATTGTCCCAAAATTTTTATCGCGAAATTAAAATGTCGCGAAAATTTCTGACTATAAGGTAAAAAGATCACAATACTCTTACAAAATTTCGAAATTCATGGTTTCTTCCCTGCCATTTTGTTGCCTTCTTGCCGCTTGTTTACTTCCACTCGCTCCAGCTCTTCAAAGACGTGTGATGTAATAAGAAAGTATAACCCAAGTTAGCCATACCACCAGAACGGAAATTACAATAATGCACGGCAGCGAATAACTGAGTTTAGCAGAAAAAAAATATTAAAATGGCAGAAGCATGTTCTACTTCTTCTTCTTCTTCAACCACAAAAACATCAGAGGAGATTTTACCGTATCTTTTCGAGCCACTAAGGGTTTCTGATGACTCGGACGATGGCTGGACCGATTGCAGCAGTGAGGAAGAAGAAAATGTTCAGGAGCAACCGCACATAAGAGCCCGTCGTAATGAGGTGGCAAGCGAGATTTGGTGTCAGTGCCAAAACTGCCAAAAGAAAATCTTGGCTATTGAATGCATATGAGTACCGGTAATCGGGGAGTTACAAATTCAGTAAGTTGGGGAGTTACGGAAGGGGAGTTGGAGAGTTAAGTCTACCATTTTAATTTTTGTAAAATTCTCCGTCGCCGAAACACCGGAAAAATATCTCAAAAACGAAAAGCGCAGCGGTTATAAACTCGACTTACCGAATCTCAGATTTTTTTCATAAATATTTAGTTGGTTTTAACTGAGCGCTTTCGCAGGGGTTCGCTTTTATTTCAATGGTTTTTCAATCATTAAATTTCTTTGTTTTTCATTGGGACAGCGGCGTCATTTCTCACTGGCCACTTTCACAAGGGTCCGCATTTCGTTTCTAATGATCTTTTAAGATTCTATTTCTTTGTTTTCCACCCAACCTAGCAGCGGTTATTGCGGGTTTCTAGTTTCTACAGCCACTTAGGGGCTGTCCCAAACTTTTTTAATTTTATAGTTATTTTTTTTTCAAAAAAAAACTGGTGCATATAAAGGGGTATTGCACAAAGATAAGGAACAGATTTCTATCACCACTGTATTGCGGGTAGGAAAATGAAATACAAAACAATTTGCATTTATCCCACGTTTTTCCTCTTTTGCTTCAACTTTCTGACTAGAGATGTCGTTCATTGATTTAACGAAAAAAACACAAACGCCCTCCTCAAAGGTACGTAATTTTATTAACTCAATTGAGGCATATAAAACTTTTAATTACAATACTTTTAAGTCCTATAATTTCTACAGAATACTTTTATAACCATATCGGATGATGATACCAACTCTCCTGATTGTGATAATTACAGAAAAAAAATAACGTTTTTTTATCTATAATAATCTTTCGTAAATTATTGGCTCCACGCGGTTTGCTACAGGGCGCGGAGGCCCGAGTATTTGCGAATAGCTGATACGGTAAAATATTGACCTCAAGTTTTCGCCGGACATGTAACTCGGTTTACCGTAGAAATTTGTAACTCCCTAACTCCCCAACTCGCAACTTCCTAACTTCCCAGTTTTGTAACTAGAACATTTCCTAGACTCAATGCATATGTTGTAAAGAGATGGATGAGACACGCTAAAATTGACTCGTTTCACCCGATTGTGTTTCTAGCGCTTAAATGTTTTGGTAATCCGAGCCAGCTTGACATAGCATATAGACCCTTTTCCGTGGAGGATTTTCAGTTTATTAATCTTTGTAATGAAAATTTATAACTTCTTTAATTTCACGTTGGAGTGTGTTTTAGTGGGTGATGTAATAAATTCATTGTCTCGATTTCTCAGAATACAAGATTAATTTAAAACAGTTCTTGGAAGGAGAGAACGTGAAACATATCAAGCTCGAAATAAAAACAGTTTTAACCTGGTTCTTCTTAAATTTACTTAATATTTATAAATGTTTGAATAATTGAAGATATAATAAGCAGCAAAATCGCACGCTGTTCTTGAAGCTACTTTCATATTACGTCATAAAGGCTCAGAGGACTGGAGCGAAAATCAACTGTCTAATCGAAGCAAACGCTTTGCGCTGCTGTAATGGCGGACGAAAATCAACAAGAATTTGGGTTTGTTATGTGGTTACTTAACAACATATGTTAAAAAGGTATTACTTTTTGCACTTTACTCGTAAAATTAAGTGGCTACAATAAATTTTGTTTAGGACGCAGGAATCCCTTTAATTTCTCACGAGTTTCGATTTCTTATTTCAAAGATTGGAGAATAACGTTTATGTCCCAAATATTTTTGCCAAATTGCCTTGTTATAATCAGCTTAAGTTCTTGGGGTAACTTAGCAGGCGCGGATTTAGACTAGGTCAACCCTGTCACGCGACCTAGTAAAAAAATGCCGAGGATTGAAATCGAATTCTGTCGAATTTACCCAGAATCTGAAGATCGAAATATTTCTCCTTGTTTTCTCATAACGCGAATTGGATCAACCTATGTTGACCTGACCTGTGTTAGCCAGTCTTGGCTCTAGGTTATCCCGCGAGGCTTTTACCGTCGACTAGAATCAAACCTATGTGGGCCTGACCTATTTTGAGTCAGAAATTTTGAAGTCAGCCCAGTCTTGGCTCTAGGTTATCCCGCGAGGCTTTCACCGTGCACTATAGTCAACCTATGTTGGCCTGACCTATTTTTAGTCAGAAATTTTGAAGCCAGCCAGTCTTGGCTCTAGGTTATCCCGTGAGGCTTTCACCGTACACTAGAGTCAACCTATTTTGGCCTGACCTATTTTTAGTCAGAAATTTTGAAGCCAGCCAGTCTTGGCTCTAGGTTATCCCGTGAGGCTTTCACCGTGGACTAGAATCAACCTATGTGGGCCTGACCTATTTTTAGTCAGAAAGGTTTAAACAAACCTGTCAAAATTTGTAGGCATGTTGGTATAAATATAAGTAAGGCATGCGGAAGATTCTTTCCGTTCTCAACATGGCTTGCAAGAGCTTGAGAGAGCGTGTGGAGTTAGTTTTTGAAAACGAAAATTTTGATGAGCTACCTCAAATTTACGCCGAATTAAATAAAAAGTTTAAATGTAATTCTGTTTTGCCATCTACTGACGTGTTGCAAAAACAACTTACTTTTGGTTTTATCCAAAGAAATTGCCATGCAGAATACTACCTTCCTGCCTATGTGAAAGCAAAGAAGGATGGTTGCGCAATTACGTTGAAGTGAGTTGTTTATGTTTATCTTTTGTTGTTTCTATAATAGCTATGCGTTTTTGTTACTATGACCACTAACTATGCAGCTGAATATTGTCTTAAAAAGATTATGAATAATCTTTGTTGTTTTAAAATGTGCAAAGGTCATCTCAAATATGTCTTGCTTGTTTTATCTCCTCCTGTGAAAAGGCAAACAAGGTTTTTTCCGGATGCACAGGCAACAGGGAAATTATCTCTTGTAAAACCTGTGATTAAAGATAAACAGTTTAATTTCTTTCCTAATAAAGCTTCCTTTAACAATAAACTAACTGAAGATTATAAAGATAGTAACAATAATAGCACATCTGCTGAAGATTTTAATAACAATGACAAAGCTTTAAATGATATTTCCTTTGCTACTGTTTTAAATTTTGAACATCAATATGATGTTGCCTCTTTCCTTTCTAAAGTTTCAGGTCTAGATGATAAAGGTGTACACAACCTAATCACCAATGTTTTTGTGCCTGATAAATCTTTTATTTTTCCTAAAAAAAGTGGGCGTTCCTTTCGGCATGAATGGCTAAAGACCTTTTCATGGCTTAAATATTCACCAACTTTGGATGGAGCATTTTGTTTGCCATGTATCCTTTTTGGTCACAAGGTTGCTAACAAAACTTCTAAGTTACAGAAATTGCTTTCTCAACCTTTTCGACATTGGCCAGCTGCCAAAAACTTTTTTAAACAACATGAAACATCAAAAAATGGTTTACATATTCAAACCAGCCTAACTTTTAGTGCATTTGTAAAGAATTTTTTAGGACAAACTCAACCAATCAGTGTAATCATAGATTCCAACTACAAAAAACAGGTTGCTGATAATCGAAAGTTCTTAACACCAATTGTTGACACCATAATTTTATGTGGTCGTGTTTGTATTCCTCTTCGTGGCCACAGGGATGATAGTAAATATCATCCTGAAGTTGGAAATTTTTCAACTGGTTCAACTGGCAATTTTATTGATCTTTTAAATTACAGAGTACGTGGTGGAGACACAACCCTTGAAAATCATCTTCTAAAATGTAATAAGAATTCTTCTTATATTTCTAAAACTTCACAGAATGAAATAATTAATTGTTGTGCAGATATAATCACAGAAAATATTGTTTCTGAAGTTAAGAAAAACAAGTTTTTTACGATTATAGCTGATGAAGCATCAGATACATCCAATAAAGAGCAGTTATCATTAGTTTTACGCTATGTAGATAGCAATTTTGACATTAAAGAAGATTTCATTCGATTTCTTCACTGTAAGGAAGGTTTATCTGGAAGTGCTCTTGCTTCCATTATTCTCAAAGCTCTAAGTGATGACCTAGTTCTAAATGTTCAAGACTGTAGAGGCCAGGGTTATGATGGGGCTGGTGCTGTGGCTGGTAGAATTAATGGTCTTTCTGCTCATATTTTGAGAATCAACAGGAAGGATATTTATACTCATTGTCATAGTCATCGCCTCAACCTCTGTATATGTGCCTCTTGTTCAGTCCAAACAATTAGAAATGTGCTTGATAACATAAAAGAGATTTCCTATTTTTTTAATTTTTCCCAAGTAAGGGAAGACATGTTTGTGAAAAATATTGAATTGTATGCTCCTGATTCCTTAAAAAATAAGCTTAAGGATGTTTGTCGCACAAGGTGAATTGAACGTGTTGAAGGTATGGATACATTCCAAGAACTTTATGTCCCTCTTGTTTTCACTCTTGAGGAGATGTTTTAGCTCTTGATGAATTTTTAGCTCTTGATGCTGAGCTAGATCTCTGGCATAAGTACTGGGAGATGCAGGATAGTTATCCTGATAATATTTCAGCCACTCTTAAAGCAATTCCATCATTACAATTTGACAATTTGACTGTAGCCTTAAGAATTCTTGCCACATTACCAGTGACATCCTGCGAATGTGAACGCTCTTTCTCTGCAATGAGAAGGCTTAAGAACTACAATCGCAGTACAATGGTGGCAGATAGGTTGAATGGCTTAGCTTTGTTACATATACACAAAGAATTTGTACCATCCACCTCATCAGTCATCAATAAGTTTGCTGTTAAAAACAGGAGATTGGATTTTAAGTAAAATGTTTAAATCAATTATTTTTCTATGTAGCCTCAATATATACTCATATTGTTTATATCTAATTTAAAATTAACAAGTAATAAAATAAATAATATTGTTTCTTCCTTTTCTGAATAAATATATAAATATAAATAAATTTTAAAATAAAGTATAATTTTTTGTACAAATCCATACTTAAGAAACTACTTTCTGTAATAAGTTTCATACTCAATATATTTCTCTCTCCCCTCTCCCCCCCTCCCCATTTTTGGTGATGACAAACCTGATTGATTCAAAATTGTCCCCGGGCTCAGTAGGCTCCGCTGACAGTACCTGGGTCAAGGAGTAACTAAGTCTTTTTTTTCCTTCTAAGCTTTCTCGAATGCTTAAATTTTACGTGGTGGTGATGAAGGTGATGATAACGTTATGAATCCAATTACCTTCTTTTTAGTTTTTTTCATTTACCTTCTTACAGTAGTTATATACAGTACATTTGTTTTTGCGATGATGTGACGAAACAGCAAGCTGCAATGATAATACTTAACCCTCTGAGAATTTTACAATCATCATACGATGATGTGACAAAACAGCAAGCTGCAATGATAATACTTAACAACCCTCTGAGAATTTTACAATCATCATACGATGATGTGACAAAACAGCAAGCTGCAATGATAATACTTAACCCTCTGAGAATTTTACATTCATCATACGATGATGTGACAAAACAGCTAGCTGCAATGATAATTAATTCCTGTGCGTGCAGTTGACAGAGCCATTTCTTTACTTCCACTTTAACAATAACTTCTTTCTATAAATAAATTTTCCTTATTGCGGGCTCGGCCTGACTCCAGCCGACAGTACCTGGTTTCCGGAGCGGCATTATGACTGTCCATGTCGGGCTTAACGAACTATATTTTCAATCTATTTTTCGTTTGTCCTAGGCATGCTGACGAGCCCTGACATTGGGCGAAACAGTCTAAAAATGATTTATGCTAACGAAATACATTTAAGTTGTCATTCTTTTTCTATTTGAAGTGTTTAAGCGAAGCTGCGGCGTTTATGAGAATGTTTCGTTTCTGTTATCAAGGTCTAAAACGTCTGCATACGAGGTTGTTTTTTGTCCCCGTTTAAGCCTATTTCAGGGTTCGCAAAGCCCGTTTTAGCGAAAGCTTCTGGGGCTCCACCCCAGACCTCGCTTGGGGGGCTTACAGCGCCCCCCAAGACCCCCAGCTGTATATTCAAATTTTCTTAGTAGGTCATGATGCTGCGCATCATGACCTACTAAGAAAATTTGCTAGATCCGCCCCTGCTTAGACATCAAAACGGGTATAAGCATGGGACCATAATCAGCTGCACTCAAGCCAATAGACTCTAAACTCCTAACTTGAGCGTTCACGTGGTCATACAAACAACGTAAATCATTTGTATCGGTACTGTTCACAACAGTGTCAAGTTCTAACAATTTGTTCATGTGGCTAGATATCAAAATTTGCTTATCCCCATACCGCTCTTTTAATAAATCTAACGCTATTTGATAGTTGTCGTTACATAACGATAATCCTTTAACACAGTTCGAGGCTTCCCCAGTTAAAAAATTAATAAGATAACTCATTTTTTCAACGTTTGAAATATTTTCATTCTTATCGACCGTGCATTCAAAAGAGTCAATGAAGTTTCTCCAAGTTGTTGGGTCTCCACTAAACCTTTTGATCGAAATCTTAGGTAATTTTACATTTGTGGTTGTAGAAGAAGTCGAAGGAATACTCACATTGTCTTCTTTCTTTTCCTTTGATTTAATAAATTCATGCAAAGTTATCAGTTCCTCATTAAAATACAACTCAAACTCTGTTGCATGATCAGTTTCATTTTCAAGCTCATTTTCATCAACTCCAGCTAATATATCATCGTTCAGTTCTTTCAAAGTTTGAAACTTTGTGGAAACTGTTCTTTCCGAAGATAACAATCTATTAAATTTACGTTCTTCATAGTTTTCATAAATTTCTTTCACAGTGCCACTAAATATTTTTCTGATTGTATTTTCAGCAATATTTCTAATTTTAATTTTCCTCTCCATAGTGATAAATATCAAATGTTATTCAAATAAATGTTCGTTTTAAATTAAAACAGCCACGTGGTTTTGTAATATGTGTTAGCATGGTGTTAGTAACATGTATAGACGACTTTCATCATGACGCGTGTTGTTTATAATCCCCAGACCTCTTACGCAAATCAACAGGCAAAATAATGCAGGCGGTAAGTCGTGGACCAGTCCATTCCAAACGTTATTTTCAGTTAGAGGCATCGTTTGATCTTGAAATTAGAATATAGCTTGCATGTAGTTTAGATTTAGATCATATATCAGTGAAAAGATGCTAGTAGCCACAGTACAAAAGTTTTTAACCATAATTTGACTTTCTTCACCTACGGTCTGCATTTTTTTGCCTGTCGATTTTTCTGATTTTTTCCGCGCATGTGCAAGAATCCCGTAAAAACGTAAACATTGAAAGTCATCTATTAGTAAATGAATAATCTTCTTTTCGTAGTAATAATCAAATATTCTTCGTAATAACTTTCAAAAATAATCTTGTATGTTTTCAGACGATAAAATGTAATATAAATCCGGCTCGGTGGACCAATGTGAAAACTTAGAAATCGATGGAATAAAAACACGTCTGAATCGAAATATGTTTTTCTAAATTCTAAAAAACCATGCAGTACAAACCAAGTTGTCAACAAAACTAAGATAAATTTATACATCAAGTTCGTAAATAAACTAAAATATAACATACAGGTCTACTAACCACTGGGCATGAAGAGGCTTTGGTAGGCTTAACTTCAATGGAACGTCGATATCTTCTAATGCTTTGCCACTATCAAGTTGTTTCATTATTTGCGTGAAATACCATTCATTGAAGGCACGACGTGTAAACTTCTTTGCATGACCATTTACTGTAAGATCCAGGGGTTGTAGCAATCGAAGCAATCTATTACGGTTGGTGTTATCTGTCCTAAAAAGACATCCATAAATACAAGTGCTTTCTGATCGGCTGGAAGGTTTACTTTCTCGCGCGCCTTTTGGATATAAGAGACCAAGAATTCTTCGATGAGCTTGCAGGACTCATTTTGCTGTAATGGGTTGGGTTTTCTCTTATAGAAAAGCTACTGGGGAACTTGTATCTTGTTTATCTGATTTACTTGTTTTACCGGCGTGAAAAACTGCATGGGCAAGAAGGTACCACTGAAAGTTATAGCAAAAATAGCTGTTATTGATCTTTTGTCCGAACTGCCTTTAATAGTGACCTCTTTTGTGTTATTTTTTGCGAGTGTTGATTGGCTTACAGGGAACTACTTCGTTGGGGTCTGATCTATGTTAATCAGCAAAGACTCCGGGATCTTGTACTTCTCAACTTTTGTAACAATGTCGTACCAATACTGATACTTAATTTCTTTGAATGCGCCATCTGGTATTTCTAATTTGGATGTTGTTGCCCTCCTTCTAGCGAAGCAAATCCGAAGAAATAGGCTTTGAGCCCAGTGGGAAGATTCCATGTCGATGTCTCCAACTAATCCGGGGTAGCAAGCAATTAATGCTTTTGCGGTATTTACAGCAATGCCTATAGAAAGAATGGATCTGCGGTTACTGATAGCTGTCAAGTACTTTTGAACCATGCCATGTAATGTTCCCATGAAGAGTGGTCTACCTTGTTGTGGTACCTTTTCGATGTGGGGTGATATAGATTGCCCCTTTTTTTTGGCTTCTGCAATTTCAGATTCGTACTTCTTTTGAAAGCCTCTAACTGAGATTTCGTTCATTTTCGGATATTGTGCGTTGAACTTACGAACTGCTGCAGCAGCACCATTTTGACTGGAGTATTTTTCAATTTCGAGACGATCTTCTCGTGTATACTTTGCATACGACTCTCGTTTTTGGAAGACGGCTGGATTCTCTTTTCGATAGCTTGATGATCAATATTTCCGAGGCCAGTTTCATCAGGGGTTGGGGGGTCGAAATCTAAAAAAATAATAAAATGTTTTGAAAGGAATGCCACACAAAATACAAAAGTAAATTTCTAAACGTTTTCTGGAAAATCTTGCCCTAAAATGTCGGTATTTTTCTTGCTGATTCCTATAAAAACAGTCATTCATTTCGTATGATAAGGTGCAAAGGATAAACAGTAAAAAAAAAACAAATTCTTACCAGCAGATGAAGACGCCATGATGGAAGAACATATCAAACTCCAATCGAATTTCGAATGTAAAAATGTAAATTCGTATTCCATAAAGTTCAATTTACACGCAACAGATTGTCGTGTGTGACGTCCTTTACAACAAGAAAATCGAACGTTTTACTTATAGTTTTTTTTTTCTTACTGAGGGTTTTGAAAGTAGAGATTTTCAAACGAAGTGAGCATGGCAAAGAAAAACAGTGAAAAAGTGGGTGAATTTTCTGCGGCTGTTAGGGGATACCACTATTATTGTAAAATTGACCCCGAGGAAGAAGAAGTGTTACAATGTTTATATGATCTTGGCAATGTATTCGATGCTTTTGCCATTAAGATATGCAAGGCTGATGAAAGCGTTGTTGGTCACTTGCCACGTGAAATCTCGAGATCTACAACGTTACTTCTAGATCGAGGAGCTAAAATTACTGCAAAACTCATCACAACACACTACAGAAGGTCTCCTCTAGTTCAAGGGGGTCTAGAAATTGTATGTAAGTCTCGGTCATCTTACCTGGAACTGTAAGAAATCACTTACTCATTGACCGGTATTTAGAAATCGTTAAGACTATACAGAGCGAAAAAACGAAGTAATAATGGGGTCTTTCTTAAGGTCAAACGAATCAGCACCCCGCAAGATGCAATCGCCACGAGATCGGGTACAACCACCGAAAAAAAAAGCCGAAAGCTTATCGAGTTATTCCTTCGATGTTCACTGAACTAGTAAAAAAGCCTGAAGCACGTAATGTGGAGAGAAAGGACATTATTATTATTGAGGATCAACACGTTATTTGTATTTTCAATCTGCAGTTACTGTTTTATTCAAACATAACAAAGGGAACAAAAAAGAAAATTTGTGGATTGTTAGTTTTTTTATATTTCGCGGAGATTTAATTTTCGCGTTTCACCGAATTCAAATTTTTAGCGGGGACAAACGTTCGCGGTTAAAGACCAAATCCGCGAAATCAAACTTTTTAGCCTGATTTGTTCTTATTTTGTTTAGAATCCATCCTCAATGTGTTCTTAGTTATATTTTGGAGGAGGAAAGACAGATCTGTATTTCTTCCTAAAGTTATATAAATTGGTGATGAAGCTCTTTGTGAACGAACAATAGTGAATTTTACTGTAGTTACAATCGTCAGCAAAAACAAATACTTGTTAAAAGCTTAAAAGAGGATTCACGAGCTGGATTGTTCTTATACAAAATTCAGGCTTGGTTATTTTTCACACAATCCGCATGAATGTGTGTTTGGTTTAGCCTTTCTTCGTCTCCGGAAAAAAAATGAACACATTGGTGAATATTTTACGCGGAGCCAATTCATGTGCTAGATTACATGAAGAACTAGCCGAGGCTTTATAAATAAAAAATTTTATTTATAAAGCGGATCGACATTGATTTTTAAAAGAATGTCTCATAATGTTGTATTTATTATAGTGTAGTCAATTTTAGCTTAAGATAAACCTATTTCATGTTCCTGTGTGCAAGTTATTGACTCACACCTTAGGTGGCTAGTGTTTGAAACGCAACTTCAGGAACGAAAAGTTGTTTGATGACGTGCCGTTTATTCATTTTTGCGCAAAAGGCGCTTCTTTGATTTCCGCCAGCGAAGGCGGAATCTTCAAAATCGCCTGAGGAGATAGAGAGATAGAGAGATAGATAGAGACAGCGCAGCTAGGCTGGACGCCCGAAACTTATCCAGGCTAAAGATTTTTTTCTGAGAACGAGGCTAGAATGAGTTTTAAGCCAATAAGAATCCTAACAGTGCAACAGATTGTTTTATTATCCAATGAACAATACTTTATTAAAGTTTATATGTTATCGAAAGTTAAAGCTCGTGCAGTGTAGCATGATGAAGATCGTCTTATAATGCGCCATCTTTGATGTTACGTCATTTCTTTCTGTACAATTTTTCAAGCACGTAGACTAAAGCTATATTCAGCAGAACTAATTAATTATTCATGAATTTTATTTTTTATTTATTGAGTTGCATTTTAATATTGCAGGTTAGTTAAGGCCAGGATACACTTGTATAATATCATTAAATATATTCTATAATACAGTTATAATTTTTCTACAATATACTTATAATTTGTTAAAATATCGTTATAATTTCATTTAATTTCATAACATCGTTGCCACAACAACGCTAGCAGATAATAAATCTATTGTCACACAAACAAAAGGCATTCGAAACCAGATCACCAACAATATTATTAAAATCAAACTCGTTTGATTTTATTCAAATATTATAGCCATGCAGCAAATTATGAGGTTATGACGCACATGTCAGGTGTTGAAATAGACCTTTCCCGAATTTCCTAATTATGCCAAACTCAATTAAAGAGGTCGATACTAAAAATGATTCTTATCCCTATCTTCTTAGCAAAAGGTAGAACAAATTACCTAATTTCGTAAATATTTGTGTTCGTTAAGTGCCTCAATCCGAGCTGAAAGTTACGGTCAAACCCCTTATATAGCCGAGCTTTCTAAGAATAGCCTCGTTTTCAAAATAATTATTTTCTTCAAATCTAAATAAAATCCAACCAGAACATTATATTGCTCTAAAAACTTCATTTTTGTGATGATAATTTAATATTCTATCTGAATATCCTTATTTGAAGAGCACAGAACCATTATAAAATTTTGAATGACGTCATAATTATTATAATTTATGAAATTCGGGAAAGGTGTATTATACATATTATAGCTATATTATAGGAAATTATAAGAAATTATAACTCTATTTTAAACATATTTTAAGAAATTATATTGATATTATAAGTGATATTTCAGTGATATTGTACAAGTGTATCAGGCCCTTTACAATAATAATTGAGAATACTCAATGATTTGTATACCCCATAATTCTCCGTTTTCAAGATCAACTTCAAATTTTAAAATCTTTTAGGCTAATGGCGGAAATCTTCAAGCCCCTGGGCTTCTTGTTTGAAATTGTTTTCTTCGCCATCCATAGTAAGATTAATTAAACATACAAAATTTACAATAAAACTACACGAAGCTTTTCGTAATTAAAACTTTTACATCGTCAGGTAAGTAACACTGCTATACAATAAAACCACTATATATATACTAAAATTTTGCTGAAACCCTCAAAGGACTGTGAATATGAGTTGAGTAGAATATAAAATAAAAATACATTAACATCGTAATAAGAAAATATATTTTTACGTCACGCCGTTATAGAAAAGTACTAATCTTTTAGATTCAACTTGTTCGTTAAGAACAGGGCTTAACGACTTTATATAGAATGCCTCCAAAATTTTCCTCCTTAAACAGTTTCTAGGAGCGCAACTTAAAATTTTCCAACAAAAAGAGTGTTCATCATTCGCCACAACATGATTAGCTGGTTCGGACTTTGAAGACATTTTGTTATGTTCAGACCATCGTGTTTGCGCATTTCGTACTGTTTCACCGATGTAGTTCACACCGCATGAAAAAGTACCTTCGTAGATAACGCATGCTAAGTGCTTTATTTTATCTTTCAACGGAAAGAGAGACTGGATTTTCTTAGTGTTCCAGAGCACAATGAAAATGAAATTCTCATTTGTACAACGATTTAAGTTATTAATAAAACTTTTTACGTCTTCTTCATTTCGTTGGCAGTAAGGTAAGGTGAAATAAATCTTTTTTCTTTCTTCAAATAACCAATTCGGGATTAAAAACTCTTCCTTATCTTTGTTGAAATCTCTTATCACACTATAGACAAAACCATGAGGATACCCAGCTTTCTTATACTTAAATTTAATGTATTCAATTTCTTCTTGAAAACAATCAGAAATTTTACAGGCTCTGTGTAAGTCACCTAGAATCGAATTACGTTTGTAGCGTTTCGGTACAGCTGATTTCCAGTGTATAGGTAGTTTGTTCTCTTTTCTATGAACTTTCGTTTTGAAACCGTTGCCAAAGTGAATGATTTCAGTGTCCAGGAAACGAGGGGGGTCTATCTCCATTGTCAGCTTTATGTTTGGGTGATAATTATTAATAGACTCAAAGAGAGTATCGGGTACATCTTTTTTACGTTTCGCGCAAGTGTCGTCTACATAGCGTTTGTAGAGAGCTGGTTTTACTAGATCAACCACATCTTATATAGGGCCACCCATAGGACAACCATCAATTTGTTTAATTAAACGGTTGTTGACAGAAAAAATGCAGTCAGATGAGAGCTTTCGAAGCAATTTACGAAAAATGCTTTTTTTGCACAACGGTCGTAAGACTTTATTTTGATAAATCTCTTGGCATATGTAGTTGATAGTATCATCAATAGGTATACTCGTAAACACCGATTCAACGTCATATGACACCAATTCCTCCATTCTCGTCCCCAGTCAAAGAGCTCTGGGGTCGAGAATGCAATTCCTCATCTTCTTCAAGGGTAATACTCTTGATGACATCTGGAAATTTCATACAAGCGTCTATAACGTAATCATTTTTAGTTAATGGTTGCAGATATTTTGATATAACTTTAGAGGCATTATATGTCGCTGTACCAGTTTGATCAATTATTGGTCTCAGTTACAGTGTATCTAATTTGATTTCTTGAACACTTTGGAACTTGTGAGTTTTTGCTGTGGCAAAAATCGAGCTGTGGAGGCATGTTGTCATACTCAGGATGCTTTTTAAAATGTCTATAAAGGAAATTTTGAAAACTTGCTAAGTCCTTATGTGTAGTATCTGCTGTTTGTTCGTAAACTCCTTTTGAAATACCTTCATTAATCATAACATCGATTTTGTTGATGTAATCAGATCTATTCATCAATACTACGCATGACTCCTTGTCAGCATTCAACACTACAATGTCTTTGTTATTTCTTAGTTTATTTAGTTTCTTGAACGTGTCGTCTTTGGTGTGATAATTATTATTAGTAAAACGGGTACTCCAAGACCTTAAGTATTCATGAATATTTTCTCTGTTTCGAGAATCGAGCGCTTCTTTTGCTTTCCGTACAAATGTTTGGCTGATTTTTTCTGCCATTTTGAGTCTTAACGCACATGTGTTGGCTGTTATACACTGGTTACTGGTTACTTGTTGTGGATTTTCAAGTCCTTATCTTAGTCTTTCAACTATGGTTTTACATCGATTTCATATCATTTTGAAGCTTAAAACATTTTGATTGCATCATTTAAGGAACTTATAGCTAGCTTAGCTAGCTAAATTATAGGTGCATTTTGGAAATTCATTCTGCAGACTTTGATTCTATTCTTTTATTCTATATTATTCTATCATTAAAGTTTATACCAGTGTTGCAAATGGTTTTGTATCTTCATTATGATGATACAAACAAATTTGTCATTTCAGATGAATCTTCACCCCAGTGTTGACATCAATCAAATATATAATTGTAAACACAAGTTCCACTTTATTATAGACAACAACACTGTTGGTTACGTCACAAATTTATCGCCAATGAAGTCCAGAGTTTTGCGTTTGTTATGTTATTGAGATTTTTCAAATCGAAGTGAATTAACCTGCGTAGCTGCTTTTTTATAGTATATATAGAGCCTAGCGTGTGTACCAAACAAACAAACAAACAGCTCTAGCGTATAACATCCGTATTAGATCATTAGTAAAATAGACTCTGGAAATAATTCCAGTGTATCTCACATTGGAAAAAACACATCACATAATTAAGAAGTAAATCACGAAATTAGGACGTCTCAGCTGATTCCTTCTTTGCTCAACCCGGGGAAATGTCTACCTTGTTTACCTGCATTTTTGCAAAGTTATTTATGGAATAAAAACCATGAAGTTATGTGGCGAGCGGACTCACCAGATCGTTGCTGGAGTTGTTTGTTTAGACAATCAAGTAATAAAAGGATGGTAGAGGACATATATTTTTTTCACTTCCAAACTACAATTACATACAGCAATAATGTAAGAAAGAAACAACGTGGTTGCCTAATATATTTTATGTATATATATTAATCGTTTATACAATATCGATATCAAGGTTTATGAGAATAACTGTCAGCTCCTTTGCCTCAGTTTTAACGTTATTGTTGTGTTAAATAAACAATTTTTGAGAATTAAAGTCCAAAGTACCTGTTTTTAACTTTTTTTCCTGCTGCTACTTCCATTCCGATGTTTGTAAAGATTTTTGAGAATCACATCCAAGCTGCTAGTTTTTATAAATTCCTTGCCTTTCTTTGATATTTTATTCCTCATTCGCAAATTTGTTACTAAAAATCGCAGTAATTGATATCATAGTCATAAGAAAAAAAGATAGTCTGGCGTCTCGGGGCCGTTTCTATTGTTCTCGCTAATCATGTTGTCAAAATGGGGGTGGCCCGAGCGCCAATACACTAAAATCAGCAAGATGGCTGCCGCAGCCGAAGATTACTTTGGAGATGAAGATTTGGATGCTATTTTGTTGATACTTGAGGAGAATATTCTCGAAAATAATACAGATTTTACTGGAGAGTTCGAGGGAATAGTTGATGAAATCAATGATGAGGTTCCTGCCGCGGGATTTCAGTGTTCTGAGTGCGAAAAAGTATGCAAAAGTCAACGTGGTTTAACCAGGCATCGTAATGTAAAACACGCACCCACAAATACTGATTCTGCCATTGCTTCGACATCACAAAATGTGAAAAAGACCCCTGAAGAGTTGCTACATCCTCTATACTTCAAGAAATATGTAAACGCTAGTGCATTGAAGCTAGCAAAGGATGAATGTTACTCTGAGAAAACACGTGAAGAATTTGATGGCTACACAGTGACACTTGATGAGGCAAATGCATCATATGCTTATGTTCGTGATGTAATTGGTCAATTCAAGGGAAATGCTTATCCAAAATTTTACAAATGTATATCAGCAGATGAAGTCATCTTTCAGAAATTATCACGGAAATGTTCAGTTCTACTTGGTTGTGAGGTAGCAAATCATGTCTTGGCTCATATCACAGGTTCTATTGTGAAAGAAAACACCGTTGAATTTCCGAAACCATGTTACAGTGCCAAGGAAATCAATATCATAAAATATTTGAGTGGTTATGTCTTTTCCACAATGTACAGGCGATTGAGACGTTCAAAAGCTACACAGAGTATGTTGGGTGTTCAATGTTTGAACATACTTATAGTTGGCAAGCAATCGGCCGATGAAAGTTGCGAAAGTGATGTCCTAATAAAAGCTAAGGATAGAGGCGGTCTATGGAGTGTTACCCCAGAAGTTCATGCAATATTTACCGAAGTCGAAACATCATTTCGCGAATCAACAGCTAATTTTGGTAGACAAATAGACAGCAAAAAAATGGTATCAAAACTTATGGAAAATTCATACATTTTGTGTAATTTCAATAAATTGAGAAATATTTCTGCTGAAAAAGTTGAAAAAGAAATAGCGTTGAATTTGTTGGATCACTTGATAACACTTTACATCCGTGTGCGAACGTTTTCTTTGGTGAAAGATAAAATTGAACTACATAAAATTGCCTCGAAAAAAAAGAAGACCAGATCACTTCGAACCGAGATAAAAAAATCATCTGTATCACTGGACAAAGGTCATTGAACATCATCATCATCATCATTCTCGGCTTAACGTCCGTTTTCCATGCTAGCATGGGTTGGACGGGGTATATTAATGACCCTCTTCCAATCTGATCTAGACTGTGTTAGATCCAAACTCAACTTCCTCTGTATCAAGTCTGTCCTTATAACCTCCTGCCAAGTCTTTCTCGGTCTGCCTCTGGGCTTTGCCCCAGGAACTATCAAGTCTCTACACTTTCTTACCCAATTATCCTCCTCCATTCTTTCCAAGTGCCCCAGCCAATTCAATCTTCTTATCTGGATAACATCTTTAATTCTACGGAGACTTAGCCTGCTTCTTAGCTCATCTGAACTCTTTCTGTCTCTCAGACTGGCGTTACACATCCACCTAACCATTCTCATATCATTCCTTTCTAAACGGTCAAGATCTTCCTGCTTCACTGCCCATGTCTCACTACCGTACAACATAACACTTCTTACACAGGCCTCATACAACCTACCTTTTACCTCAATTGACAGGACTCTGCTAGTCAACAAAGGAAGTAACTCTCTGAACTTTTTCCAAGCAGAACCTATCCTGCAAGTAACACTTCTTCCAACACCCCCTTCACTGCCCAACATATCACCTAAGTAACAGAAGTTCTCAACTATCTCTAACGAGCCACTGTTGTACATCATTAAAGCTGGAAATACTTCATTCTCTATAATCTCACCTTTGCAACGCTTGCATACAAACTGAATGTCAGCTCTTAACCTTCCACTAATACTACTGCACTTCTTATGTACCCAATGCTTGCAAGTCCGACAAAAAATTGAGTTACTACCAACCCCTTTCCTGCAAACTCCACAAGGCCACTTTCCAACTACAAGGTCACACTTGGCTGCAATGCTACTAATCATGACTTTAGACTTTGCTGTGTTTACCTTTAGCCCTTTCTCTTCTAGTCCTTTCTTCCACTTCTCAAACTTTTCAACTAATTCTTCCATCGACTCTGCTATGAGAACCAAATCATCTGCATACAATAACTCCCATGGACAACCTGTTCTGAACTCCATCGACAGCGCTTCTAAGACTAGAACAAACAACAAAGGACTAAGTACAGAACCCTGATGTACACCAACATTTACACTAAATTCATCACTAAGTGAATCGTTAATCCCTGACACGACTTCTAGCATTGCTGTACATAGACTGTACCATCGTAACTAGCTACTCATCCACACCTAATTTTCTCATAGCCCACCAAATAACTTTACGTGGCACTCTATCAAAAGCTTTCTCTAAATCTACAAAGGCAAAATAGAGATTCTTTCTCTTTCCTAAATACTTTTCCTGAAGCTGTCTGAGTAAAAATATTGCATCTGTAGTGCCACGCCCTGGAACAAAACCAAATTGCATCTTATCTATATCAATCCTTTCTCTAAGTAACTTATCAATCACTCTTTCAATAACTTTCATTACTTGATCAACCAACTTCAAACCTCTATAGTTACCCCTTTCTAATGCATCACCCTTGCCCTTGAAACAATTCACTATTACACTCGACTGCCACTCACTCGGAATAGCACCATCCTTTATAATCTGGTTAGCAAGACTTGTAATAAGCTCAACTCCAATATATCCAGATGCTTTTACCATCTCTGCAACAATACCTGATACTCCTGCAGCCTTGCCAATCTTCAATTTCCTAATAGCCTCCACTACCCATTCTGTCTTGACCTGCATAGCTGGCCCTTCTACAACATCATCATCAGACAAATTATCCTCATCCCAATGAAACTCAGTGTTAAGCAACCTCTGATAATAATTCTTCCAAGCTACCCTTTTCTCCTCCTCTGTGCTAGCCAAAACACCTTCGTCATTACGTATACACTTCTCACCTACAACATCTTGATTAGTCTTCTTCATTTGCTTTGCTATCTTGAATACCTTATACAAACTAATTAAACGGCTATTTTTATAGCCACACACTTGAAAAAAGCATTATTATGGCAAATGGCATATAAACTTTATATTTTAGAAGGATACTGTATCCCAGAATTTCATATCTATGGTAAGGCACTTATTTTTTATTGCTGTTGTATAGAAAAAATATGTTGAACTTCATCCCTATATATAGCAGATTTCGTGAATTTTGATTCTTTTCGCTTAAAATTTGGGAAGGAAGAAAATAATTTTTTCAATACAATGTTTCGCAAATGTTTTGAAAAGTCAAAATAATTTTTGGGGTTTTTCAGCTCTTGAAAGTTTATGTATCACACAAAAAAGATTTCTTCAATATTTTTCTAATTTTTCATTAATCGCTAAATTAAATCTCGTAAATTTCTGCCTAAGGTACTAAGATTACAGTAAAAAAGAAAATAAAGTAAGCTAATTTTATCATCGCCAAAAACCGTGAAACTGAAAAATTTGAAAACTTCAAAAAAATAAAGGCAAATAAAAATTTTTGAAAAAATACGTACCTTGCAAAAATAGTTCACATTGCAGCAACTTCATGAGCAAGATTAATACCAAAAATATGTTTTTTCAAATGTGTGGCTATAAAAATAGCCGTTTAATTAGTTCGTTGTGTACAAGTTAGTTCTTTTTGTTTCTTTTACGGCATGGAACAGTCTCAACATCTATTGTAGCGAGTATAGGGTCATCATTGCGGCAGTTACCAGCTATCGGTCGAAATAATTTTGATGTACGAATTGTATTGTCGTTGTAACCAAAATCCCTAAGTGAAGGATTATCTTTACGGTGTCCAATTGACCGTTGCTGGCCAAAATAATTTTCAAGTGGATCTTGACAAAATCTTTCGGTAAATACATAAGGTACATTTTGAGATAGCAAGTATTTTATGAGCTCAATACTGGAGTAAACGGTCAATTGAAGTCCCTCATAGGTTTGCCAAGAAATAAACATATTCGCTCTAGCATTATCGGTATACTGAGCATCATTTCGGTCAGCGATAGAAATTTTCCAGTCGGTGAAGTATTTTAAGAAGGTATCAATCAACCATGTGAAACGTTCATCATCAAGGTTTTCATTATGGTTTTAGAAATGGTTTTTGTTTTCTGACACATTCCACAGAATTTCTGACATTCATACAGTCAAAAAATTTGTCCAACATCCTGCAATATGTGGCCGTACCAATTGCATCCGGTGGACCATATGTCTGTAAAGCTTGAAATACAGATTCGCTCAACACTTGAGCTGCAAGTCGCACATTCATGACTGAAAAGGGTGTCAAAGAAATGTGTTCATTTGTAATTTTTGGTACCAAGTGTAACCCACAATCTAAATCATCATGAAAAAGCTTTGAGATATGATTCCATGTCAAATAATGACCGTCATTGTTGATCAACATAAATCTCAAACTTTGGTACGGAATGAGTTTGATCATGGTGAAAAAAAGACATGCAACTTGTCGACGGTGAAGATACTACCCAACTGTTCAACTTCAAAGAACTCACACGATTTTTAAAATCATCAAATGATTTGTAATATGATGATGAAGTCTGTGTAGTTGATGCATATAAAAAAGTTCCCTTTTATTTATTATTGTGGAAGCAGAATCACGAGGTTTGGTGATGGTGGAAGATGAAGGATGACTTTTTGTTGGTAAATTCAGTGTTGGTAAAACTCCTGGATTAAGGGTTGCTTTTGTATTATGTTTGTAGTACTCATCCTCCTTGAAATGACGTTGACAAATATGTAAATTACACTTTTCAATTTGACCACGAAGTGAATTATCGATCACGCGATCTTTAGTAATAATTGAGATTAGTTTATCCCTCCAATTCTTGTCGAAATCGCTTTTTCCAGCTGGCACTTTGAACAACGATAAACCCTTATACTCTGGTCGACGTGAGACTGAACAGCCGTAAATAGAACAATTAGCACCAGGCATAACAACTTTCAACGTATCAAATAACAATTTCGAAGTAAATTTCCAAAATAAAACCAATGTTAGCAAACAAAACTTTCGATTTCCCTAACGAACATGCTAGAAAACCGCCATTTTAGATTTTGATGCATTCGAGAGAATGGGCCCGAGTTTAGAAACGGCCACAAAACGATAGAACAATGGCCTATTGTTACTGTCCAGACTATCTTTTTTTCTTATGACTATGTTGATATGGCGATGGTACAAACAGGACTTGCCTATTGGGTTTTACAGGAATCGATTTTTTCGCTTACCCAGTGTATCTTTGTTTTTATTATATACTGTAATCAATTGAGTATATTCATTTTTATTCATGGGTTTTGAAAATAATTTATTGAAAGAAAAAGAAAATATTATTGATATCTTTTTTATTGTAAAAGTTCTTTACAGTGTTTTTTTTTAATGCGACATCACCCTCTATATGCAAGTATATACTGCTGCTACCCCTTACGATAGAACATTCGCACAAAAGCGTAAAACCGTCCCAGTTTCTTGTTTTTCTTGCATCGGCAGATTTTAACCATGTTTTAATTGATTTATTAAGATTGGATTGTGTGTTCAAACGGACAGGTTTTCTTGTTGGTTTTAAAAAGCAATGATTTATATTTTTAAAAAAGCATGTAAGCTGATAACAAAAAGTACATGATACAGATACAGACATCTGAGCTAAAGTTTATAATATTCCTGTGCAATCCCCGATTTGTTTCTGATGAAACTATTCTTTTCTGTTATTTCCTAACTGAATAACTCCCCTTGTGAAATACAATTGGTATTATATCCTCAGAAAAGTCAAATTCGTTTCCAGGGTACGAAAAAATATATGTCATCTAGATAAATGCAGAAGACCATCTCTGGTTCAGCGCAACTTGTTGTTTTATATATTAATTACACACATATTGTAAGAAAATCTTGTCTATTTTTCAATTTCTTTTGGTATAGAGGTTTTTCATGACAAACAAAGCTTCTCTACGAAAAATTATATTTAGCAGAACTGCTAGTGGGGAACTGGGATTATATTTTTAGTAAAAACAAGGGAAAGACAAAAGAAAGCATATCTTTCAAACTGAAAAGTACAACATACACTATTTGATTTGACATTATTTAGCTAGCTAGCTGGGAACTTGAGACCGTAAAAAACTTTTTCAGGGTTCCCACTCTTTTTTCAAAAAAAAATTTAAGAAGATTTGAGGAGAAAAACTTGCACACATAAAAATATTTCTGTAACAACCTGAGTTCTAAAAATTGGTAGGAATATAAAAAATAGTATTGCAAATAATATATGAAAAATTCGAACATGTCACATGACTAAACATGTATTTCCCAGACCGATAAAAGATTTTGCAGACCAGCTCCTAAGTTACAAATAAGCTTCATGGAAATTTTGAAAATGCATTAGCTTCTATTAACTACGACAATGGAAAAATATTTTACATGCTTCAGGCATGTCACATGATCAAAATCGGTATTTTGCAGACTGAGGCAGGATTTTATAGACAAGTACATATAACGTACATAAAAAATGATATGTGAGAACTTCGAAAGTTATAAAAAGGAAATAAAACTTTAAAAACAATTTAAATGTTTCAGATATGCCATGTTATGGAACAGGTGTAATTTACAGACTAGCTCTTACTACAAGGACAAATTGATTATATATATAATACAAATTATTAGTTATAAAATTCAACCAAGAACAACTTTCAAACATGCCCATGTCAAAATGCAAAACATGTGGCGGTTCAAACGGATAAAGTATATGTTTCAATCCTCAAAATTCTAAATTTCGAAGACTCTCTAAAAACGCAATTCTGAACTACAATTTAACTGCACGTCCAACAGTATCAGACAAATCGAATGATGCTGACAGGACATCTAAAAAAGACAATAAGATACTGGAAAAAACAACAATTAAAAAAAGTAAAATAGATCTGATGTCAAGGAGAAATCTCTATAATAATACGCCAGTTCCGTGTGTCTGTAACAGGCAAAGTTGATATGCTTATTTTTCTTTGATGCCGCCGAAAAAATCTTTGATGTTGCCGAAAAAAATATGTCTATTTTGTTAGCGGGTTTACTTTGTTTACATCACGTGATGAAAACTACTCAATTTGATTTGCTGAAATAAATTTAACGGCTAACTTTCCAAAAATGGTGTCCCTTCGACACCGAAAGAAACACAAAAGAAAGGTCCCTTCGTCTTGAAAAAAAGTGATTCAGAGAAAGAAAACTCTAAGTAAAGAAGTAGAAGTAGAAAAATAAAGTTGAAAGCCACAAGAAGTTACTTCGGAAGTGAAGAGTGGAGCTAGGAAGTAGTAAAGTAAAGTTAGAAGCAAACTCTAAGTAAAGAAGTAGAAGTAGAAAAATAAAGTTGAAAGCCACAAGAAGTTACTTCGGAAGTGATGAGTAATACTCTTAATAGCTTTAGTGGCAAATTCCCAGACGTGTTTCTTCGTGGTGACTTCAATTTGCCAAATATAAACTGGGAAACCCATATGATTTCTTCCAAGTCAAATGAAGATAAAGAAATGTCATTAGATTTTATGAATCTTTTAAATGAATTCCAACTTGTGCAATGCATTCATAAGCCTACACACAACCGTGGCAATGTGCTTGATCTGCTTATAACAAATAACAAGGAATTTATTCACAGTTATAAATGCATACCTTCCTTACCATCTGTATCCCACCATACTTTAATTGAAGTGACAACTCATTACGACCCAATCGTTCTGTTAAAAAATAATGAGGTGAGAACAGCACATACACCGTTTGATGTATTTAATTACTTTGATGAGTCTATAGACTGGGAAAATATTAACAACAAACTCAACTCTGTTGCCTGGGACATGATGTTGAAAGATATGAACCCCGAACAACAACTACAAAATATTATAGATAAAATTTTACTTCTGTCTGAAGAACTAGTTCCTAAAAGGAAAGTGTTTACAAGGAAACAAGATAAACACTACATACCAAGAGATCGTCGTGTACTAATGAGGCAGCGTCGTAAGCTTATAAAGAGACTGTCCAAAACTTTGTTTTTTGATTGGGTGTCCCTAATCTCCAGTGGAGGATTCGAAGTATCGTATGTAGAGAAAGGATATTGTGTGGGTAAAGGGATGACCTAAGAAACAAGGGCTTCATCAGACGCACAGGCCTTGTTTCTTATACCGCTTTCTGCTCGGGTAGTGAAATTGATCCGTGATAGAATCAAAACAACCCGACCTGGCGTAAGCGGTCGGTCATTTTGAAGGGTCTGTTTATAACGGAAGGGTTACGTCTATATATTTCTTTCTCGATTTGTTTGTTGGCCATGATTAACAGATTTTGTAAGTAATCGATAACAAACCACGTGCGATGATTAGCGAGGTGAAAAAGGAAAGGGAAAAATGTGCTTTCTCGTTGCTAAAGAAGACTGAGTCACGTGATTTCATGGGTAAATATAATTGGTAGGTGAAGGGCACCTGTAATGGTGAGATTTTAATTGGTTGAGAGCACCACTGCGCCTCGGGTAAGTGACGTAATGTACAGTTTGTGAGTAGCGAATATACAACAAGGTAGAGGGGCAGTGCTAGAGACGTGGAACACGCGCGCCTGGGGGTAATCTGGATGAATAGAAAACTAGGCTGACGGCCGAGCTAGCGTGTATGTACAGTTCTAAAAGCCGTTAAATGTGCACAGCGTTAGTCTTCACTGTAAAGGGATAAAGGAAATGGTGAAGGTACTCATACGCCCTTCCCTTCCGTGTATACGGACTCTCGAAACGCGGGTCCACCGCAGAGCTGGCTGTATTTGCTGGATTAAAAAAATTTTTTTGATTGGTGAACTACGCGGCGAGTAGGGTCTGTTCACGGCCAAGTGCGTAACAAAGGGCCGGGCGAACTGAAATAAAATAGCCAAAGGAGCAATTAAAATTTAGAACTTCCTCCCCTTCCTCCAAATGCTATTTTAGTTACTGCTGATGTAGTATCACTCTACACTAACATACCTCATGATGAAGGCATCAAAGTTTTACTAGAAACTCTATCAAAAAATAAAGACATCCTTCCCCCAGAAACTCCTCCTTTAAACACTATTAAAATAATGATGGACTTTGTCCTAAAACAAAACTGTTTTAAATTATGGATGATTATTACCAACAAATTCATGGCACAGCCATGGGCTCTAAATGTGCACCCCCTTACTCGTGCATTTACATGGGCCACCATGAAAGTACTAAAATACTTCCCCTTACCACAGCTATTATGCTTTGGAAACGTTTTATCGATGACGTTTTCTTCATATATACTGACACAGAAGAATGTCTACGAAAACGTTTTGAAAAAATTAATTCATTTCACCCCCATATCAAATTCACTTTTACCTATTCTAGGGATAAAATTAATTTTTTGGACACCTACATACATGTAGGAAAAGATCGAAAGCTTTATTCTAGTTTATACACCAAACCCACTGATACATTTAGCCTCCTCCACTACAACTCCTTCCATCCAACATTCACGAAATCCTCCATTATATACTCCCAATCCCTAAGATACAGAATGCTTATTACCAAGGATGATATGCTAAACAAAGCATTAAAAAACTTGGAATGGGTCCTCAAAAACCGAGGATACCCCCAAAAACTAATACAAGAAAACATGAAAAAAATAAAAAACTTATCACAAAAGGATGTACTCTATCACGATACACCTAAAACAGATAATACTCAAAGGTATCTAGTTTTCCTCACACACTATTCCAAGGACAATACTACAATCAAAAAAATTATTAATAAACATTGGCACCTTATAGAGAATGACCAAGAGCTCAATAAAATCTGGCCTGACTCTCCCATTATTGCAACTATGCGGCATAAAAATATCAAGGATTTACTTGTCAAGGCAAGGGTTGTATAAGCTCCCGACCGTAAGGTTAACTGGGTCTCACTAGTCCTCACAAAACCAAAATGATTTAAGACTTAATATAAACCTGAAAATTTTCAAGATTATTATTTACTATAACAACATTATTATTTCCTATAACACGAACCACCTACCAATCCCTTTGTATTTACAAACTAGTTATCATGCTAGAACAGATGGATTACCATATCTTCTGTAAGGAACATCCCTCTCTCTCTCTCTTTTTAGGCCCCCGTCCCAACACGTTGTTTGCCTCGGAATCGCCGATATGGATCCCTCAACATTGGCACATACATCTTCGTTACCAATCGAATTAAAAAATGTGATGCAAAAAAGCTACTATCATGTTAGTAAAAATAAACAATGACGTAACAATAATGGTGGAATATTGTAAATCCAATCACCTACTGTTCGATAATGACGTTTGTTTTGCTATACCAGTATCAAATATTTTATTACGACACTAGACAACAATACGAAAACCCTATTAGGAAACACGTGGGAAACAGCAATATTGCGATTTTTATACTAAAACAACATGAGAATGTAACCTAGCTAACCGCCATCACTGTTGATGTTTTACTGAAGTAACCTACTGCGATACCGGCTGTATCCTTATGAAATAGAATGTATTACAAACAATTACCACTACCACGTGATACGGATCAAATAAAATGGATATTATTCTATTTGTAACGAATTAACATGTTATGCATAATACTTGTATTATATAACACACTGTCAATATAACTCTTGTTATTTCATCAATTTTTGATATCAAACCCCTTATGTTTTTAGTCTTATTTTCGATTTTAATTGCTCCTTTGGCTATTTTATTTCAGTTCGCCCGGCCCTTTGTTACGCACTTGGCCGTGAACAGACCCTACTCGCCGCGTAGTTCACCAATCAAAAATTTTTTTTTAATCCAGCAAATACAGCCAGCTCTGCGGTGGACCCGCGTTTCGAGAGTCCGTATACACGGAAGGGAAGGGCGTATGAGTACCTTCACCATTTCCTTTATCCCTTTACAGTGAAGACTAACGCTGTGCACATTTAACGGCTTTTAGAACTGTACATACACGCTAGCTCGGCCGTCAGCCTAGTTTTCTATTCATCCAGATTACCCCCAGGCGCGCGTGTTCCACGTCTCTAGCACTGCCCCTCTACCTTGTTGTATATTCGCTACTCACAAACTGTACATTACGTCACTTACCCGAAGCGCAGTGGTGCTCTCAACCAATTAAAATCTCACCATTACAGGTGCCCTTCACCTACCAATTATATTTACCCATGAAATCACGTGACTCAGTCTTCTTTAGCAACGAGAAAGCACATTTTTCCCTTTCCTTTTTCACCTCGCTAATCATCGCACGTGGTTTGTTATCGATTACTTACAAAATCTGTTAATCATGGCCAACAAACAAATCGAGAAAGAAATATATAGAGGTAACCCTTCCGTTATAAACAGACCCTTCAAAATGACCGACCGCTTACGCCAGGTCGGGTTGTTTTGATTCTATCACGGATCAATTTCACTACCCGAGCAGAAAGCGGTATAAGAAACAAGGCCTGTGCGTCTGATGAAGCCCTTGTTTCTTAGGTCATCCCTTTACCCACACAACATCCTTTCTCTACATACGATACTTCGAATCCTCCACTGGAGATTAGGGACACCCAATCAAAAAACATGTTATAAATCAGTCCCGAGCTCCGCACGCAGTGCAAATCCGTGATCATTGGATCACCCCTCTTCTGTATTTACTGTATCTGGAGAAAGGAGGTTGCGTTTACTCTAAAAATTAACGTTTTTCATCCCCCATGTTTTTTTATCAATGTTTAGCTAGAACGTAATAGCCCCAGCCACGACCCTGCTGTTTACCTTTCCGAAATGTTTGCTACCGTACCTTCTACGATATAACCGCTATGTTTACATTGCTTTTAACTTATGATGGTAGCCCAACTGTAGCGTTTGTTGTTTAAGCACTTATATATTTGTCAACCCCTGGCATTTTCTGTATATGCTCTTGTGAATTTATTTCCTTAAATACTTCCTCAGACAGTTATGTGTTATGCAGCCATGAATTTGTACCAATCCTGGCTTTATCACAGCCCTCTACCACACTACCACTCACACCTGGGCTTTTTACTCTTGGCTTGTGGGTAGGCATATTATTGGGGGGGACTGCCCTTAACATATTCTTACTATCAGAATATAATTGTCTGAGGAAGGTTGTATTTTATTATACTTACAACTGCAGTATTTAATTCTCCACATATTCCACATAGTGAACTAGCTAGCTATAGATGTTTGAGTATTTTGTATGTCTGCTCTTATGTCTGTGTATTAGCTACATATACGTTTACTATTTTAGCCACTACCCTCACCAAAGAAATCAATGAATACGAATACCTTCTGGGCGACAACGTTAGTTGGGGGGACGACCCAGAGGATGAGGAGGATAACCTCTTCAGCCCATGCGTTGCCAAAGGCAATGAAGCATCTGCTGCCCTTCCCAAGTACGAGGGTGCCGATAAGCCGCATACGCCGTAAAAAGTGCGGGCGTTTTCAGGCGAGTTCGGCGTTTTGAAAAAAATTCAGGTATTTGCCCGAAAAACCCCGCATAGTCCCGAACAATGCCCGAAAAAAAAAAAAGATTCACCACAAATGACTCTCGAAGAATTATTTAAAAAAGTATAAAAATTAAAATGAACTAACTATGTGATAGCGAAGTTCTTAGAAGAACTGTTTTTTATGATTTTTGATAAGATGTACTTGATAAATAACTTATATATAAACTTTATTAACCCCTTTCTCTTCAAACGCATTCTTTTAACTGTCGTCCGCCATGTTTATGTTACAAGGTGTTGCATTTCGGAAATGTTCCGGGCGAGTTCGGGCGTGTTCGGGAAAGTGCGGGCGGTTTCGGCGGACAACCGTCAATTTAATTCGAAAAGTCGCCCGAACTTGCCCGTATATATGCGGGCGTTTGCGGCTTATCGGCACCCTCTTTCCCAAGTTAGGACCCTCTGATATGTCCCCCAATTTTGCCACCACTGACGAGCTCCCACCTCTAAGTCCATCAGAGGAAGATGATCTCTTGAGGGGGGGGAGTCCTACAGTTACACCAGGGGAAAGCAACTTTGCCTTGACATGTGATCCTTCCACTGAGAAAGAGTTCAGTAGTATAGCTATCAGTGCTATCACTGCTGCTTCTGAAGTAGGTACCACTCCTGCTCAAAACAAACAGCCTGCCACCTCTAATAATGACTCTACACCACTCCCACACACTTACAGAAATGCACAATCCCTTTACAATGCCTTACACTCAACCATGGACTATCACATTAACCAACTTAAAACCCTAACTTTAACCAAACGTATTGACCTAATACCTGAAGGACTCACAGTAAAACTTGCACCGGCATACGAACTTCCTCCAAACCTAATGACCACATGGAATGACATATTACATAACGCATCCACGCAACTGAGAGATACTATGCTGGAGTATCACAAAACACAAACCAACAAATTTAGACAGAAAATAGACACATTGACAAACAGCCTATCTAGCCCACATATAACTGAAAAACTAAAAGAAAATTATGTAACTATAAATTCCTCACAACAACTTAAACGACCACCATCCTCTCCAAGACCGAAACCATACGTAACAAAAAGCACAGGACAACAAACTCCAAAACGACCAGCTACCACAACAAGACCTCGACCTGACATGACAAAAAAGATTAAACTAACTGAGCAACAAAATACTAACAACTATCCACATACTACACATCATAGCCAAGAAAGATTCCATATGCCACACCACAGACATCTCATAAGCACCAGACAACAACAGAGCCATTTCAACAATAGACGTAATTCCACTCCTACCCGTCCACCAATACATAACAATATACAACACAGAACTACAAACAGACAAAAACCACAACCACTGCTTGACATCCACTTTGACCATAAGGAACGCAAGAAATACTCGGCCATGTGACTAAGCACAAATAGAAATAGTAAGAAAAAAACAAAAAATAAAATTAATCAAAATAATTTCTTAAAACGACTAACTACAAATTTATCCTCTTACAAATTATCACATTTGGAGGAGAATATCCTTATCAAAGGATTAAAATTTATACCCACCACATCCACTTTTTTAATTGATCATTCACAACCCCTAAATAAATTTATAAGGTCTATGAGCCTAGGATATTACTTTCGTTCATGCAACTCAAGCCTAACAAGGCTTAAAAAATCCTCCAACTGGAGTCCGCCTCCTACCCAACATCCTAATCTTCAGGAATATTTCCATAGAATAAAAAGTGAAATTGAAGATACAGTAGACTCCCGGTTATTCGAAGCCTCAAGGGGGATAAGAATTTACTTCGAATAACCGGGAGTTCGAATAACTGAAAAATTCGTTTTCCCGCCAGATTTTCAACTTAACCTTAATGGGATGGACTTTTCTTCCCTGTTTGCTTCAATTCTCTGGACCGAAGGAGAATATTGAACTTTTGAAGAAATTGCTTGAAGAGTGTAAATAGCCATGAATATTGAAACCTGATTTTTTGAAGAAAAAAAGTGTTTTAATCGCAGAAAATCAATGTTCTCACTCGACGATCTCCCAATAAGAAAAATTCGAATAACTGAGGGTGACTTAGCCTATAATTGGCCCCAAGGGGAATAAAAATCACTTCGAATAACCGAATTATTCGAATAACTGAAGTTCGAATAACCGAGAGTGTTTTTGCCTGAGTTGGGTAAGCAGATCCAAGGGGAACGCCATCTCACTTCGAATAACCGAATTATTCGAATAAGTGCAGGTTCGAATAACCGGGAGTCTACTGTACTTTTAATTATTCCCCCAATCAACAACCATTTATGTCCCACAATTTGTCATATAAAGAGAGTACACTGTTACAAAATTTGAAAAACAACCCTGACCTCATATTTAAACCAGCAGACAAAGGTGGCAGTCTTGTTATCATGAATAAAACTGATTATATTTTCAAAGTCAACAGCCAACTTCAGAACACAAAATACTACAAAAAGTTACCTTTTCACCCTACTCTTCAGATTGCGAATGATATATCAACATTTATTCGCTTTTTATATTCCAGACATAGAATAACAAGAGAAGTTGCTAATTTTTTAGAACCAACCACTCCTCCACGCACACCACTTTTTTATGGATTGCCCAAAATACACAAACCTAATGTACTCCTTAGACCCATAGTATCAGCTAACGACTCTCCAACAGAAAACATATCAGCATTTTTAGATCATATATGCCAACCTGTCATGAAGTCATTACCTTCTTACATAAAAGATACTAAACATTTTCTCAGAAATATTTTAGAACTTCCTCCCCTTCCTCCAAATGCTATTTTAGTTACTGCTGATGTAGTATCACTCTACACTAACATACCTCATGATGAAGGCATCAAAGTTTTACTAGAAACTCTATCAAAAAATAAAGACATCCTTCCCCCAGAAACTCCTCCTTTAAACACTATTAAAATAATGATGGACTTTGTCCTAAAACAAAACTGTTTTAAATTTATGGATGATTATTACCAACAAATTCATGGCACAGCCATGGGCTCTAAATGTGCACCCCCTTACTCGTGCATTTACATGGGCCACCATGAAAGTACTAAAATACTTCCCCTTACCACAGCTATTATGCTTTGGAAACGTTTTATCGATGACGTTTTCTTCATATATACTGACACAGAAGAATGTCTACGAAAACTTTTTGAAAAAATTAATTCACTTCACCCCCATATCAAATTCACTTTTACCTATTCTAGGGATAAAATTAATTTTTTGGACACCTACATACATGTAGGAAAAGATCGAAAGCTTTATTC
Organism: Hydractinia echinata; assembly: GCA_030067915.1. Taxonomy (NCBI): domain Eukaryota; kingdom Metazoa; phylum Cnidaria; class Hydrozoa; order Anthoathecata; family Hydractiniidae; genus Hydractinia; species Hydractinia echinata. The sequence continues at coordinate 469,593 of JASGCC010000183.1, read as the reverse complement.
TAGTTTATACACCAAACCCACTGATACATTTAGCCTCCTCCACTACAACTCCTTCCATCCAACATTCACGAAATCCTCCATTATATACTCCCAATCCCTAAGATACAGAATGCTTATTACCAAGGATGATATGCTAAACAAAGCATTAAAAAACTTGGAATGGGTCCTCAAAAACCGAGGATACCCCCAAAAACTAATACAAGAAAACATGAAAAAAATAAAAAACTTATCACAAAAGGATGTACTCTATCACGATACACCTAAAACAGATAATACTCAAAGGTATCTAGTTTTCCTCACACACTATTCCAAAGACAATACTACAATCAAAAAATTATTAATAAACATTGGCACCTTATAGAGAATGACCAAGAGCTCAATAAAATCTGGCCTGACTCTCCCATTATTGCAACTATGCGGCATAAAAATATCAAGGATTTACTTGTCAAGGCAAGGGTTGTATAAGCTCCCGACCGTAAGGTTAACTGGGTCTCACTAGTCCTCACAAAACCAAAATGATTTAAGACTTAATATAAACCTGAAAATTTTCAAGATCATTATTTACTATAACAACATTATTATTTCCTATAACACGAACCACCTACCAATCCCTTTGTATTTACAAACTAGTTATCATGCTAGAACAGATGGATTACCATATCTTCTGTAAGGAACATCCCTCTCTCTCTCTCTTTTTAGGCCCCCGTCCCAACACGTTGTTTGCCTCGGAATCGCCGATATGGATCCCTCAACATTGGCACATACATCTTCGTTACCAATCGAATTAAAAAATGTGATGCAAAAAAGCTACTATCATGTTAGTAAAAATAAACAATGACGTAACAATAATGGTGGAATATTGTAAATCCAATCACCTACTGTTCGATAATGACGTTTGTTTTGCTATACCAGTATCAAATATTTTATTACGACACTAGACAACAATACGAAAACCCTATTAGGAAACACGTGGGAAACAGCAATATTGCGATTTTTATACTAAAACAACATGAGAATGTAACCTAGCTAACCGCCATCACTGTTGATGTTTTACTGAAGTAACCTACTGCGATACCGGCTGTATCCTTATGAAATAGAATGTATTACAAACAATTACCACTACCACGTGATACGGATCAAATAAAATGGATATTATTCTATTTGTAACGAATTAACATGTTATGCATAATACTTGTATTATATAACACACTGTCAATATAACTCTTGTTATTTCATCAATTTTTGATATCAAACCCCTTATGTTTTTAGTCTTATTTTCGATTTTAATTGCTCCTTTGGCTATTTTATTTCAGTTCGCCCGGCCCTTTGTTACGCACTTGGCCGTGAACAGACCCTACTCGCCGCGTAGTTCACCAATCAAAAATTTTTTTTTAATCCAGCAAATACAGCCAGCTCTGCGGTGGACCCGCGTTTCGAGAGTCCGTATACACGGAAGGGAAGGGCGTATGAGTACCTTCACCATTTCCTTTATCCCTTTACAGTGAAGACTAACGCTGTGCACATTTAACGGCTTTTAGAACTGTACATACACGCTAGCTCGGCCGTCAGCCTAGTTTTCTATTCATCCAGATTACCCCCAGGCGCGCGTGTTCCACGTCTCTAGCACTGCCCCTCTACCTTGTTGTATATTCGCTACTCACAAACTGTACATTACGTCACTTACCCGAAGCGCAGTGGTGCTCTCAACCAATTAAAATCTCACCATTACAGGTGCCCTTCACCTACCAATTATATTTACCCATGAAATCACGTGACTCAGTCTTCTTTAGCAACGAGAAAGCACATTTTTCCCTTTCCTTTTTCACCTCGCTAATCATCGCACGTGGTTTGTTATCGATTACTTACAAAATCTGTTAATCATGGCCAACAAACAAATCGAGAAAGAAATATATAGAGGTAACCCTTCCGTTATAAACAGACCCTTCAAAATGACCGACCGCTTACGCCAGGTCGGGTTGTTTTGATTCTATCACGGATCAATTCTACCCGAGCAGAAAGCGGTATAAGAAACAAGGCCTGTGCGTCTGATGAAGCCCTTGTTTCTTAAGTCATCCCTTTACCCACACAACATCCTTTCTCTACATACGATACTTCGAATCCTCCACTGGAGATTAGGGACACCCAATCAAAAAACAAAAACGATTAGTCGACGAACTTTCTCTGCAGCAGTCATATAAAGAAAGCAGACAATCTCTAGAAAAGAAAGCAATTTCTTCCATTAAAACAAACCCAAAATATTTTTATTCCTATGCGCAAAAACATAGTAAAACAAGGTCCAGAGTAGGCCCATTATTTAACAAAAGTAAACAGAAGTTCACTGATGATTGCAAAGAAATGGCTGACCTCCTGCAACAACAATACGTGAGTGTATTTAGTAAGTAACATAATTCAACAGCCGATGCTAATGATTTAACTTGTACCATTCCTGTAATGACAGATGTTGCACTTACCACTGATGACATAATTGAAGCAATTAACACTCTATCTGCTAATTCAGCTTCCGGCCCGGTGTCCCTGCTATATTTCTTAAAAATTGTAAGAATGCTGTGGCAACTCCACTTCTTATGTTTTGGTCAAACTGTCTCAACACAGGTGTAACACCTCTGCTTTTGAGGACTGCAAACATTGCCCCCATCTTCAAAGGAGGTGACCGAGGCGAAGTCGGCAACTATCGACCAGTTGCCTTGACTTCACATGTCGTTAAAATATTTGAAAAAGTTATAAAAAAGAACATAGTTGATCATCTTGTACAGTACAATCTTTTATCAACTCACAACATGGTTTTAGAGAAGGTCGTTCCTGTTTATCACAGCTACTGACCCATTATGATACAATCCTATCCTTTCTTGAAAGCGGTTCAAATGTAGATACAATTTACTTAGATTTTAGCAAGGCATTTGACAAAGTGGACCACTCCATCTTAGTTGCTAAACTGAAGCAACTTGGTATAAATGACAAACTGATTAAAATGGATTAAATCATTCCTTAAAGACAGAATACAACATGTTTATGTCAATGGTGTAAAATCTATTCCCGCTAACGTTGGATCAGGGGTTCCACAGGGGTCTGTTCTTGGCCCACTGCTTTTTCTAATCATGGTTGGTGATATCAATCAGAACTTAAAATATTCTTTAGCATCCAGCTTTGCAGACGACACACGAATTCTGAAAGAGATTAATGGCCTCATGGACACCTTTAAACTCCAAAGTGATCTAAATATAATTTATAAGTGGACAAATGAAAATAATATGAAACTCAATGGGTGTAAGTTCGAGCACCTAAGTTATGGAAAGATTGAGTCTTTGAAACCACTCTCTGTATATCTAAGTAACACGTTAGAAAAGATTAACAAAAAAATCACTGTGAAGGACTTAGGAGTTATAATGTCGAATGATTGCAAATTTAATAAGCATATCTCAAACTTTATATCAAAGGCAACATAAGAATAAAGAATTGTGTTGCAGCCAAACTGCATTTGGCTACTTTCACTTTTTAGCAAGAGGTAGCTAAAAGGAGCTAGCTAGGTATAGACCGAACTCCAACATAAAAATAAATAACAATATACCAAACTGAATAAAAACTTTAAAAGAATAGGAATAAATAAAGATAGCTATAGCTAGCTGCCTCAAAATTTACGTTTTGTAGCTAGCCAAAAACTTAAAATTGGTTTGTTTAAGATTTATACGTAGCTAGAAAACGTGATGAAATATTCACCTTAACATGTGAAAACATACAGAAACTAAATATTCTTATAGGTACAAAGTATTTAGAGAGAAAAGGATCAAAAGGAGACCTACAAACCTCACAACATCACTGTTAAACCAAAATGACCTTCGTAAGTTAAGCATGGGTCCTCCGTCGGCATGCTGAGGCCGCGAAGAACTTGGATTGGTTATTAGTGACAATCAAGCCTCGTGATTGGTTAAAACGGGTGGGCGGTAAACACCAAGCCGTAAAAAACGGGGTCTGCCGGGGATTCCAAAATAAAGCAGGGTCGCGGGGATTTTCCGTTCGCCTTGCTACTTACGACGCCATGTTGCGCAGAGACAGACAAAATACGGCTATTATAATAGAGACTAGTCGTTAACCCGTGGAACCATCCACGGGGTCGCCCGCACTTTATATACAGCATTTCGTATGTCTCGCTACTTGCGCCGCCATGTTGCGCAGAGACAGACAGAATACGGCTATTATAATAGAGACTAGCCGGGAAACCCGGCGTCGAAACGCCGGGGTAAGTCAAAGTCAAGGTGTGACCCGACGTTGAACAATCTGTGGAGCGCTTAATAAGAGCCGTAAACTGTGCCACACGATCAGGTGGAGCGCTTTAGTACAGGTATACAGTATGTCGTAAATTAAGTGAAGCGCATACACCATTATAGTCTTGCGACTGTAACATATTTTTCAAAAATATTCCCCGCAATGATAGCTGAAATAAAAACAGTTTACAAACCGTTGTTACTCCATCATAGCAAAAACAATCAGTCAATATTATTTTATTTTGCGGAATAAGTTTTTGTGAAAGTTAAAAAATTTATCGTGACACTGGGCTAAGCGCTTACTACAGTTAAACCGTGTTGCACAGGCGTATAGGAATAATACGCCTTTGGAAAAAACTTTCTCACAGACTCTGTTTAAAAGAAACACAACAGGGCTGAGCGGTTAGTCCAGGTAAACATTGTTGCACATCCGTACAGACGTGATTACCGAGAAAGTTTAAAAATGAATTGTCACATTGGCTGGGTTGACACCTTAGTACAGGTAAACCACGTTGTACATGGCGCATAGCCGTAACAGCCTTTACCAAAAACAACAGTCGTTGTTAACACTGGGCTAACCGCTTAGTATAGTTAAACAGAGTTGAACAGGCGTATAGGCGTAATACCCTTTTCCAAAAAAACTTCATTGCAACTTCGGTTTTAATGAAAACACAGGGAACAGCCTGTCATTACCGGCTCAGCTAAAATAATCTGTCAGTCATTTTATTTGCACAAAAAGTTTTCAGGAAAAAATAATAAAAGATGTAGCTAAGACCTAGCTAACCTAGCTAACTGCATTTAGCATAACACTTTTTGTTTAAGAATATTGTTGTAGCCAAACTGCATTTTATACTCTCACTTTTTAGCCAAAGATAGGAGCTAGCTAAGTGGCTACAGTCTCAACACAAAAATAAATGGTGGGTAGGATAAAAACTGTTATACCATACAGAATAGTAATAAGTAAGGTTCTAGCTCTAGCCTCCAAAATCTTCGTTCCTAGCCAAAAATCCTAAAACTGGTGCGTTTAAGATCTGTACGTAACTAAAAACGTGACAATATATTTATCTTAACATTTTAGAACATACAAAAAAAACAATATTACGAAAATAAAAAGCTTATAGAAGACAAAAAGGTGAAACAGACTTACAAACAGCACTGACCCATCATTACTTTAAAAACTAAAATGGCCATCATGTTTCGGTCCTCATGTTTCTTCGTTGGCATGCCCAGACCGCGAAAGTCTTGGATTGGTTTTTTAAACAATCAAGCGTTTTGATTGGTGTATTATGTGCGAGCGGTCAAAACAAAGTCAGTAAAACTATCACTAAACTGTCCCATTTGTTTTCTGTAGCTTCTGAGCAAAAACGGCGATTGAGGTCACGGGGGTAATTATTATTAAAAATGGCGTATTAAAATAATGCATTCATCTTTATCACTAAATTTATTTTTCTTACTTATGGTAATAAATTGATTTGTAATTCAATTGATTAAAGAAATAAATTAATTTTTAGAATTTATTTTAATCAATAATAAGATTTCCGATTAAACAACCCCCTGGTTTCTAAAAACTCGCGGAAAGATCAAAGGAATATCGGTAACCCTTTTGAACAGACAGACAGACGACGGCTGTTATTATAGAGACTAGCCGGGAAACCCGGCGTCGAAACGCCGGGGTAAGCCACAAGTAACTGTTGTTGAACGCCCTAAAGCGCTTAATATGAACCGCTAACACAGTCATGTGAAGCGCTTTAGTACGGGTATATAGTATGTCGTGAAACTGTGCGGCCTAGCGGTGAAGGCCAAGTGGAGTGCATAATAAAAAAGGCAAACAGTGTCACACATTTAGGTGGAGCGCTTTAGGTATGCAGTATATATGTTGTGAATCGAGTAAAGCGCACATAATATTATAGTGTTTCGGTTGTAATGTATTTTGGAAAATATAACTTTACTGCAACTTTAGCCAAAATAAAAGCACAGTTTACAACCCGTGTTGTTACCCCGTAATAGCAAAAACAATTAGTCAATATTATTTTATTTTGCGGAAAAAGTTTCAGTAAACAGTAACAAATTAATCGTGACGGTGGACTTAGCGCTTAGTACAGGTAAACCGTGTTGCACATGAGTATAGCTGTAACACAATTTTTATAAAAACTTATCGCAACTTTGGTTAAAAAAGATTCAGGAAACCGCCTGTCGTTATCATGTTCAGTTAAAAAAATCTGTGTCAATTTTATTTTGCAGCACAAGTTTTCATAGCAGTAATAAAATTGGTACCGTTGTTACCCCGTCATAGCAAAAGCAATTAGTCAATATTATTTTATTTTGCAGAATAAGTTTGAGTAAACAGTAACAAATTAATCGTGACACTCAGGTAAACTGTGTTGCACAGGGGTATATAGGTGTAACACAATTTTTATAAAAACTTATCGCAACTTCGGTTAAAAAAAATTCAGGAAACCGCCTGTCGTTATCATATTTTCAGTTAAAAAAATTCTTGGCAATTTTATTTTGTAGCACAAGTTTTCATAGCAGTAATAAAATTGGTAGCTGCCTAACTGCTGAACATAAGAATTGTGTTGCAGTCAAACAGCATTTGGCTACTTTCACTTTTTAGCAGGATGTAGCTAAAAGAGGAGCTAGCTAGGTAGACCCAACTTCAACATAAAAATAAATAATAATATACCAAACTGAATAAAAACTTTAAAAGTATAGGAATAAATAAAGCTAGCTGCCTTAAGCATGTTGCTTCAAAATCTACGTTTTTAGCTAGCTAGCTAAACACTTAAAATTGGTTTGTTTAAGATTTATACATGGCTAGAAAACGTTATGAAATATTAACCTTAACATGTGAAAACACACAGAAAATTATTATTCCCATAGGTACAAAGTATTTAGAGAGAAAAGGATCAAAAGGAGACCTACAAACCTCACAACATCACTGCTAAACCAAAAATGACCTTGTAAGTTAAGCATGGGTCCTCCGTCGGCATGCTGAGGCCGCGAAGAACTTGGATTGGTTATTAGTGCCAATCGAGCCTCGTGATTGGTTAATAGCGCGTGGGCAGTAAAAACAAAGCCGTAAAAAACGGGGTCTGCCGGTGATCCAAAATAAAGCAGCAGGGCCGCGGGGATTTTCCGTCCGCCCGCGACTGAGATCACGGGGGTTAATTATTATTATTAAATTTAGCGTATTAACATAATGCATTTATTTTAGTCGCTTAATTTATTTTTTTATTAAGGTTAATAAATTATAGTAATTAAATTAATTCAGGAAATAAATTAATTTCTGAAATTTATTTGAATCAACAATACGATTTCCAATTAAACAACCCCCTGTTTTCTAAAAACTCGCGGAAAGATCAAAGGGATATCGGTAACCCTTTTGAACAGACAGACAGACGACGGCTATTATTATAGAGACTAGTCGGTAGCCCGTGGAAAAATCCACGGGGTCGCCCGTCCTTTATATATAGTATTCGTGTTTCCGTAACACGACGCTTTTCTCGCACAAACAGACAGACGGAATACGGCTATTATTAAAGAGACTAGTCGTTAGCCCGTGGAAAATCCACGGGTTCGCCCGTCATTTAAATTTACCTGTCGCAACAAAGTGGATAAAAATACATCGCATTTGATATTCGTGTTTCTGTAGCACGTCTTTCTAACTCAGCGGGGGGTCCGCGCAGAGACGGACAAAATACGGCTAATATTATAGAGACTAGCCGGGAAACCCGGCGTCTAAACGCCGGGGTAAGCCAAACGTCAAGGTGTGATCCGGCGTTGAATACTCTGAGGAGCGCTTAATAAGAGCCTAAACTGTGTCACACGATCAGGTGGAACGCTTTATTACAGGTATACAGTATATCGCAAATCAAGTAAAGCGCATACACCATTATGGCCGGGGTAAGCCAAACGTCAAGGTGTGATCCGGCGTTGAATACTCTGAGGAGCGCTTAATAAGAGCCGTAAACTGTGTCACACGATCAGGTGGAACGCTTTAGTACAGGTATACAGTATGTCGTAAATCAAGTAAAGCGCATACACCATTATGGTTTTGCGACTGTAACATAATTTTCAGAAAATAACTTTAACGCAACAATAGCTGAAATAAAAACAGAGTTTATTACCCGTCCAGCTAAAACAATTGCTCAGCCATTTAATTTGCAGAAAAAAGTTTCAGGAAAACAATAACAGATGCTAGCTACCTAACTAACTGCATTTAGCATAAGAATTATCGCTTAAGAATATTGTTGTAGCCAAACTGCATTTTTATCTTTATGCTCTCACTCTTTAGCCAAGGATAGGAGCTAGCTAAATGGCTACAGTATCAACATAAAAATAAATGTTGGGTAGGATAAAAAGCTCTTATACCATACAGATTAGTAATAAAGGAAGGCTCTAGCTAGCTATCCTTCAAAATCTTCGTTCCGAGCCAAAAATTCTAAAACTGGTGCGTTTAAGATCTGTACGTGACTAAAAACGTGACAATATATTTATCTTAGCATGTAAAAACATACAGAAAACAAATATTTCCAAAGTAAAAAGCTTTTAGAACACAAAAAGGTCAAACAGATCAACAAACCTAACACTACTGACCACGACCACTTTCAAAACCAAAATGGCCTTCGTCGTCATGTTTCTTCGTTGGCATGTCCAGGCCGCAAAAGTCTTGGATTAGTTTTTTAAAGAATGAGGCGTTTTGATTGGTATATACGTGCGAGCGGTCAAAACAAAGCCAGCAAAACTGTCAGTAAAATTGTCCTATTTGTTTTCTGTGGCTCCTGAGCGGAATCGGCGATTGAGGTCACGGAGGTAATTATTATTAAAAATGGCGTATTAAACTAATGCATTCATTTGTATCACTTAATTTATTTTTCTTACTGATAGTAATAAATTAAAGTCATTAAATTAGTTAAGGAAATAAATTAATTTTTTGGATTTATTTCACTCAATTATAAAGTTTTTCAATAAACAACCCCCTGGCTCTTAAAGACTCGCGGAAAGATCAAAGGAATATCGGTAACCCTTTTGAACAGACAAAATACGGCTATTATTATAGAGACTAGCCGGGAAACCCGGCCTCGAAACGCCAGGGTAAGTTACAAGTCAAGATGTGACCCGGCGTTGAACACTCTGTGGAGCGCTTAATAAGAGCCGTAAACTGTGCCATAGGGTCAGGTGGACCGCCTTAGTACAGGTATGCAGTTAATCGAGTAAAGCCGAAATAAAATTTAGCCGAAATAAAAACACAATTTACAACCTTTTGTTACCCCGTCATAGGAAAAACAATTGGTCAATTTTATTTTATTTTGCGAAATAAGTTTCAGTAAAGGTTAAAAAATTAACTGTGACACTGGACTGAACTCTTAGTACGGGGTAAACCGTGCGGCACATGCGTTTAGGCTTAAGACCCTATTCAAAAAAACTCTTGCAGCTTTGGTTTACAAAACACAGTACACTCTGTTGAAACGCCTGGTTAAGCCACAAGTAACTGTGTTACCCGGCGTTAAACACCAGAATGAGTGATTAATAAGAACCGTCAACTGTGCCACACATTCAGGTAAAGCGTTTTATTACAGACATATAGTGTGTAGAAAATCAAGTGAAGTGCACACAACTTTATGGTGTTTCCGGTGTAATATACTATTCAAAAAATCACTTTCGACAACTTAGGTAAAATAAAAACACAGATTACAATTCATTGTTACACCGTCAAGCTGAGCGCTTAGTATAGGTAAACAATGTGTAGCTTTTTCTGTAAAAAACGTTATCACAACTTCAGTTAAACAGAAACAGGAAACAGCCCGGTCGTCAACACCAGACTGAGCACTTAAGAGTTAAACCGTGTCATACATGAGCATAGGGCTAATACTATTTTCCAAAAATCTTTATCGCTTTGGTTTTAAAAGAAATCAGGAAACAGCCTGGCGTTACCCAGTCCAGTTAAATAAATTACTGAGCAATTTAATTTTGCAGGTGGCCATCTGACCGTATTTAGCATACTTATAAAGGAATGCTGTTGGTAGCCAAACTGTATTTCGCTACTTTACAGGGAACAGCCCGTTGTTAACACTGGACTGAGCGGTTAATACAGGTAAACTGTGTCGCACATGATTATAATAGGCGTAACTCCATTTTTCAAAAAACTTTCTCGCAGTTTTGGTTAAAAAAAATTCAAAAAACGTAAGTTTTCATAGCAGTAATAAAATTGGTGGCTGCCTAACTGCATTTAGCATAAGAATAAAGAATTGTGTTGCAGTGAAAGTGAAAGTGAAAGTAGCCAAACTGCATTTGGCTACTTTCACTTTTTAGCCAGAGAGGTAGCTAAAAAAAGGAGCTAGCTAGGTATAGACCCAACTCCAACATAAAAATAAATAACAATATACCAAACTGAATAAAAACTTTAAAAGAATAGGAATAAATAAAGATATAGCTAGCTGCCTCAAAATCTACGTTTTGTAGCTAGCCAAAAACTTAAAATTGATTTGTTTAAGATTTATACGTAGCTAGAAAACGTGATGAAATATTCACCTTAACATGTGAAAACATACAGAAACTAAATATTCCTATAGGTACAAAGTATTTAGAGAGAAAAGGATCAAAAGGAGACCTACAAACCTCACAACATCACTGTTAAACCAAAAATGACCTTCGTAAGTTAAGCACGGGTCCTCCGTCGGCATGCTGAGGCCGCGAAGAACTTGGATTGGTTATTAGTGACAATCGAGCCTCGTGATTGGTTAAAACGCGTGAGCGGTAAACACCAAGCCGTAAAAAACGGGGTCGTCGGGGATCCAAAATAAAGCAGCAGGACCGCGGGGATTTTCCGTCCGCCTCGCTACTTACGACGTTATGTTCCGCACAAACAGACAGACGGAATACGGCTATTATAATAGAGACTAGCCGGGAGACCCGGCGTCGAAACGCCGGGTTAAGCCACAAGTAACTGTTGTTGAACGCCTTGAGGAGCGCTTAATAGTAAAACCAAACTGTGCGACCCGGTGAGGTGGAGCGCTTTAGTGCGGGTAAGCAGTATGTCACAAATGAAGTGGAGCGCACACACCATTGTATTGTTGTGACTGTAACATATTTTTCAAAAAATAACTTTCCCGCAACAAAAGCTGAATTAAAACAGAGTTTACAAACCATTGTTACTCCGTCATAGCAAAAACAATCAGGCAATATTATTTTGTTTTGCGGAATAAGTTTTCGTGAAAGTTCCAAACTTAATCATGGCAGCGGGCCAAGGGCGCATAAATAGCCTTTTCAAAAAAACTTTACTGCAACTTCGGTTTAAGTTAAAACACAGGAAAAATCCTGTCGTTACCCCATCCAGCTAAAAAAACTGCATAATTGGAGCGCTCCAGCACAGGTATGCAGAATATGTCGTGAATCGAGTAAAGCTCACACAACATTATAGTGTTTCGGTTGTAATGTATTTTTTAAAATATATATATATATAACTTTACTGCAATTTTAACCGAAATAAGAACACAGTTTACAACCTGTTGTTACCCCGTCATAACAAAAAAAATTAGTCAATATTATTTTATTTTGCGGAATAAAGTTACAGTAAATCTTAACAAATTAATCATGACACCAGACTGAGCACTTAGTACAGGTAAATGTTGTCACACATGCATTATAGCCATAATAGCCTTTTACAAAAAAAACTTATCGCAACTTCAATTTAAATAAAAAACACTAAAAACACCCTGTTGTGAACACCGGGTTGAACGTTTATTGCAGGTAAAAAATTTTTTATCACAACGGATGAAATAAAAACACAGGAAACAGCCCGTCATTAACACCAGGCTGAGCACTTAACAGGTAAATCGTGTCATACATGAGTAATAGGCGTAATAAAATTTTCCAAAGATATTTGATCACAACGTTTTCAATAAAAACATAGGAAACAGCCCGTCGTTAACACCAGACTGGGCGCTTAACAGGTGAATCGTGTCATACATGAGCATAGGGGCAATACCATTTTCCAAAAATCCTTATCGCTTCGGTTTTAAAAGAAATCAGTGAACAGCCTGGCGATAACCTGGTTCAGTTTAAGAAATTACTCAGCAATTTTATTTTGCAGAATAAATTTTTAAAACAGTAATAAAAGTGGTCGCTGCTAACTGCATTTAGCATAAGAATAAAGAATTGTGTTGCAGCCAAACTGCATTTGGCTACTTTCACTTTTTAGCCAGAGGTAGCTAAAAGGAGCTAGCTAGGTATAGACCCAACTCCAACATAAAAATAAATAACAATATACCAAACTGAATAAAAACTTTAAAGGATTGGAATAAATAAAGATAGCTATAGCTAGCTGCCTCAAAATTTACGTTTTGTAGCTAGCCAAAAACTTAAAATTGGTTTGTTTAAGATTTATACGTAGCTAGAAAACGTGATGAAATATTCACCTTAACATGTGAAAACATACAGAAACTAAATATTCCTATAGGTACAAAGTATTTAGAGAAAAAGGATCAAACGGAGACCTACAAACCTCTCAACATCACTGTTAAACCAAAAATGACCTTCGTAAGTTAAGCATGGGTCCTCCGTCGGCATGCTGAGGCCGCGAAGAACTTGGATTGGTTATTAGTGACAATCGAGCCTCGTGATTGGTTAAAACGGGTGAGCGGTAAAAACAAAGCCGTAAAAAACGGGGTCTGCCGGGGATCCAAAATAAAGCAGCAGGGCCGCGGGGATTTTCCGTCCGCCTGCGATTGAGATCACGGGGGTGAATTATTATTATTAAATTTAGCGTATTAACCTAATGCATTTATTTTAGTCGCTTAATTTATTATTTTATTAAGGTTAATAAATTATAGTAATTAAATTAATTCAGGAAATAAATTAATTTCTGAAATTTATTTGAATCAACAATACGATTTCCCATTAAACAACCCCCTGTTTTCTAAAAACTCGCGGAAAGATCAAAGGGATATCGGTAACCCTTTTGAACAGACAGACAGACGACGGCTATTATTATAGAGACTAGTCGTTAACCCGTGGAAAATCCACGGGGTCGCCCGTCCTTTATATATCGCATTTCGTGTTTCCGTAACACAACGCGGCTTTCGCGGACACACAGACAGACGGAATACGGCTATTATTAAAGAGAAGTCGTTAACCCGTGGAAAAATCCACGGGGTCGCCCGTCCTTTATATATCGCATTTCGTGTTTCCGTAACAGGACGCGCCTCTCGCGGACACACAGACAGACGACGGCTATTTTATTTCATAAAATCTCAATCGATCTAATACTGGATTCTTACAACCCAACCGGCTCCACCACACAAAGCTAGTGGAGCCCGGAGCTCCTTCCTCTTTCAACTTCTTCGCGATCGAGAAAAGAGCTCCGGTTATATCAATATTTGTTTACAAGTTATTATCAAGTTATTTAACCGCAATCATTGAATTATTTGTTATATATTTTATTATACCATTATCATTATGGAATCAACATCTTATGCTGCAAGTATTTCTGTCGACCAAGAAGGTGACAGTGATACTTCAAGAACTTCTGTGGTTGACGATACCATAGCATGCGACACGCCACATGGCAAGAGAAAGGCTGCTGATCAGCTTGAGAGCGATCAGTATAAGCGCTTTAAAATCACTAGGGAAGAGGATATCCACAAGTGGTCTCTTCCTGATGATTTAGCCTCTTATGCAAACGATGCATCCGAGGAATTCATCCCCGAAAAAGAACTAAAAGAGCAAGTGCTGTTGGAGGCTCCCAGACCAGTGAAATTGGATGTGATAAAGATTTTGGACGAGGCTTTATCCAGCAATCTAAAAAAAAAGATCATCCACAAAGCCTCGAAATAGATTTTTGAGCAAAAAGTTCAGGAAAAGGTGGGTGATATAATGGGCCCACTATCCAAAGTTTGGATGATGGTGGAGCAGGTACGAACTGCTGGAGATGAAGAAAATCTTCCCCCTCCTAAAGAAGTAGCTTCGGCGGTAGAAAAAACAGTAACAATGGTGGGTCAATGTATCAACATTTTAACGTATGAGCGTCGAAAGAACATCTTATCCGCTACAGCAAACCTTTCAGCTGCACAAGCATCAACAACGTTAAAGGACAAAGCCTCGCTGATACAACTTCATGATAGTGAACTGTTTGGGAAGAAATACCGCGAACACATGGCTGATTTAAACAAGACAATTAAGCAAGATGTTATGGTTACAGCCGAGAAAATGGCCAAAGAAGCAGCCCTTTCTTGGTGGCCCCTCCCATTCAAAAAAGAACCGTGGGGGGCATTCCAGCTACAAACCAAGGCAACCATATTATAAAGGTACCTACTTTTCTACAACTAGAAAAGGATCCTTTTCTTAACAATCAAAAGTTGCAACCACTTCCACAAATCGAAAATTGGGTGAACTTGGAGGATCTCACTCAAGTTCACCCTGCCATAAAAAATCTGTTCTCAGGGTGGCAGATCCCAACTGTACCCTTAGCAGGACGCCTAAAACATTTTCTTCCAGCTTGGAAAAAGAACACAGGACAAAGATATCCTGTCAGTCATACAAGGGTTCAAAATACCCTTATTTCGAAGCCAACACAGGCAGTAATACCTCATTCTCCTGTTCGAAATCTAATTGACAAAAAGTTAATAGATGGGGAAGTGGCAGACATGTTGAGAAAAGGAGTCATTTCGAAAGTAGCTCCCACAGAGGGGCAGTTTCTAAGCAATCTGTTTTTAGTAAAAAAGAAAGATGGAGGAAATCGACCAGTAATAAACCTCAAGCATTTAAACAAATTTGTTCCTTACGAACACTTCAAAATGGAGGGTTTGCACTCACTGAAATTCCTATTAAACAAAGGCGATTGGATGTGCAAGTTGGATCTGAAAGATGCCTATTTCAGTGTCCCACTGCACAATTTCTCCAGAAAATTTGTGAGGTTCGAGTGGTCAGGCAACCTATACGAATTCCTCTGTCTTTGTTTTGGCTTGGCTCCAGCTCCACGGAATTTTACGAAGTTATTGAAAATCCCCATGGCAGTTCTTCGTCATTTAATGATAAGAATTGTAATTTACTTAGACGACATGTTAATTTTGGGACGGTCCAGAGAGGAGGTCCTTATGGCACGAGACACATTGATTTTTCTGTTACAAAATCTGGGCTTTTTAATAAATTTGAAAAAGTCTGTCTTGGAGCCAACCCAGAAAATAGAGTTCTTGGGAATGTCTGTGGATTCAGTAACCATGTCTCTTTATCTAACAAGGGAGAAAGTTACCAAAATACAGACGCAGTGCTTGAGTTTGTACAAGACAAGAGAAGCCACTATTCTGGAGCTAACTCAATTAATAGGGGTTCTGTCTTCCACCATACAAGCAGTTCTTCCGGCTCGTCTAGAGTTTCGTTTTCTACAACAACAACAAATTCAAAGTCTAAAAGTATCGAAATCTTATGCCACCTTAGTGCATTTAAAAAGGGAATCTCTGGAAGAACTTCTATGGTGGGTGAACAATCTAAAATTGTACAATGGGCGTTCCCTTATGCAACCTCAGGCACAAAGTTTGTTACAGACAGATGCTTCCCTAAAAGATTGGGGAGTAGTTTGTCAAGGGACCAGGACAGGAGGCATGTGGTCCCAGACGGAACAGATTCTTCATATAAATGTTTTGGAATTGCTTGCAATCAAATTAGCACTTCTGTCTTTTCACAAAATGAAACAATTTGCATCGTTCACATTCAGACAGACAACATGACAGCTTTGTCTTACCTCCTCAAAATGGGAGGAACAAAAAATTTAACTATGATAAAAATAGCCAAGGAAATTTGGGATTTCCTATTACTCCACAAGATCACAATTACTGCAGAGTACCTCCCAGGTTGTCTAAATATCAAGGCGGACTGGGAGTCTCGACATACCCAGGACTCAGCAGAATGGAAGCTTTGTCCTGTGGTTTTCAAAACAATTTGTCAGAGAATAGGATATCCCAAATTGGATCTGTTTGCCTCCCGTCTATCACATCAACTTCCAATGTATTATTCTTGGAAGCCGGACCCTCACAGTCTGGGTACAGATGCATTTCACCAAATGTGGAAACAAAAGTGTCTTTATGCATTTCCTCCTTTTGATCTGATCCTCAGAGTTCTAAAAAAAGTAGAAGAGGAACAGGTTCATTTTCTGATTTTGATCACACCAACATGGCAGTCACAAACATGGTATCCCGAAGTGTTACGTCTGTCAGTGAGAAATCCATTTCTTCTTCCTATGCAGAGAAATCTTTTACAAAATCCAAAAATGGAAAACCACCCCATGGTAGTGACAGGGGCTCTACGGTTAGCTGCTTGGATAGTTTCAGGGCAAAACTCCTTGAGGAAGGAATTTCACCAGAGGCTTCCAATCTCATCATTGCTTCTCACCATTGCTTCTCATCCAGCCTCCTCAACCAAAGCACACTTTTATTTGGGATGTTCAGGTGGTCATAGATTACATTAAACAAAAATTTAAAGATAACAGGCAAATCTCTATAAGATCTTTGTCTTTAAAACTTACAATACTATTAGCTTTAACTTCAGCTTCTAGGGTGTTGGGTATTCATAATCTGGATATAAATTTTATGACTAAGACTAATGATCAATATACGTTTACTTTTAATAAACTCCATAAGTCGTGGAGACAAGGACAACCAAATCCATCTATTGTTTTCGTCAGTTATCTAGAAGATAAAGACCTTTGTGTGTTTAATGCATTGACTGTTTATTTAGAACGCACCAGTGAATGGAGGAACGCAAGTGGTGCTTCACAGTTATTAATTAGTACTATTAGTCCTCATAAGGGTGTGGTCAGCTCTACAATAGCTGGCTGGATTAAAACCGTGCTAAAGGAGGCACGGATTGATACTACTAAGTTTTCTGCCCATTCTACCAGATCAGCTTCAACATCAAAAGCAGAACTATCAGGACTCTCTGTAAAGGATATTCTAGAGAGAGGGTCATGGTCTAAGGAATCCACATGGCAACGTTTTTATAGAAAGGAAATTTGTTCTAATGCCAAATACAAAAACTTTCAGAATTCTGTTTTTAAGAGGGGCCAAAACGCTACGAACTGAGGAAGGAGGTCCGGGCTCCACTAGCTTTGTGTAGTGGAGCCAGTTGGGTTGTAAGAATCCAGTATTAGATCGATTGAGATTTTATGAAATAAAATTGAAGAATTACGTAAGGGCGCGAAGCGCCCGCAATGTAATTCGGATTTTATAAATAAAATCGAAAGAAGATCTAATACTGCCCACCCACCCACGCCTTAACATAAATGGTTTTATGTTTGATTTTAGATACACGTAACAACAATTTTCATAACTACAATCCCAACTACAAGGCTCGACGTGCAACACATTGGCGTAGATAAATAACGAACACGTCACTTTATGTATATAGTTTAGAGTCATTTTGTGAATATTTTCTACAACCTTAATAGGTTATGGTTGTTTTCTTTTGTTTTAACCCGTTATTCCTACACAAAGCCTGTGAGCAAATGTTCAAATCAATAGGGACTAGCGCTACCTATGTTTGTACATGTAAAGACATTTGTTTTAAATCTCACGGTCACACGGGCGTTTGCTGCATGCGGAAACTGCGTGTGTTCTGCGTTGCAGCGCATTGAGCTTCCATGTAGATCGCCGATTAGGTTGTAAGAATCCAGTATTAGATCTTCTTTCGATATTATTTATCAAATCCTAATTAAATTGCGGGCGCTTCGCGCCATTATGTAATTCTTCAATTATTATAGAGACTAGTCGTTACCCGTGGAAGAATCCACGGGGTCGCCCGTCCTTTATATATCGCATTTCGTGTTTCCGTAACAGGACGCGGCTTTCGCGGACATCCAGACAAAATACGGCTATTATTAAAGAGACTAGCCGGGAAACCCGGCGTCGAAACGTCGGGGTAAGCCAAACGTCAAGGTGTGATCCGGCGTTGAATACTCTGAGGAGCGCTTAATAAGAGACGTAAACTGTGTCACACGATCAGGTGGAACGCTTTAGTACAGGTATACAGTATGTCGTAAATCAAGTAAAGCGCATACACCATTATGGTGTTGCGACTGTAACATAATTTTCAAAAAATAACTTTAACGCAACAATAGCTGAAATAAAAACAGAATTTACAAAGCGTTGTTACTCCGTTATAGCAAAAACAATCAAACAATATTATTTTATTTTGCTGAATAAGTTTTTGTAAAAGTTAAAAAATTAATCGTGACACCGAGCTGAGCGCTTAGTACAGTTAAACGGTGCTGCACAGGCGTATAGGGATAATACGTGCGCCTAGGCGTAACAGCCTTTTCCAAAAAACAGTCCGTTGTTAACACTGAGCTTAGTAGTATGTAAAGGGCGATATAGGTACATTTTGACTTCCTTTCACACCTCTACCCCCCAAAACTCCGCCTACCCGACCTCCCCCCTCCCTCACCAAAACCAACCTGCTCGCCAACCACCTGACTACCAAAAACCCCTAAAAACCCCGCCTCTTCCACCTTCAACCCCGCTTTTTACCAACTTGCCCACCTCCCGATCGACAAAACCCCGCTTCCACCCCCTCCACCCCCACCCGAAACCGATAAATTTAACGCATGCGCACACGCTATTAGTAATAATGCTGACATCAACAAAATCTAGTGCATGCGCAATTGAGTAGGAGAAAGTCCCTTACTCAAACCCGACCGCACTATTTGAAATTGAAATGTACCTATAATAAAGATGAGTTGGTTCATGAAAGCAATCAGCAAAATATATAGCACCGTGTCGGTACCAGTAGCAGCAACTCGCGACGCTCTCGCCGATCAACTACGGAGCGTGCGGGATACCGTTACTTTGTATTATAACAAGGCGAAGGACCAAATCACAGGAGCGACAACGCTCCACGATGAGGTCCAACGGGTCACCATCCAAGACGAATATCAGGGAATCGCCGACCTCAAACACATGTTCGCCAAGGAATCGAAGCAAGCCACGAACCAGGAGGGAATCGAGGACATTCAGCACATATTTGACGAGAATGACACACAATTCTTGGAGGAGGGAAGGCGCATCAAGACGTGGCAATTCAACAGGAACCTTAACCAACCGCTGACAGAGGTCATCATGCAAAAAATCACACCCCACGTAGACATGCGCGTCAAGGTAGTCTACAGTTTCAGCTGTGATATTTACAGAGGTGGTGGAGACGTGTCTGCCTACCACAAGACAAAGAACTCACAGTCACTATCAAGCCTGGCGGAAATCGAGGCCTTCATGGAAGAATGCGAGATGAAGCGACTCGATCTGGAAGATGCAGAGTTCTGGACAAAGGCCTACCTACCACTCGACAGAACCATCGAGACCCCTGGAGCGTACGAAGGCAAGATTGTCTTCAAGCATATGCGGATCAAGATCCTCTCTACGAGGGAATCCTTACTCGGATGTGGACCACTTCCGGACTGGTTGAGGGGTAAAAGGTGCATCTACAGCTTTGACAAAGACGATGAAAGAACCGACAGCCTGTGCTTCTGGAGATGCCTCACGGTGCACTATCGTGGAGAGCGAAAGCAGCGCGAAAAGCATATCACGCAAGAATCCCTCAAACTAGCACGCGAGTACTACGAGGACCCCGAGCTAAAGCGGGAAGAGGTACGTGCAACGAAGCTCGTCGACGTTGAGGGGATCGCCAAGCACTTCCTGATCAACATCAGGGTCTTTGAGCCTAAAAAGAACTCCAACAAGGCACCATGGCGGTTAGTTTACGGGCAGAATCAATACAAGAAGGGGTTAGACACGATTGATCTCGGCATGCTAGATGGCCACTGCTTTTACATCAAGAAGATGGATGTTTTGACGCAGAGTTGGGAATGCGAGGCTTGCACCCAAATGTTCACAAAATCCTGCCACCTCACGCGGCATAAGCAGAACGAGTGCGAAGGCGCCAAAACAACGATCATTTGCAAGGGTGAAAAAGTCAAGCGCATGCCTAGCAAGTCGGAAAAGGTCTTCTACGAGCAATACGCATCCAGCTATGCGGCATGCCGATGGATTGAGGCACTGTCGGAGCAGGCGGAAATGCATATACATCAAGCGCTCTGCGGGCATGGAGGGGAGCGCGTTATACGTGAGGGTGATAAGGAGGTGTATAGAGTAGATGGCTACGAACCGCAGACCAAGACAGTCTATGAATATCACGCCTGCAAGTGGCATGGATGTCCCTGTCAACCCAACAGAACCAACGCGGACAAAAATCAGTACTATCTCACTAAATTCAAGGAGGATCACATCCAAAAACTGGGGTACAACCTAGTCACCACTTGGGAGTGCGAGAACCCCCCAAATGTTAAGAGGCAATTCAAGAAAGAATTTCGGCCCTACCCCCACTTCATCGTCTTTGACTTTGAAGCTCTCCTAGCACCCCTACATCAGCAGCAAACAGCCGATCTAAAATACCTTTCGGAGCATATCCCAGTGAGTGTGGCCATCCACGATAGTCTCCAAGAACATCCCACGTTCATCATGCACGAATATTCCAAAACCTTGGTGCGGAAATTCGCTGAGCAGCTCGAGCAGAGGCAGGCCCGCATCGTCAAAGAGGTTGAAAGGCTGCACCCCAAGCCCGATGATTTTGACATGCTCCCTGTCAAGAAGCAAGAAGCTTGGAACGAGTGGTTGAACCAAGTGACAGTGATCAGTTTCAATAGCGGAAAGTACGACATCAACCTAATCAAGCGGTACTTTGTCGAACGAATTGCGGATGACGATGAGGATAAAATCAAAGTAGCAAAGAAGGACAATGACTACATGTTCCTCACGAAATCAAAGTTCAAATTCATAGATATTAAAAACTTTCTCGCGCCTGGAATGAGTTATGCCGGATGGTGCAAGTCATTGGATTGCAATCTTGAAAAGCTCGTATTCCCATACGAGTGGCTGTCAAGCTATGAAAAGCTGAATCATGCCGTCCCCGTCGAACATGAGGACTTCTATAGCACCCTCAATGCTAAAAACACCCTCTCGCCCGAAGATTACCAGGCGTTCCGAGATGAGTTCTACAAGCGAGGTTGCGTCACAATGATGGACTGGCTAGCCGAGTACAACCTGGCAGACGTAGTACCCTTTGTCGAAGCAGTCGACAAGACTCGCAACACGTACTATGAGGATGAGATTGACATTTTGAAGGATGCCGTGAGTATACCAGGCGTATCGATGCGCTATGTCCTGAACAAGTCCCTGCGCCTGGACCCAGATCTCGAACTATATGCGCCAGGAGAACCTTGCAGGCACAAATGTGAAGAAGACTGCTTCAAAGCCCGATGCAAGGCTTGCATCGATGTTCAAAAAACCTGCGGCGAGTGCACGAGGAACGAGGCCTACCAGCTTTTGCAGACCGGCATGGTTGGCGGCCCCGCGATCGTCTTTTGCAGGTACCACGAGAGGGATGTGACAGCTATAAGATCTCACATCTACGACGAGCCACGTAAGTGCAAGACCATTCTGGGTTATGACGCCAACATGCTCTACCCGAGTACCCTGCTGCAAGATTTCCCTTGCGGGAAGGAAAAGTTGATAAAGATTGCTGACCCTGTTGAGGGATTGGAAGCTCTGGAGCAAGGTGTTCTAGATGGCTCACTCTTTGGGTTTGCGCAAGTCGATATTGAGGTGCCCCCAGAGCTGCACGACAAGTTCAGCGAAATGTCTCCGCTGTTTGTTGTTAAAGAGATACCCGATAACCAAATCCCTCAACACATGCATGAGTACTTACGGAGGACGGGGCGCAAACGTGTTCCAGGAACCAAGAAGCTCCTGGGCTTGATGAAAGCCGAGAGGATCCTGTTGTATACACCCGTACTCAAATGGTACCTAGAGCTTGGGCTAAAAGTCACCGCTTTTTATCAGTTCCTGAATTACTCACGAGGTAAGCCATTCGCGTGGTTTCCTGAAGAGATTGCGGATGCGCTACGGCAGGCAGATAAAGACCCTGATAAGCGCATCGCGGGCGATACAGCAAAGTTGAAAGGGAAATCGTTCCATGGAAAGATGATCGAGGACCTAGCGAGGAATGCCAACACAAGCTTTTACCAGGGACGAGAAGGTGGTAGATGCGGCAATGAGGAACCCCTATCTCGAGGACCTTGAAGAGATTGGAGATGCGTATGAATTAAGAAGGGGTAAAGAGGGGGTCAGCATCGATCGATCCTATCAGTCCGGCATCGCCGTCTACCAACTAGCCAAGCTTCGCATGCTCGAGTTCTATTATGATTTCCTGGACAAGTACGTAGACCGCCGAGACTTTGAGTATGTATACATGGACACCGATAGCGCGTACTTTGCCATCTCGGGTGAAGAATTGAAAGATGTCGTTCCCTTTGAAATGCTTGACGAGTACGACGCTGATGTTCCAAAATGGCTCGTCACCGACAAGCACTCGAGCCGAACAGGAGGTCTGTTCAAACCCGAATTCATCGGGTCTAGGATGATTGCATTGACAGCCAAGTGCTACTTCGTTGAAGGGTTAGAAGGTACGAAGTTCTCGTGCAAAGGGATGTCAAAAAGGCAGAACGAAGTGACTTGGGTGAGGCATATGGGGGTTTTAAAGGGTGAGCTAGATACCGCTAAAAATGTAGGCTTCAGGGTGCACGAGCAGGGCATGGTGACGTACCAACAGAACAAGCTAGGGCTCTCGGCACTTTACGATAAGCGAGTTGTACATGAGGATGGTATACACACATCTCCGCTTATGTTGTAGAATGCTCGTTAGATGGTTGTTCACTAACCATCTAACAAATGGAAATATGCTTATGTTTAGTCATACTACTGCCGTACGCTCTGATTATACTCATCTTCTTCCGCTATCGACGATTAATAAAGATGGTTCAAGATATTGCTGAGATTTTTGATGTAGTTGATACACCCGCGCCAGAGCAATGCGACAAACGTCAAGCCTTGAAAGAGGCCATACGTAAAGGCAAGGGGCACCTGCTGCCTAAAAAGTACACCGAAGCATCCCTCGATAAAGCTTCACCCGAGGTGATCGAAAAGATGTACACCGAGTTTCTTCAACGTGAACTCCAAGAGAAGGGAGAGAGGACGGCAAAAGCCCTATCGTCACAAGCCATCAGCATGTATGTCAAAGTCTTAGGGAGGGTAGTTCAGCTTGACAGCGCCGAGGGTCTTTGCAAAGATATTGAAGAGGATCCTATCATTGGGGACTCCATGACCGAATTGGGGTTACTAGTGTACTCCGCTTTTGGTAAATTCCTATCGCCTCTTCTAGTAGCTGCACACAGTGTAAACCACTGTCAAATACCCGCGTCCAAAGTGGTTGAAGAGGGCTCTGATGTAGATCAAGAGAATAATGGGAAACAGTCTATCAAAGATACGAATGAACAATCGTGAACGTTATGAGCGTTTAAAGAGCATGGCACTAGATCTATACTGGTTGAAGAGGGCTCTGATGTAGATCAAGAGAATAATGGGAAACAGTCTATCAAAGATACGAATGAACAATCGTGAACGTTATGAGCGTTTAAAGAGCATGGCACTAGATCTATACAAGTTATCACCCCTGAGTTATTCGGATTGGTGCAGTACATCTGCTGATTTAGGGGTACATGGTACCGTCATCATAACACATGCGGCGGCTCGTTTCCCACCTCACGTCTGTGTTTTAGAGACGGAACCTTATAGGAATTCACTGGAGTACGCGGGAGGATATGGACCGAAGGGGTTTTCTTGGCTTAAATAAATGAGCGCAGAACATACGCAAGAAGTAACCGTCATAACTAAGCCAGCAAAGCACCCGGGGAGAGTCGCGTGGGGCCACAAGTTGGCGGCACTGAAAAAGATGAAGAAAGATCTAGAGCAACAAGAGAAGAAAGATCTAAAGCAACAAGAAGATACTGTAGAATCTCCCGTCAAAACCTCTTCTGAACCCCCTGTGCAGTCAGGCACTATATACATCTATGGCGCTGGGGGCCTCGCTGTCATACTCACCTGTGTAGGAGTTTGGTTCTATATTTTTCGCAACCAGCCGGCTCGCCAGCCTGAGGAAACCCCAGATCTATTACCTCTAACCAAGCAAAAGCAACGCGAAGAGCGACAGCCCGATATCGACATTTTCAAGATGTCTTAGCTCCTTAATAAACATGTCTTCTAACGTATCACCACAGCAGAAAGAGATTATTGATATGCTCTATGAAACAGTCGTGGACCTTGGGTTCACATTCGCCTACGCGATGACCGGCAAAAAGTTCCTTGGCATCACGCGCCCCTCCACCAAGATGGACTCGAGCGATGCCCTCAAAATGGTGGCCTATTTTACAGCAGGTAGAGGTTCAAGAGAGATGGCCGTCTCCAAAGGGTGGCTTCCCGCATCTATCGTGCCTAAACCAAAATAAGTGGAGGGGGATCCGACATATTAGGTTTCAGAGGGGGGCGGTACTACCGCCCCCCTCTGAAGGTCAAAACAATCATGATATATTCATCATATCACCTTGTTTTTTTTTTTAAATGTACCAACCGGGTACATTTAAAAAAACCTCATCACCTGCTACCGGCAGGCAGAATAAATGGTTCTTGACATAGTGAAAGACCCGTATACGGCGATCTTCACAGGGCCCACTGAGGTGGGCCCTGTGAAGGTAAAACCCAGCGAGTCCTGGATTTGCTCGAGAGCGAGTATAAACACCATTTCAACAACATTATCATTCTCTGCCCTACAATACAGTGGAATAGGACCTACTTGGAAAGATCCTCGCTCTGGAAAGATGACTACGTTTTCCTTATAGAACCCAAGGGGCAGCTGTTCGAGTGGCTCGAGCAATTATCAAAGCTTCTAGCGGGTGAAGAGCCCCTCTTCATCGTCGACGACATGATAGCCGACGAGAGCCTCGATAAGAAGCGACAACCCCTATTAGAACTCGCCATCAGCGGCCGGCACAAGAAACACAGTTTATGGCTACTCACGCAGAGTTATACGGCTATCCCCAAGAACCTCCGGAGACAGAAGAAACAGCTCTTCATGTGGTACCCCTCGGAAAGGAGTGATATGAAGATGATAGATGAATAAACGAATATGATCGACGACTGGGGGACTATCAAAGCTGGGTTGAAAGGATCGAAACACGCTTGCCTGTATGTGAGGCTGGAGCATCCAAGGAGCTGGAGCATTTTGCAGTGAGCGACGCCGGTATCCAAGGTGTGGACAGATCTGTCCACACCCAGCCAAACACGCTATTACTGATCTCCAGGAGGTGGACACCCGAGTCCACCTACATCCAAAACACGATTCTGCTGAACGAACCAGGCCTGCGAGGGTACGCAAGAAAAGTCACTGCATTTGCCATGGCGGGGTCCTTCATTCTTATTGCGTTTTCAATATATAAGATTTATAGAATATCGCCCACGTTCAGCTCCCACCCCTAAATAAAATATGACAGAGGATACAATTAAGCAGCTTATGGAACGGATTGAGAAATTGGAGGCCGAGCTAGCCTATGATAACATTTCTAACAAGATAAATCGTCTTTTCAGATCCCTTCCAGCCCGTTTTAAACAAACCCGCAAGCAGCTCGGAAATAACAATGCCAATCAACACGATATCTTCATCTCTCTCGAGGGACTCAAGTGGATGGAACGCAATACAAGAGACCCCGATATTCGAGGTAAACTGCAAGCACTTATAGATGCATATAGCACGACGGCTTCGTCTCATTAGATTGTGCCCTGGGACGAGGTAAGTATTAATGTGAACCTGTGGCTCACATTAACTATCATAAAAACAACCCATTTACCACTCTTTGACCACTCCCTCAGAGGATTAGAAGCGGAAGAATCGTGAAAGAAAAAGATGGAAGCCTACGTACGGAGCCGACAACTTAGAAACCTTTACGATATTCGGGTTCCTGTGCTGCGATGCTGCATCAAGGCAGGATCTATCGTTGGCTATTGCTCTAATTGTCTGGAAAATTTTATATTTAGAAATGGTGAGTACTACGAGGGGTTTGAATATCCAGATGATGACGAGCTTCTAGACAGAGTCGCATCAGGTGAAAAGCCGTGGGCAACAATTCCCTGTGAGGAAGAAGATGAGGGGCTCGAGGTTGATATTGAAGACCTGGGTCTACATATCGTCTCGGGTGAGGTGAACAAGTGGGGCATGCTCTGCTATGAGGTCATCAAGGATAGGGACTTGCGGCTCTCAGATCTGGCGGACTTGGAGAAAATTGGCGACATACTCAATATTCAAGTCGAGGATAGAGCATTGGTTGACATCATCAACCTTGATAGCGAGCCCAATGTCATTAAGGGCATCGTCTATGGGTACCCGTTCTACACCTTGCATCCTTTGGACTATGTAGTCCGAATGTGACGAAGACATCATGCGGATTTTTCGCCTTACCAAGGGCCCCCTTGAACCCGGCATGGCATGCCGGGTTCTGACCACGTAGCTCAAGGCGTGTGTTTTCCACCATGTTAAGCGCTCTACAGGAGTAACGCAGTTCCGGCTCCACAGGAGTAGTTTTGTAGCTCTCACAAGCCACAAAAACAACCCATTTACCACTCCTTGACATGCTCTGGAGGTACTTCTACACCCTCCGGTATTAGCATGAGCTCCTCCGCCACAAAGCTTCGATCAGACCCACCCGCCAGATAGTATAACAACCTCGACCCTGTCACGATACGGTCCAGTCTATACGTTTTCTTGTTCCACCAAGCGTCGGTCGCGCGTCTTTTAGCCTCACCGTGCTCTTCTCCAGGTTGCAGCAAGTACAAGTATAAGCCATCCTCGGGTAGGGGTTTCTCTTCAGGGTGCTGCTCACTTTTCATAAGCGTGACATCATCCAGCTTGATGGCTTTCGAGGGCTTCATGTCTATCATAGCCGTTTTGCTATGGTTCATGCTTTTGACGATGCTGTACAAGTGTTTGACCCATGTGGTACTAGTCTCGTCAGAGGCAATCTCTTGCGCATCTTGGGGCTTGAACAATCTCTGCGCAAGCACCTTGTTGTAGCTCTCAACAAAAGCCGTAAAAGTGTGGTGATACTTGGTAGTTGCGCGCTTGAGTTCGACGCCCTTGCCTTCTAGGAGTTTCGTCACATCTGACTTGAACTCGGACCCGTTATCGCATTGGAATGCCTTCGGATAACGGAGAGGTCCCGCTTTGTAAATGTCCTTGATCATGTCGGCAACTTCGCTGGCTTTCTTGGTTCTCAAGGGTCTGGCTACCTTATAGCGAGAGGCTACATCGATGCCTGTGAGTATGTATTTGTATGTGCTGCCATAGAGTTTGTCATGCGGCATGTAGAGCAAGTCAAACTGATGCATCTCATTAGGCTTCGTGATGGTGAAATGAGGGTAGTCGATCTTTTTGGGGCCTTTGATATGTCGGAGCCAGAGCAGTTGACGAGTCAGCCAATGAGTCACCCTCTTCTTGGATAGACCACTCTCCTCGGAGAGTAATTTGATAGCTTTTCGTCCAGTCCAGAGATGTTCCTGGGTATAATAGATACCGCTAAGCTTTTCAGCTTCCTCCTTGGTAAATAATTTTGACATGTCTTTATATTATACATGTCAAAACCTTGCCCTGGTACCTTACATATACCTGTAAGCCAGGAAACCCAAAAGAGCCAGTGACCCCACGATGAAAGTCAGCTCACCGTCCTGCTGCTGTTTGGACGGTATATAATAGTCCGAGAGCTTGGGGGCTTTCTCGATCGTTGCGATATAGTACTCTCGCATGCCTGCATCGAGTTCTTTCAAGCTCTCACCCGCTTGACACTGCAGCTCCCGCTGCTTTTTGTACCAATCCAATTTGGCCTGTCTATCCCGAACCCATTGTGCTTGAGCTGCTTGAAGCTGTTCGATCGCTTTATCATGCCTCTTCCTTTCAGCCTCACCATGCCCCGAGAGTTTGGAGAATAGGAAATTTGAACCGCTGAATGCCAACGCATTTATCGCGGCACCTGCTGCCATAATTGCCAGAGTTGCCATGTTTCATTCTAATACTCCACTCCGTGGAATCGCCCGTCTAGGATGTTGAGCTGGGCGTCTTGCAGCAGGTATACGTAGCACTTGAAATTCCCGGTACTTCCGTCAGCTTTCTTGGTTATGTGGAGGGTTATACCATCGCTTAACCTCTGCAATGGTCTACCCGATCCATGCAGGGTATTATCTGGAGAGCTACGAAAATCGATGAAGAGCGCGTATCTCTCAGTCATGAACTGCCCGATCGTGACCTCACTGTCATGGCTACCGAACAATTCAAAGACTTGTTCAAGATGATCCTTCGGTAGCATGGCATGGCTGTATAGCTCGTTAGGCTCACCTTCGACAGTTATCGAGATTCTTTCGATCTTCGGATTGTAGAACGTCTCGTTTACACCCGAGTAAGCTTTGACTCTCCCAGGGTCTACGAACAGTAGTAGCACTCCCTTGAGGCTCTTTGCAGGCGTATCGATCTGTAGATTATATGAGGTATCAGCCTTTTTCATGGTGACAACCTTGCTACGGAGTACCCGTTCATAGGGCAAAGCCAGTCTTGAATATCGCGACATCATAGCACTGCTAAGCCCCTCGTGGTGTACCTTGTCAAACTCTAAGGCTATGTTGGTAATCTTGTACTGAGCATCCGCTGGCTTGGCTGCCGTGCTTCCTGATGCTGCTGTGCCTGCATCTTTGATGACATCACCATACCCTGAAAAATGCAGGACGAACTGTAGTCTGTCATGCAGTCCTCCCTGGTAGAAAGGTAGATCTTTCGTCAACTCGAACATTTTGCCCAGCGGGATGCAAAAGGTGTTGCCATACGCTGCCACGATCGCTTTTTCCTCATCCGTTCCAACGTGGTCCGTTGCTTTTACCTGGAGGGCTCTGATGGTCCCGTCGTTGGGATTAATGCCTTCCAGAATGAGGTTGTTTTCTCTCTCAAACTTGGGCAGCCAGAGATCTCTGTAGGTAGCGAGCACATTGTAGTCGCTGATATTTTGCACCTCATTACCGTTCAAAGTGATACGTAAATTCCGCACCAGGGCCTTGCCAATATTGCTCACGATGGTTCTCTTCGTATTCGTACCCTCAAGCTCTAGGTTAAAAAGGAGCCTGAGAGAGCCTGGGAAAATGACGTCGTCCCGCCCCATGTTTGGTACATCCACGTACAAGTCTTCGTTCTGGTTGATGGTACTGGGGACGTGACTTACTTTAACACGCTGCTTTTTGCCTTTCATGGCAAACAGCGTCTTGATTTCTGCATTGGGATCTAGCTTAGTTCCGTACATATTACTCATGGTTTATTATTAGGGTCTTGCGGGTTGAATAAAATGGTTGATAATCCAGGATACGAAGACGACTTTACAGCGGAGGAGGACCTTGACCGTGGGGAAGAGCAGGGATCTTTCGGTGGACCCGAACAGCTTCCACAACTTCCATCAACACCGGGGCCTTCAACACAGGGAGAACAACAAGGTGCTCCGGGGTCTAGGCTTTCGGAGTATAGGGGAAAGCTAGTAAAATTGAAGGTCGATAGCCTTTACGATCTCCTTACGGTGCAGTTGGGATTGCGACTGCTTGAGGGGAGAGATTATAATGCCTTCAAATTGGGGGAGGATGATCAACTTATCATTAAAAAAGTTGTGACGGGGAAAAGATCCCTACCGGAAGTAGTACTCACGTTGCAAGATGGTAGCTTTCCAACTATTGGACAGCTCCGGGTGTTGTTGGGCAGTACGCGTATGAAGGCCCTGGGTTTTGGCGACTATGTTACACCCAACAAAGGTGGTAGGGCAGCGGCCCAGAAACTTATGGGTGATATAGATCGCGTTGTGGAAAGGCCCGGTGACATCGAGATGCTGCCGCTGCTCGGGGATGTTCTAGACGAGACGGAGAGCCTCACCGAGGATAATTCGTTTGGCAGGGATGGAACCTTCACGGAGCGCGAAAGAAGAGGGCTCAATCTCGAGCTTCAAACGATAAGGGGCAATCTTAAGCACCTCAAAAGCAAGATGATATCTTACGATAGCGAGATCGATAAAGCGGAAGCCAAGGTGAAGAGGCTCGAGAGCAAGAAGGCCACAACTGGAGTATCTGAAGGGCAGCTAACCATCTGGAATGAAGACATCGCGAAGGCCAGGGAAGAGCTGGAGGGGCTCCGTGATCAGAAGGAAGAAGCACGAAAAGCGCACGGTTTACTTTCCGCACGCACCCAGAGCCAACTGAAAGCGATCAAGGAGACTCTGATGAAGATTGCTGGAGAAGACACGTCACTGCGGGAAAAGCTCGGGATCTTGTTCAAAGAACAAGGCTTGACCATAGCGAGCATCGTCTCGGCTATCGGTCTACTGATTTCCACCATCGTGCACGCTGTTACGGGTGGTGGAGGGGCAGGTGCCGCGGGAGGTTCCGCAAGTGGGAAGGGATTTGTGCGAAAGCAGCTTGAAAGACTCGGAAAGTTCCTGAAATATCTAGCAGGTAAGGCAGGTGCTGCTCTGCCAGGGATCATAGGCAGCGTTGTTGTCACTAATAGTGTATTTAAAGCAGAGTTAAACGAATTTTTAAAAAGAGAGCTTGCTGAAGATGGTTATAGTGGTGTTGAAGTACGAGTTACTCCATTAAGAACTGAAATTATTATATTGGCTACAAGAACGCAAAATGTCTTGGGTGAAAAAGGACGCAGAATACGTGAATTAACATCCGTTGTACAAAAGAGATTCAACTTTCCTGAAGGCAGTGTTGAAGTATGTATATATAGAAAATTGTGCACTTTTGATTTTAGTATAAATTTTAAAACCCCTTTTTCTAATATTATAGCTAGCTACATGTAGCGTTTATTAACTGATAGCTATTTTCAACCGGTTTATACTGCGCTGATTAGGTATACATGACTAGACTCACAAATCAACTTACAGTAGAACCAAAACCTCCATCACTCCACCAAAAAAACAGCAAGGAATGTTGACAATTTTAAACCCGCTGCGTTTGTAATATCAACATTCTTTGCAACAATGAGCAACAAGACAAACAGCACCAAATTTATGTGATAGACTCTTCTTCTGACAAAGAATAAACTTTGGACTCAAAAAACGTTAAAAAAAATTCTATATATGGATATTCGAATATTTTGTTTTCTTTTTGTACCTGTAGTTGGAAAGTTGATACAATGAAATTCAAATTGAACGTTTTTTTTCTTTCTCAAAGCCTGTTTTAACAACCTTTTCACAAGTAAATCTCTAGAAAATAATTCTGGTTTTCACAAACCCAAACAAAATAGCTATCAGTTATTAAATACAATATAAACTGTTTTATCTTTTCCGAGAAATATTACCCACGGTCAGCGTATTGACCTCGCAAGTTTGGTGTATACTTTTGACCTCAGGTAATATTTCTCAGTATAGATAGACATAACAGTTTATATTGTATTAAAGGGGCACTCCAGTGAAAAAAAAATATTTGAAAAAAGACAATACATAAATATGTCAAAATAAACCTTTTACAATCGTTAAAAATCTTTAAAAGTCGAGAGGACTAGGTCCGAATAAATGAGCATACGTCACATCGTGCAGAAAGTCCGTGAGCTCAGCAGCACACCTTCTAAAAGTTTGTTTACTTACTGTTTACATTGTTCGTTAGAAATCTTAGAATCGGATAATTCTCTTCATCAAAAAGACTTTACAAAGCTACAGTCATACGACTTCAAACCTCTTGTGTCTCACAAGGGAGAAATTAATAATGATGCAAAGTGACGAGGTGTCTTTTACTGACTCAAAGCAACGTTCTTAGCAAAATATTTTCTTTTTAAAGAAATAAAAAATATATTTAATCACTTTTTTTTACATTCTTTTCGTCAAAAAACTTTATCATTTGCTTCAGTAAAAAATCTTTCTTACTTTACAAGCCAATTTATTTTTATTTCACAGTTCAGCAATATCTTTCCTCCGCACGCGCTTTTTTGCGCACAAACGCAAACAAATTTTATGTAACGTTGAAATTTTCTCCGTGATGGAGGACCATTGAAATGCGTGATCGAAAGATCGAATAATGTTCGTGTCGTGATAAGTTGGTAAAACGGGGGTATTAATATTGTATAAATAAAAATCATTCTTATGATTATGGTAGGTCATAAATGCGTTGCAGAAGCTACTGATTTATAAGTGGTTGTTTTGACAAAGCTGTTTTAGAAACTGCATTATTAGCATTACATGCAGCCTTAACAGTAACAAAGATTGAAGAAAATGTGAAGGCCCATATCACTTGGAATCATGTATACTCCATGCGCCACCGTGAAATCGACCTTGCTACGTGCATACTTGAGCACATTTTGGAATCGCTTTATTTCCTCACCCCTGTTACTAGGCCGGAGGATCAGCGCTTCAAGGGTCGTCAAGTACAAGCGTTGGGCATCGATCGAACTACCTTGATTGCCGATAATGTTCGACCTCGCGTTAGCCTGACTCTGAAGTAGGAGATAAGCGTAAAATCTTACGCTTTGGGATAACCGTTCAATACCTATACGTGTGAGACCCTGGGAGGTCTCGATAATCCATCGAGACCACGAGTCCTCACCGAGATAGCTAGGACCCGAGCCGGGGTAGTCCTCTGGATGGGCTTGCCAACTGCTGAAGAGGGTTTCGTTCCTCCATACGCTCTCGCTGTCGCTTACCCCAAATTCACGTGCAAGATGCTGGAATTTTTTATTGTTGAAAGGGTTGTTGAGACGTTGAAATCTATCCGATCCCGGTAGAGAAACTTCGAGATCGTGAAGGACTTTACGAATCTGGAAGTACACGTGGAAGCGGTAAACGGATCGAATCAGAGGCAAAGAGGTGGTTAAATGCTGCATAGAGATACCACAAGCAGAAGTTGCGCAGTAGGTAGCAAAATTTAGCTGTGTGGACCAGAGTCCAAAGGGGTGGCTTTGCCATGTATTCAACGCAGCACCGGAGTGGAGTTCTTAGTCGACAAAGATGTTGGGGAATTTTGCCTTGAACGCGGACCCCTTCGCATCAATAACGATGTTCTGAACCGAGAGCTGCTCACCCTTGAGCCTTTCCAAATATCGCCCATGATTAGGTGCATACTTTGCCTTTGGATTATACGAGTAGATATTCATGTTTCTTTTAAAGAAACATGAAGCAACTGTACATCACCGATATAGAGAAGCCTACGATATTCAAGCCTCATCTGGGGGAGGGCACGAGGATCGCTCTAAAGTCGATCAGTATTCGACCTACATGGTCGAACATCTACACAAGGAGCGAGATCAGCATCTATAAGACGGGCGGCAGTCTGAGGGTGGGACCGTTGGAAGTCCTCATCCCCATTGAGCCGGGTTTATATCGAATCGAGGATCTCACGGCTATTATCAACAACCAAGCAGGGGGCAGGATAAAGCTATTCGTACTCACGAACGGACGCTGTAGGATTAAAGTTAACAAGGGGTACGTTGTGATAATAGGTCAACCACTGCAGGACCTTATGGGGCGGGCCTTTGATAATAAGGTAGAGTTTACAGCGGGCGACCATGACAGCTTCTATAAAACTGATGTTTACCAGCGACTCCGACTCGTTTGCCCCCAGTTGGATGAAGGCGACTGCCTGCTAGATGGGGACAAATCTAAGATTCTCGCCTTGCTACCCACTAAGAAGATTGACGCTTGGGGGGACATGATAACCTGGAGTTTTGACAACCCCGAGTATCTTCCTTTGAAAGGTTCCACAGATCGTTTGGAGTTCATGCTGACAGACGAGCATCATCATGAAAAAAATGTAGCCTTCATGGGACTAACGATGCACTTGCTCATAGAATAAATATGAGTGAAATCGCAAAGCTTTATCCGAGTTTACCGAGTGCACCCGATGAGCTTGATGAAAGCCAGGTGTACAGACTGCGCAAAATCGAGGAGGTAGAGCAGTATCTCCGCAATGAATCAAAAGAGCGGGATAGGCTCGCTAAAAAGTTCAAAATGCATGGTACGTGGGTGAGATTCACTGACCATGGATTACTAGCCATAAGTGTCATCACTTCGGGTGTTGGTATTGGTAGCATGCTCTCGGGGATTGGTGTACCGCTCGCCGTAGCCATGGGTGGTATCACGATCGCCGTAGGACTAGGGCAAGCAGGTCTGCGGAATGCGGGCAAGAAGCTAGATGTCAAGTCAAAGAAACACGAGAGCATCAGGCTATTGGCAGAGACCAAATTGAATAGTGTTGTCGATCTAATCAGCAAGGCCGTGGAGAATGGGGTGATCAGCGACTATGAATTCAGCTTGATTATGCAGGAGAAGCAAAAATACATGATGCTGAAGGAACAAGTCCGTCAAAGAACGAAACAAGCCGTGAATGCCCTTAATGAGCGGGAGCGACAGCAGCTTGTCGCGAAGGGGCGTGAGGAGGCGAAGGAGGAGCTTATGAAAAAAATTCAATCTGTGCAACATGTAAGCGGTATTTAGATGAGCCACCTGAATATTCGTACTCTAATATGTTGTTCAACATACTAGAAGATTACTTCCCCACTATCTGGATCGACTGTATAGAATCTATCATACCATACACGTTTCTTCCTCTCAGATAACTCTCGCGCATACTGCTCTAGGTTCTCCTCCCAGGCTATGGTAACGCATGGTTCGCAGTAGGGACCATCGGCTTGTGTTGAAGCGTCCTTATACTTCACCTTTCGGATCGCTTCGATAAGGGCGGCCTTGTTCATGGCTGAAATGTTACGGATCTTTAGCGCTTTGGCTTCCCTTTTTAAATCGGTAACGAACATGTTTTTTATATGGCTGAAGAACAAGGTCGAGTTTGAATAGGGGGAATTCCCTACTCAATTGCGCATGCTCTGGTTTTTGTTGAGGTCAGCAATATTACTATCGGCGTGTGCGCATGCGTTAGATTTATCGGTTTCGGGGTGGGGGTGGAGGGGGTGGAAGCGGGGTTTTGTCGATCGGGAGGTGGGCAAGTTGGTAAAAAGCGGGGTTGAAGGTGGAAGAGGCGGGGTTTTTAAGGGTTTTTGGTGGTGAGGTGGTTGGCGAGCAGGTTGGTTTTGGTGAGGGAGGGGGGAGGTCGGGTAGGCGGGGTTTTGGGGGGTAGAGGTGTGAAAGGAGGTCAAAATGTACCTATATCGCCCTTAACATACTACTAGCTTAGCGCTTAGTAAAGGTAAAATGTGTCGCACATACCTATAAGCTTAATAGCCTTTTCCAAAATACTTCAGGTTAAATAAAAACAAAGGAAACAGACCGTCGTTTAACAACACGGGATAGGCACATAGCACAGATACTCCATGTCTCATTAATAAACTTTTGACTTTTGCTAAAGTTTATATTACAGTAAAGTGGTAGCTAACTACTTAATTGAATTTAGTATGAAAAAGATTACTTAAAAATTCTGTTGCAGCCAACTGTATTTGGTTACTTTTACATTTTAGCTAGAGGTAGCTAACCCCAGTCACAACCAAGTAAAAATCAGATTGGCGAAGATAACACAAAAATCAGAAATGTTAGCTAACATCTACGTTGGTAGCCAGAATCTTAAAATTGGTTTTGTTTAAGATTAATATATGGCTAGAGAACGTGACAGTAACAGGCAAATAAAACTAATACAAACCTTTAGGTGGCTGAATAGGTAGCTTAGCTAGCTAGCTAGTTAACTATAAAGTATAGGTGAATAAACATGTAAACAAATAGAAAAAATACCCGAAAGTACTTTTAAAAGAAACTGCAATCTTGTTAGAATACAAATAAAAGTATCATAAAGAAAAAATAAAGCAAACAGTTAAGAAACTTTTCTTTCTCCAGCATGAGTTGGTTCAATCTGCTTGCCAAATTTCGGACCGATAACGTAAAAACCGTTGCGAAGAAATATAAAGAGCTTTAATTTCTGATTGGTCATTTATATAAAACTCCGCTCCTGATTGGAGCAGCGGGAACCCGTCCCTGTGCAAGCGGGGGCCCGACGGGTTTTCGACCCTGCGCTAGCGGGCTAGTATTTCGTGCGTGGTTAACACAAGTCGCTTTTGACGCACGAACAGACAGACGACGGCTATTATAATAGACACTAGCCGGGAAACCCGGCGTCAAGCCACAAGTAACTGTTGTTGAACGCCCTGAAGCGCTTAATATGAACCGCTAACACGGTCATGTGAAGCGCTTTAGTACGGGTATATAGTATGTTGTGAAACTATGCGGCCTAGCGGTGAAGGCCAAGTGGAGTGCATAATAAAAAAGGCAAACAGTGTCACACATTTAGGTGGAGCGCTTTAGGTATGCATTATATATGTTGTGAATCGAGTAAAGCGCACATAATATTATAGTGTTTCGGTTGTATATAATGTATTTTGGAAAATATAACTTTACTGCAACTTTAGCCAAAATAAAAGCACAGTTTACAACCCGTGTTGTTACCCCGTAATAGCAAAAACAATTAGTCAATATTATTTTATTTTGCGGAAAAAGTTTCAGTAAACAGTAACAAATTAATCGTGACGGTGGACTTAGCGCTTATACAGGTAAACCGTGTTGCACATGAGTATAGCTGTAACACAATTTTTATAAAAACTTATCGCAACTTTGGTTAAAAAAAATTCAGGAAAACGCCTGTCGTTATCATGTTCAGTTAAAAAAATCTGTGTCAATTTTATTTTGCAGCACAAGTTTTCATAGCAGTAATAAAATTGGTACCGTTGTTACCCCGTCATAGCAAAAGCAATAAGTCAATATTATTTTATTTTGCAGAATAAGTTTCAGTAAACAGTAACAAATTAATCGTGACACTCAGGTAAACCGTGTTGCACATGGGTATATAGGTGTAACACAATTTTTATAAAATCTTATCGCAACTTCGGTTAAAAAAAATTCAGGAAACCGCCTGTCGTTATCATATTTTCAGTTAAAAAAATTCTTGGCAATTTTATTTTGTAGCACAAGTTTTCATAGCAGTAATAAAATTGGTAGCTGCCTAACTGCTGAACATAAGAATTGTGTTGCAGTCAAACAGCATTTGGTCGAAACGCCGGTGTAAGCCACAAGTAACTGTTGTTGAACGCCCTGAAGCGCTTAATAAGAACCGCTAACACGGTCATGTGAAGCGCTTTAGTACGGGTATACAGTATGTCATGAAACTGTGCGGCCCAGCGGTGTGAAGACCAAGTGGAGTGCATAATAAAAACAGCAAACAGTGTCACACATTTAGGTGGAGCGCTTTAGGTATGCAGTATATATGTTGTGAATCGAGTAAAGCGCACATTTCATTATAGTGTTTCGGTTGTAATGTATTTTGGAAAATATAACTTTACTGCAACTTTAGCCAAAATAAAAGCACAGTTTACAACCCGTGCTGTTACCCCGTAATAGCAAAAACAATTAGTCAATATTATTTTAATTTGCGGAAAAAGTTTCAGTAAACAGTAACAAATTAATCGTGACAGTGGACTTATCGCTTAGTACAGGTAAACCGTGTTGCACAGTCTAGCTGTAACACAATTTTTATAAAAACTTATCGCAACTTCGGTTAAAAAAAATTCAGGAAACCACCTGTCGTTATCATGTTCAGTTAAAAAAAGCTGTGCCAATTTTATTTTGCAGCACAAGTTTTCATAGCAGTAATAAAATTGGTAGCTGCCAAACTGCAGAACATAAGAATTTTGTTGCAGTCAAACAGCATTTGGCTACTTTCACTTTTTAGCAGGATGTAGCTAAAAGAGGAGCTAGCTAGGTAGACCCAACTTCAACATAAAAATAAATAATAATATACCAAACTGAATAAAAACTTTAAAAGTATAGGAATAAATAAAGCTGCCTTAAGCATGTTGTTTCAAAATCTACGTTTTTAGCTAGCTAGCTAAACACTTAAAATTGGTTTGTTTAAGATTGATACATGGCTAGAAAACGTGATGAAATATTAACCTTAACATATGAAAACACACAGAAAATAAATATTCCTATATGTCCAAAGTATTTAGCGAGAAAAGGATCAAAAGGAGACCTACAAACCTCACACCATCACTGCTAAACCAAAAATGACCTTGTAAGTTAAGCATGGGTCCTCCGTCGGGCAACGACTTCAGTTAGCACCGGGCTGAGTGGTCCCGACACACGACGTACAACATAATTAGCACCCCTTCATATTTTATCGACAGAAAAACCCGACAGACGTTCATTCACAGTACTCCAACCAAATGGACCCGACAGATGAACCCTCATTGTCCCACATCCTCTCTATCGCTACATAACAAATACATATTTTTTCTGTCGATGGCCATAATCAACGTAATATCGCATAATACTGCATAATACCTTCATAATCCATAACAAATACATAATTTTTCTGTCGATGGCCATAACC
Organism: Hydractinia echinata; assembly: GCA_030067915.1. Classification (NCBI taxonomy): domain Eukaryota; kingdom Metazoa; phylum Cnidaria; class Hydrozoa; order Anthoathecata; family Hydractiniidae; genus Hydractinia; species Hydractinia echinata. Next base: position 431,000 of record JASGCC010000183.1, on the reverse strand, counting down.
AACGTAATATCGCATAATACTGCATAATACCTTCATAATACTCTCTATCGTTCCATAACAAATTCATATTTTTTCCGTCAATAATCCATAACCAACGTAATATCGCATAATACTGCATAATACCTTCATAATACTCTTTATCGTTCCATAACAAGTTCATATTTTTTCTGTCAATAATCCATAACCAACGTAATATCGCATAATACTGCATAATACCTTCATAATACATAAAAAATACATATTTTTTCTGTCGATAGGCCATAACCAACGTAATATCGCATAATACTGCATAATACCTTCATAATACATAAAAATACATATTTTTTCTGTCGATAGGCCATAACCAACGTAATATCGCATAATACTGCATAATACCTTCATAATACATAAAAATACATATTTTTTCTGTCGATAGGCCATAACCAACGTAATATCGCATAATACTGCATAATACCTTCATAATACATAAAAAATACATATTTTTTCTGTCAATAATCCATAATCAACGTAATATCGCATAATACTGCATATTACCCTTATAATACTCTCTATCGCTACGTAACAAATACATTATTTCTTTGTAGATAGGCCATAACCAACGTAATATGCCACATTATTCCGCACAACTGCAATAATACTCCTAGTCGCCTTAACCAATATAAACAGGCGAATATCCTAATGCTCGCCAAGCTGAGGAAAATGTTGTTGTATAAAATATACAAGATTTAATATTGGTTACATATCCATGCACAAACAGAAACGATATTTTGCACAATACACTGTCGCAAAGAGACTTATAGAAAGTCGTAATATCAGTCAATCTGAGGGAACACGTTGTACTATAGAATGGACAAGCATTAACATGGCATAAACATCCCTACACAAATAAAAATGATAATTTGGATAAATGGCGTTCCGCGAAAATACATATTCAAGTCCTAATATCAGCTAATCTAAGGAAACACGCTGTTCTATAAAATAGACAAGGTTTAAGTTTGGATACACATCCATACACAAACAGAAACGAGATTTTGCTCAAATACCCCTTTGCAAAAGGACATATTACCGGCCCTATTGCAGGCTAAACAAAGAGACGCTTTTGTACTATATATTGAACAGGCGGTAGTGTTCTATGCTCATCGATAACCAATAGAAAAGATATTTTGGACTAATACCCTCCTGCAAAATCACATATCAGAAATCATAAAGAATGCCAATCTGAGGCAAGACATTATACTACACATTTAACAGGCCGTTGTGTTATGTACTTATCCATACAGCAGTAGAAACAAGTATCCATCCTGGAAATAACGTATCAAAAGTCCTAAAGTAGACCAATCAATGCAAAGACATTACATAGTGAATAAAACAACCATTGAGGTTGGATATACATCCATTTACCAATAGAAATGATATTATGGCAAAATACTCTTCTACGAAATGACACATCAAAAGTCCTACAACATATCAACAAAGGGAAGACCTTACGCTATAAAGCAAAATAACATTGATGTTGGATAACAATCCATACACAAATAGACAATATGTCTTGGACAAATACCCTCCCGCGAAAGGACATATTAAAAGTCCTGAAGCACGCCAATCAAGAGAAGACTTTATACTTTAAACTAAACAAACACTGATGTTGGATACACGTCAATACACAAAGAGACACTATATTTTGGACAAATACCTTACCGCGATATAAAAAAATGAAAGTTCTAAAGCAGACTAATCAATATGCAGATTTTACACTGTAATTGAACAAATATTGAGGTTGGATACACATCCATACACCAATAGAAATGATATTTGGGCTAAATACCCTCCAAGAAAATGACACATCAAAAGTCCTAAAGCAGACCAATCAAAGGAAAGACTTTTCACTATAAACCAAACCAACACTATAGACACTACACTTTGGACGGATACCCTTCCGCGAAAAGATATATAAAAGTCCTAAAGCACGCCAATCAAGAGAAGACTTTACATCTTAAATTAAACATTCAGTGAGGTTGGGTGCACATCCATGCACCAATAGAATCCATATTCTGGACAAATACCCCCTCGCAAATGACACAGTAAAAGTCTTAAAGCTGTTAGATTTGAGGGAAGATGTATAGTATGCACTAAAAAGGCGGTATTGTTCTATACCTATGCATATGCAATAGAGACGACATTTTGGAGTGATAGCTTGGCATAACCTTATTTAAAAAATGACCTAATAGATCTATTCAAATAAAGCCTCACTAAACCAGTAAGTGAATGGGATATTCCACAATACATGGTTAAAAAACAACCTGGATGAAAGTCAAGGTCGAAATCCTAGCAGAAAAATTAAAAGGAAGTCTGTAAATGTGAGACACATCCATACGTCATTTGAGGTATCACTTTTAGAAGTTGAGGTATGTGCAAAATAAAATCTGAGATATTTTAAAAGACCAATCAAAGAGAAAAGTTGACACTGTACCCTACACAAACACTAATGCTGGATATACATCCATACACAAATAGAAACAATATTATGGAGAAATACCCTCCATGGAAATGACGCATCAACAGTTCTAAAGCAGACCAATCAATGCGAAGGCGTTACACTATAAACCAATATGAGGGAAGACGTTGCACTATAGAATAGACAAGCATTGAGGTAGGATACAAATCCATCCACTAATAGAACAGATATTTTGACAAAATACCCTCCGCGAAAGCTAATTAGTAAGAAGCCTTTACACTATACATTGAACAGGCTGTAATGTTCTGTACTCATCCATACACCAGTAGAAACGATATTTTGGACAAGTATTCTCCCGCGAAAGGACATATTATAAGTCCTAAAGCATGCCAATCAAGAAAATCAGTGGGATATACGCTCGCGGTGGAGAGCGGTCATGCACCAATCAATGCCTTGTTTCAACTGAATTGCCACTTGATTTGAAAACTTTTCATTGTACAAACTTTGTGGTATTTGTTTTCACCTGTATATTAGCTGATTGAAGTTTTAATAAGAAATAACAAAAATCCAAAATAGACAAAATTTTCATCGAACAAATTTTTTTCGCGGACAAAAATGACGAAAATTTCAGGTGTCCGGCGAAAAATTTTGTCCGACAAAGTTCTCGTCCGATAAGGTAAAAACACAGAAAACAGCCCGTCATTACCCCGTCCAGCTAAAAAAATCGCTCAGCAATTTTATTTTGCGGAATATGTCTTCATAACAGTAATAAAAAGTGTAGCTACCTACCTGCATTTAGCATAAGAATTATTAATTAAGAATTTTGTTGTAGCTAGTTAAACTGTATCGCACATGCTTTTAGGCCTAGTAGGCTTTTCAAAAAAACCTGCATTGCATCTTTGGTTTACAGAACACAGAATACACTCTGTCAAAAGGCTAGGTTAAGCCACAAGTAACTGTGTTACCCGGCGTTGAACACCCGGATGAGTGATTAATAAGAACCGTCAACTGCGCCACACATTCAGATAAAGCGCTTTAGTACAGTTATATAGTATGTATTAAATCAAATGAAGTGCACACAACATTATGGTGTGTCCAGTGTAATATATCTTTCAACAAATAACTTTCCACAACTTAAGCTGAAATAAAAACACAGATTACAATTTGTTGTTACCCCGTCATAGCAAAAACGGCTGGCCAACCTTTTTTATTTTTCGGATAATGTTTCCGGTGAGTGTTTAAAAAAGTTTAAGCTGACCATTTAGTACAGGTAAACAATGTGACACATCCATACAGATGTAATACCAGTTTACCATGTCGCACATGAGTATAGGCGTAACACTATTTTTCAAAAAACTTTATCGCAGCTTCGGTTAAAAAAAATCCAGGAAACCCCTGTTGTTATCACGTTCAGTTAAAGAAATACTCAGCAATTTTATTTTGCACCATAAGTTTTCATAACAGTAATTAAAGTGGTAGCTGCCTAACTTCATTTAGCATAAGAATTTAGAATTGTGTTGCAGCCAAACTGCATTTGGCTACTTTCACTTTTTGGCCAGAAGTAGCTAAGGAGCTAGCTAGATAAACACAACTTTAACATAAAAGTAAATAATACTGGCTAGGATATAAAGCTGTTATACTAAACTGAATAGTAATAACGAAAGCGTAATTTTTCGTAGCGATGTGTAGCAGTACGTTATTTTCTGTAGCAGGCCGTAGTAGAGCGTATTTCTTTGTAGTAGAGTGTAGTAGCTTGTAGTAGAGTGTAGTAGCCTGCAGTAGAGTGTAGTAGCTTATAGTAGAGTGTAGTAGCCTGTAGTAGAGCGTAGTAGAGCGTATTTTTCTGTAGTAAAGCGTATTTCTCTGTAGTAAAGTGTAGTAGCCTGTAGTAGAGTGTAGTAGCTTGTAGTAGAGTGTAGTAGCCTGTAGTAGAGCGTATTTCTCTGTAGTAAAACGTATTTCTCTGTAGTAGAGTGTAGTAGCCTGTAGTAGAGTGTAGTAGCTTGTAGTGGAACGTATTTCTCTGTAGTAGAGCGTATTTCTCTGTAGTAGCTTGTAGTAGAGTGTAGTAGCCTGTAGTAGAGCGTAGTAGAGCGTAGTAGAAAGTATTTCTCTGTAGTAGAGCGTATTTCTCTGTAGTAGAGTGTAGTAGCCTGTAGTAGAGCGTAGTAGTAGAGCGTATTACTCTGTAATAGAGTGTAGTACGCTGAAGTAGAGCGTAGTAGCCTGTAGTAGAGTGTGGTACGGCGTCTTTTTCTAGTGCTGCGCAACATAGGCATCCACATTTAGAACGTGACTAAAAAGCCAATTACAATTCATCACTATACAAACTCTATTTACAAGAAAAATAATTATTCACAGAGCCAAAACTATGGTTAAAAAACGCAGGGGCTTACAGCAGTTAAGCTTCATACAAATAGTTTCAAAAATATTCTAACTTTTCAGTCAAAGTGAACTGGCGAAAACGGCGTTCAAATGACTACCATCGCCATAATGGTCTCGCACTATATACAAACGAAAAAATATCTGGACATCTTCCCACAAAGAGATTCTTATCAGTACATCAATTGTAGTTGGTAGATAAACAGGGCATGAAGGCCGATTCGCCAGTGTTCATCATAATATCAGAAACAAATTTAGCAGACACGCCGAAATATTCCTTTTCAATTTCACATCTTGTGTTTTACTGCGCTCACTCAACTCATGATCCGTTTGTTTGAGCCTTATAGAATACATTACAAGCAATGTATGTCCTAAATACCATGAGTGAATCCGAGTGGTCACTATTACGCTAGTATTTATACATCAATCGTCAATTCCTTACAAGTTACTTTGGGCATATTAATTTTGCTCTTGATTGTTAAATGTCTAGTTGTAGTTTTACGGAAGAACAGTTGACATTTCAGTACTTTTAAGCTGGAACTTGAACAATCGGTCTGTAATGTCATCCATACTTCATAATTTGCAAGTGCAGAAATTGAGACTCTAAATTACTCTACCGTGTTTGACATTTTCAAAAACACTACAACAGACTTCATGGAAAAAGTAAATGAAGCCTTTTCAATGTGGTTTAAATGTCCAAATGCAATGCTTGGTAGTCTTACTCTGTGTGAAACGAAACTAAATCTGGATATTTTTACATCCAACAAAGAGCATTTGATCAGTAAATCAAGTGTAGTTAGTAGGCAAACAAGGCATATAGGCCGAATCGCTAGTGTTGAACATAATATCGGATACAATTTAGCAAATTTAGCAGACCCGCCCAAATATTCCTTTTCAATTTCACATCTTAGGTTCTACTGCGCTCACCCAACAAGTTCAAAGTACCTAGAATGCACACCATGGCCCTCCAATAAAGCGAAAAGTGTTTATCCATACATGATCAGCTTGTTTGTGCCTTACAGAATACATCACAAGCAATGTATGTCGCAATGACCATGAGTGAAGCCAAGTGGTCACTATTACGCTAGTATTTATACACATATCGTCAATTGAACACAAGTTACTCTACGCAAATTAAGTTTGCTCTTGATTGTTGAATGTCTAGTTGCGGTTTTATGGAAGAACAGTCGAAATTTCAGTATCTTTAAGCTGGAACTTGAAGAATGGGTTTGTAATGTCATCCATACTTCAAAATTTTCAAGTGCAGAAATTGTTACTCATAATATCAGATACAAAGAAACAAATTTAGCAGACACACCTAAATATTCCTTTTCAATTTCACATCTTGAGGTTTACTGCGCTCACCCAACGAGACATGATCCGTTTGTTTGAGCCTTACAGAATACATTACAAGCAATGTATGTCCTAAATACCATGAGTGAATCCGAGTGGTCACTATTACGTAGTATTTATACAGAAATCGTCAATTGCTTAAAAGTTACTATGCGCAAATTAAGCTTTATCTTGATTGTTGAATGTCTAGTTGCGGTTTTACGGAAGAACAGTCGAAATTTCAGTACTTTTGAGCTGGAATTTGAACAATGGGTTTGTAATGTCTTCCATACTTCATAATTTTCAAGTGCAGAAATTGTTACTCTAAAAATTGCTCTACGGTGTTTGGCATTTGCAAAAACACTACAACAGACTTCATGGAAAAAGTAAATGAAACCTTTTCAATGTGGTGTTTATGTCCAAAAACGCAATGCATGATAGCCGTACACTGTGTGTGAAACGAAACTAAACGATTCTCCAGTGTTCATCATAATATCTTGGTCTTGCAATGCTCAATGAACAAATACAACTGGTAAACGAGACGGAAGACAACCCATTTATCCCAGATGCCGAGGAAATGATTGATGCGGCTCCCTTAGAGACGAAGAACTAGGATTGGTTATTAGTGCCAATCGAGCCTCGTGATTGGTTAATAACGCGTGAGCGGTAAAAACAAAGCCGTAAAAAACGGAATCTGCCGGGGATCCAAAATAAAGCAGCAGGGCCGCGGGGATTTTCCGTCCGACTGCGATTGAGATCACGGGGGTTAATTATTATTATTAAATTTAGCGTATTAACATAATGCATTTATTTTAGTCACTTAATTTATTTTTTAATTAAGGTTAATAAATTATAGTAATTAAATTAATTCAGGAAATAAATTATTTTCTGAAATTTATTTTAATCAATAATACGATTTCCAATTAAACAACCCCCTGTTTTCCAAAAAGTCGCGGAAAGATCAAAGGAATATCGGTAACCCTTTTGAACAGACAGACAGACGACGGCTAGAGGGGATTGCAATGGCTTCCAAAGATGGCGGACGCAAAACCGTTGCTCGTAAAATAACGTAACGCAAATTCTACTTATTTGATTGCGAAAAAAAGATTTAGGCACTAAAAAGTGTCAAAAACATTTCTATAAACAAAAAAATAAATGATGGAAGAATTAATGCGGAAGCTGTTTTCTGAAGATTATGCAGGAAGAGAAATCGACGCTAACGAGGAGTTGACGGAAATTGATGAAAAGAGAGCGGAAAAGGTACCTTCAACGAAAACAGATGAACAACAGAATTTAAATAAAACTTTAAAATGCTTTCAATGTGAGGCATGCGGTCGCTCTTTCCTGAGTAAAGGTGGAAGAACAAACCATCAAAACAAGTGCAAAAAGAAAGAACAAGTCACTTGCACCATTATACAACCAACCATTGAACAGATTCAGACTATTCCGGTTTGGGGTTCGCATACTATTGAAGATCTTGAGCAAATTACTGATGCATTGTACGATGAAATTGTGAAATGGCGAAAAAACATCTTTATGATACCAAGTGGTCTTGCCGGTAAAAAGTTCATTGAAGAAACCACTCGACTTATAACAAACTGGAACAACAATTCACAAATCGGTAATGTGTCGATGAAACTGCTGTTTGTAATGCCCTCGTTACTACTTCAAAAGCCGAGCAAATCTTCGCAATCAAAAGAACATTCAGAATGTCTAAATCGAAGACTTACAAAATGGTTTAGCGGAGATTTTAATGACATTATTCTAGAGTGCAGAGCCATTCAGCATCGCTTCCTACAAAGCAAGAAGTTAAATGAAGAATCGATAGCTAAACGCTTCAGTAACCTGATGTTTCAGGGTAAAGTGAATTCAGCTCTCAATGTTCTTTCAAATGAAAGCTCTTCGGGTGTTTTGCAAATGAATGATGAAGTAATAAAATCTCTATTGGAAAAACACCCGGATACAAATCATAATGTTGACGACGTACTGCTGCAAGGGCCTAGGGTATTTGTCCACCCAACGACTTATGATAACATTGACGGAGAGAGCATACAAAAGGCTGCAGTCAAGACCAAAGGAGCAGCCGGACCATCAAAGCTTGACGCTGATGCTTGGAGAAGGATGTTGTTGTCTAAATCATACGGTTCGTACAGCACAGATCTTGCAAATGCTATCGCACTTATGGCCAGAATCATGTGCATAGAATCATGCCATGAACATACAGAAAGGAACATGGACAGTTTTGTAGCGTGTACCCTTATACCATTAAACAAAAATCCCGGTGTGAGACCTATAGGCATCGGTGAAGTGCTGAGGAGGATCGTTGGAAAGGCAATCATAAGTCACCTCAAAGACGATATAACGAACGCCGCTGGTAGTCTTCAGCTCTGCGCTGGACAAGAAAGTGGTTGTGAAACGGCTGTACATGCAATGAGACAAATATTTGAGCAACAGGAGACCGACGCAATTCTACTAGTCGATGCTTCAAACGCGTTCAACAGTATGAACAGAAAAATGATGATCCAAAATACTTTCATCATTTGTCCCACGATTGCTGTCTTCACGTCAAACTGTTACCAACAATCGTTACGTTTGTTTATCGTAGGAGGTGGAGAAATAATTTCAAACGAAGGTACGACACAAGGCGATCCTATAGCAATGGCGATATATGGAATTAACTTGACTCCGCTTATGTCCTCTATAAAATCGACACCTAATTCCCGAAATGTAAAACATGTAGCATTTGCGGATGATTTAGCAGGAGCTGGAAAAATTCACGATATCAAGAGTTGGTGGGAGAATTTAAAATCTTCAGGTCCAGAAGTTGGCTATTTTCCTAATGAAACCAAATCTTGGTTAATAGTGAAAGAAGAACATCTTCAAACAGCCAATATCATATTTAAAGGTTCTGGATTAAATATAACAAAAGAAGGACAAAAACATCTTGGAGCAGCGTTAGGGTCACAAGCGTACAAACAGAGTTACACAGAAAACCTAGTTAGTAAATGGGTCAAAGAATTAATTACTCTATCAAACATTGCGAAGACTCATCCACAGTCTGCCTACATTGCGTTTACGGCAGGCTATCGACACAAATTTAATTATTATATCAGGACGCTGAAAGACATTTCAAATTTTCTTCGACCAGTGGAAGATGTTATTAGAAACGTCTTTATACCAGCGCTGTGTAATGGCCGTCAATGTAGTTTAGATGAAAGACGTCTCTTTTCTCTTCCGATCAAGATGGGTGGATTAGGAATTATAGATGTAACTGAATTAGCAGAATGGGAGTTTTCAAACTCATCAAAGATTTGCGAATTTCAGATGAAACGTGTAAATAACCAGATTGAACTTCTGACAAACAACCCGAAGACAAAAGAAATATTTGCAAAATTAAAATCCGAATTATCATCGCACAATGCAAAAAAATTAAACGAACTTCGTGAAAAGATGAATCCCATTGAAAAAAAAGCAAATGAAATCTCTCGTCTTCCAGGTGCTTCAATCTGGCTTTCGACTTTACCCTTAAAAGAAGAAAGATATGCAATCAACAAGCAAGAATTTGTGGATTTGCTCTACTTGCGGTACAATTGGGAACTTCAACATGTTCCTCTGTTTTGTGCATGTAAAGCTAAATTCACGCTACAACATGCTTTAAATTGTCATCTTGGTGGCTATGTTATTGCCCGTCACAATCATTTAAGAGACCTCCTTGCAAATTTGCTAAACGAATGCTGCAATGACGTTCAAACTGAACCTCAACTTCTTTCTGCTGCCCAAGAATCAATGGATTTTAGGAGAAGTGCAGTTAAATCTGAAGGGGCAAGAGCAGATGTTAGCGCAGTCGGATTCTGGCAAAGATACAGAAGAGCATTTTTTGACGTAAAGGTTACAAACCTAACAGCTCAGACATATCAAACCAAGTCCGTTTCGTCGACGTTTTGTACTCTGGAAAAGGAGAAGAAGAGGAAATATAATGAGAGAATTCTGATGGTTGATCACGGTACTTTCACACCGTTGATTTTCGGCGTTTTTGGTGGAATGGCTCGAGAGGCTTCGATATTCGTTAGCAAACTGGCAGAAAAGATCGCACTAAAAACAAAAACAAGAACATCCGAAACAGTAGCATGGATTAGAAAAAAAATTCAATTTTCACTCATTCGTGCCGCAGTGAGTGCACTTAGAGGAGAGCGAAAAACGTCGCAACATTTTGAACAAGTTGACTGCCACAACATTGCTCTAGATGCCTTATCTAACGTTTAATTCGATATTGATTATGTCCGTTTTTGTTATGTGAACTGTTGTGTCATGTCATGTTATTGTATCACGTTTTGATATTTTATTATAATATATATCGAACAAAAAAATTATTATAGAGATTTTCGCCAAGGAATTTTTGCGAATCGAGAACAATTAATTTTCCCGGAATTTATTTTCTTCTCACGAAAATTTCTTCTTGGTGGTTAACACCATAAGTAAGTTTTCAATGTAATTTTTACTCGAAATTTCCGTGCACATTTTACATGACATCAAAACAAGTGGGTTGAATATCGGTGCCGGATAAATAAGCCCGGTTTTAGTATACTTTCCTTTCGAACTTTCGACCATTCAAGATGGCATCTCAAATTAGCAAGAAAAGGAAGGTATAACAGAATATAGAAATTTATACAAAGTGTGATTTTTTAAAATTAAAAAAATAGTCACATAAATGGGTAGTTTATACCTGGAGGAAAGTTTACATAGATCTTATGATGTTTTTTCTTGACCCTGATAAAAGATATTAACAGATAAGTAAATATTTTCCAGTCAGGGAAAACAGCAAATTAGGATATCATAAACTAATTAGGCTATTCGCCAAATTAGGAGAGGGATTCCTAACCTAACTAGGCTATGCTATCCTAATTAGGCTATGAAAATTTTTTAAAAGCAAAAAATCACAGTTAACGCGCTATCCGCATCTTTATTTCACTCTCTTTGTGCAGCCAAATTTCAAAACTTTGATATTTGAAAAAATCGTCGCATTTGTACGACGGAACTAAAAGATATTGACCAAAATCGGCAAAATATTTTGCGCATAGTCTAATTAGCATATGATGGCCTCCTAACTAGGAGATTCTTTCCGGCCAAACATCGTCTTTCCGCAACCGCCATTTTGAAAACCACATTTCGTTCGACATCCTTATTAGGCTATTTGATATCCTAATTAGGTCATTCTCGCAGGAATTAAATATTTCGTCGACCCGTCGTTAGTTTTCGTTGAAATTTTGATGAGTAAGGCAGTAAGGCAGAGTCGATGGAAGAATTAGTTGAAAAGTTTGAGAAGTGGAAGAAAGGACTAGAAGAGAAAGGGCTAAAGGTAAACACAGCAAAGTCTAAAGTCATGATTAGTAGCATTGCAGCCAAGTGTGACCTTGTAGTTGGAAAGTGGCCTTGTGGAGTTAGCAGGAAAGGGGTTGGTAGTAACTCAATTTTTTGTCAGACTTGCAAGCATTGGGTACATAAGAAGTGCAGTAGTATTAGTGGAAGGTTAAGAGCTGACATTCAGTTTGTATGCAAGCGTTGCAAAGGTGAGATTATAGAGAATGAAGTATTTCCAGCTTTAATGATGTACAACAGTGGCTCGTTAGAGATAGTTGAGAACTTCTGTTACTTAGGTGATATGTTGGGCAGTGAAGGGGGTGTTGGAAGAAGTGTTACTTGCAGGATAGGTTCTGCTTGGAAAAAGTTCAGAGAGTTACTTCCTTTGTTGACTAGCAGAGTCCTGTCAATTGAGGTAAAAGGTAGGTTGTATGAGGCCTGTGTAAGAAGTGTTATGTTGTACGGTAGTGAGACATGGGCAGTGAAGCAGGAAGATCTTGACCGTTTAGAAAGGAATGATATGAGAATGGTTAGGTGGATGTGTAACGCCAGTCTGAGAGACAGAAAGAGTTCAGATGAGCTAAGAAGCAGGCTAAGTCTCCGTAGAATTAAAGATGTTATCCAGATAAGAAGATTGAATTGGCTGGGGCACTTGGAAAGAATGGAGGAGGATAATTGGGTAAGAAAGTGTAGAGACTTGATAGTTCCTGGGGCAAAGCCCAGAGGCAGACCGAGAAAGACTTGGCAGGAGGTTATAAGGACAGACTTGATACAGAGGAAGTTGAGTTTAGATCTAACACAGTCTAGATCAGATTGGAAGAGGGTCATTAATATACCCCGTCCAACCCATGCTAGCATGGAAAACGGACGTTAAGCCGAGAATGATGATGATGATGATGAAGGCGCAGCATTGGTAAGAATCAAAACAATAAGTAATATGGACGCGAATGTGCGTATTTTTTTTGCAGAAGTTAAAAATATGATTTCATATCCTAATTAGGCTATCAGCATGGCTTAATTAGGAGATGATAGCCTAATTAGGTTACATAACCTAATTTGCTGTTTTCCCTGACTGTTTTCATCTAGCTTGAAAACATAACTTCATTAGAATGCACTGAGTAACCAACTATAATGCATAAATCTGTGGTTTAGCATGTACTAAACTCGATTTAATTGACTAGCTAGCTATACTATCAGTTCATTTTATAGTTTGTTGCAGATGGTGTATTTAAAGCAGAGTTAAACGAATTTTTAAAAAGAGAGCTTGCTGAAGATGGTTATAGTGGTGTTGAAGTACGAGTTACTCCATTAAGAACTGAAATTATTATATTGGCTACAAGAACGCAAAATGTCTTGGGTGAAAAAGGACGCAGAATACGTGAATTAACATCCGTTGTACAAAAGAGATTCAACTTTCCTGAAGGCAGTGTTGAAGTATGTATATATAGAAAATTGTGCACTTTTGATTTTAGTATAAATTTTAAAACCCCTTTTTCTAATATTATAGCTAGCTACATGTAGCGTTTATTAACTGATAGCTATTTTCAACCGGTTTATACTGCGCTGATTAGGTATACATGGCTAGACTCACAAATCAACTTACAGTAGAACCAAAACCTCCATCACTCCACCAAAAAAACAGCAAGGAATGTTGACAATTTTAAACCCGCTGCGTTTGTAATATCAACATTCTTTGCAACAATGAGCAACAAGACAAACAGCACCAAATTTATGTGATAGACTCTTCTTCTGACAAAGAATAAACTTTGGACTCAAAAAACGTTAAAAAAAATTCTATATATGGATATTCGAATATTTTGTTTTCTTTTTGTACCTGTAGTTGGAAAGTTGATACAATGAAATTCAAATTGAACGTTTTTTTTCTTTCTCAAAGCCTGTTTTAACAACCTTTTCACAAGTAAATCTCTAGAAAATAATTCTGGTTTTCACAAACCCAAACAAAATAGCTATCAGTTATTAAATACAATATAAACTGTTTTATCTTTTCCGAGAAATATTACCCACGGTCAGCGTATTGACCTCGCAAGTTTGGTGTATACTTTTGACCTCAGGTAATATTTCTCAGTATAGATAGACATAACAGTTTATATTGTATTAAAGGGGCACTCCAGTGAAAAAAAAATATTTGAAAAAAGACAATACATAAATATGTCAAAATAAACCTTTTACAATCGTTAAAAATCTTTAAAAGTCGAGAGGACTAGGTCCGAATAAATGAGCATACGTCACATCGTGCAGAAAGTCCGTGAGCTCAGCAGCACACCTTCTAAAAGTTTGTTTACTTACTGTTTACATTGTTCGTTAGAAATCTTAGAATCGGATAATTCTCTTCATCAAAAAGACTTTACAAAGCTACAGTCATACGACTTCAAACCTCTTGTGTCTCACAAGGGAGAAATTAATAATGATGCAAAGTGACGAGGTGTCTTTTACTGACTCAAAGCAACGTTCTTAGCAAAATATTTTCTTTTTAAAGAAATAAAAAATATATTTAATCACTTTTTTTTACATTCTTTTCGTCAAAAAACTTTATCATTTGCTTCAGTAAAAAATCTTTCTTACTTTACAAGCCAATTTATTTTTATTTCACAGTTCAGCAATATCTTTCCTCCGCACGCATTTATGTAACGTTGAAATTTTCTCCGTGATGGAGGACCATTGAAATGCTTGATCGAAAGATCGAATAATGTTCGTGTCGTGATAAGTTGGTAAAACGGGGGTATTAATATTGTATAAATAAAAATCATTCTTATGATTATGGTAGGTCATAAATGCGTTGCAGAAGCTACTGATTTATAAGTGGTTGTTTTGACAAAGCTGTTTTAGAAACTGCATTATCAGCATTACATGCAGCCTTAACAGTAACAAAGATTGAAGAAAATGGGCACATTTACCCCCCGGGAATATTCGGCGGGTCCTTCCATCAAAAAAACTTCTTTTTTGAAAAAAAAGAATAGAAACTTGAGCGCTACGAGAGATACATATGTAACTAGAAAACTTTTTTGTCGGTGTTTGTATTGGAAATTGGTATAATGTTTTTTTATTTATTATAAAAATGTACAAAACGTTATTTGGTTGTGTTCTGTGGATATAAGTACAAATAATGAAACGAGAAGAAATGAGAAACTTTGATCGCGTTCACTAGCTAAAATGGCATTTTTACGAAGTTGGAATTTTATTTTAATATGGAAGTTTATTTCCGGGAGATCTCTTTTAAAAGAACTATCTGTGAACTGCGACAAACAAATATAAAAACTTTGATCGCTTGATAGATCACCTGCACGACGTATTTTGTTTAGCCATTTTTGTCTAAGTTCTTTTTTCTTTTTCACAGACGGGATTCTGTGAAAACTGACTTCTTTACACTTCTCTGATCGATTGGTACATCGAAAAGCAGAGCAACTAACCATTTTTTAAAGATTTAAACGTAAATTACATACAAAAAGCATAACATGAACGTTCTCTGTGCTCGCTTAAACTTTCTGCACGATGTGATGTCATTATTTATAATCGGGTCCAGTCCTAAATGAAATCGTGCCTGTCTGTTTTTTTAAGAGAAAAAAATTGAATATGCGAAGGCTAGTACAACAATTTTAAATAAGGATAACAAGTGAAGTAAGTTTTTTTTGATTTCTTATGCTTTTCTGAGTACGTATAAAACAAAAAAGAAAAAAGTGATTTTTACTGGAGTTCCCCTTTAATACCACGCTAATATCACTACTTTTCTAGAGTTTTATAAAAATAAACCTCAAAAGCCCAATATACGCCGCGCAACCAACAATGCTTCTCGCTAGTCTGTTTAGTTTCTGCGTAAATCTTTTATTTAACAAAACTATCAAGCAATGGCTCTTCGTGTCACATTGGTTAGAGTTCATGACATTTCAAATACTTAAAGGGATCCCAAAGTACTTTTACAAGTTAGACTTACCTGAAAGATTTTCATAAGAAATTCCCAATGACATATTCACTTTTTGTTAAAAGTTCATGTAACCCCAGATATCGTTTTTTAAATATTTGTTTTTCTTGCCACCTTGATGGTCACTTCGATGTTCTTGTCCGTTAAAAATTGACTAGCTCCAGTCTTTCTTTGTGGCATGGGACCCTTTTACGTCATATTTATGTACCTGTCAAATTAATGACTTTCATTCGCTATAATTAATGACTTTCATGGCCAAAAAACAATTAAATAGCCTTCGCAACAAAGTTAAAAAAATTAAACATATTTTCACATATTAGCAGCAGGTGTGTGTATGATTTCTTTTATTTCAAATTGAAAAGAATTTATTTATTTCAACAAACAGATTAGGTAAGGTAAGGTATATATTTCGCCGTAAAAATAGATACAAGTAAGATGTTACTATAAGTTACAGATACAATTGGCCGGAGCAAGTAGAAGACTCTAATTGTCTTATCATCAAGCCCCGTAATAGTTGAGCTATTTACATTTTAATTTTTGATAACAACTAAAAACGTGAAATATAAAAACGTGGAAATGTAAAAACTTGTAAATGTGAAAACGTAGTTATATAAATACAAAAACGTATAAGTGTGAAAACGTAGTTATATAAATGTAAAAACGTATAAATGTAAAATCAATCTACTACATAATGCTTAAAAAAACTGAGTTATATCATTGTTATTTGCAAGGAGGAGGTACTTTACAGCTCTTTTAAAACGTCCCAAACTAATATTCGTTTTAAATTTTTGGTCTAATAGTCAGTTCCACAACTGTGGTCCTCTAGTTTTTATGGAATAGCCGCTTACTCTTAGAGTTGTTTTTGGTACAACGAAGTTATCTTTAGAGTATCTCGTGTCGTATTTATGTTTGACAAAAGAAAATTTTTCAGCAAAGACTAACGGACAGGAAGCAGTTTTTATCTGAAACATAAAAACTAAGACCTGGTGGATGTTAAGTTTATAGATGTTTAAAACTTCCAGTTCTTTTAATAAAGGCTCGCATGATGTGTATCTATCTACACCAAAAACTATCCTACAAGCATGTTTCTGTTTACTGTAGAGCTTACTCAGCTTAGACTCGTTCGTGCTTGCCCATACAATATTACAATATGTTAGGTAACTATGTACAAAAGAAAAATATAAGTTCTTTAAAGATGTAAAATTCAAGAAAGGTTTAGCTTTAGAAATTAATCCGATATTTTTAGAAATTTTACTTTCAACAGCATGTATATGTTGTTTCCATGTTAGATTCTCATCTAACAAAACACCTAAAAAATTCATGGATGATTGCCTTTTAATATTAATGTTATTTAAAATTAAATTAGGTAACTTAAGTGGTATGTCATCGATTTTGGAAGATTTATAAAATAGAGTATATTTTGTTTTATCTACATTTAATGAAAGTTTATTACTTTTGAACCATTCGTCCAAATATTCTAATTCTCTGTTAACTATTTTAAAAAGAGTGCTGATATCCCTATGTGAGTAAAAGATATTAGTATCATCAGCGAATAAGATAAAATTTAAAAGCTTTGAAGCATAATGTAGATCATTATATATAGTATAAATAAAAGCGGTCCAAGTATTGAGCCCTGTGGGACCCCGCTAGTCACAGTTCTTTGATCAGCTGTGCTTGTACCGTAACGTATACATTGTTTTCTGTTAGTCAAGTAATCTTTAAACCAACTGAGATTATTATGTCTTACACCATAGCATTCAAGCTTTGTCACAAGAATTTCATGATCTACTGTGTGAAAAGCTGTAGAAAGGTCAATAAATACCCCAAGAGTGAAAAAAATTCTATCGAATGCATCAGTAACATCGTTGACTAATTTAAGCAAAGCATGATCAGTTGAGTGTTTCTTTTGAAACCCAAATTGTTTATTGTAAAGCATTTTATTATCTGTAAGATATGTATAGAGCCTGTTATACATAATTCGTTCTAACAATTTCGAGAAACACAAAAGTACAGATATAGGCCTGTAGTTTGTAACTTTATCGCCAGCTTTAAAAATAGGTGTGACTTGCGCAATATTCAATTTATCTGGAAATTTACCAGTCCTAAGTGAAAGATTGAAAACATAATGACGTCAGAAACGTACTTTATCACATTAACGCTAATGCCATCAATACCTGCACTTTTATTATTTTGGAGACTTTCAAATGCTGTCAACAATTCATTAAAGGTTAATTCTGATTCAATTGTAAAAATTACTGATCTCTAACCTGTTGACCTGGGGTATGATGCTCAAATGAGTATTGCCAACCTTGTTCCCAACAATCCTTGTGGATGAGATTGCCTAAGTTACTCAGTAGATGGATATATATATTCAAAAATATTAAAAGTTCAATAGAAAAGAACACTACTTTAATTCATCCCACAATACAGGAAAAGACAGAAATTACTATCTAATTAAAGTTTGTTTTCTTATGATATTTTCCCAATATGTAGCGCAAACATCAACGCTGCTGGTTTCGTCCTAAGAACGTTTAGATACGAAAATTTGGGGTAAAAAGTTTCAAATTTAGAGTATGCTAACCTTGCCCCCAGGCTTTTTAGTTCTGAACTGCTCTGCATCTCCATAATAAGACCTTTCAAAAGCATACATCATACATTATTGTCCAACGAAACCCTCATAATTCAGTATTTTTATAGCATTAACAAATAACTGCCGTCGTAATTTTCACACTTATTAAAATACTATGGCAGTTTCTAAATCACCGCAAAATTTAGCTGGGGTAATTTTTAAACTCAACAAAACACAAAAAAATGTTTTCGCTACCTCCTAAATTAAAAATATTTTTTTTACCGGAGAAAAGTAATAGGCTATAAGATAAAATAAAAAATAGTTAAATGCGTAAATATTTAAGTTCAACACAGAAAAAACGGCATTTTATTAAATATATTTTAGCGTTTTCTGCATTGAATATAATTTATCCACGTGGTGATAAACTGTTTTTAATGATGTAGTTGCATCGCAAAAAAAAGGTAATTCATTTGTCGCTAAGGGTTTGTTTGTCCATATCCGTATATTCTGGAAAAGCATTTTTTTTTCGTTGTAATATCTTTTGTTTTTTTTGCGCACATGTGATCGCACAAAGTCCTAGGTACTTCTCATTTGCGATTTTACCACGGCAAATAATTACTGACAGTATTATGTTTTAAAAATACGTTGTTTTATACGTCGGCAAATGCTGAATGCTGTCTCGAATTACAAAGACTGCAACCACCCTTAACCCTATTCAAGCTTTGAAGGGTGCTGATTCAGCCCCAACCCATCTCTACCCTTTTTGATATGTGTGGCAGGTTGAACGTTCAGTAAATTTCACAAGCTGCATCTCAAAAGTCCTTTGAAATAAAAATCATGCAGAACCTGCGTCTCGAATAAAAGTTCTTAAAATAAAAATCATGCACATTTAATATCTCGTTTGATTGCTTAGCTGTGTGAGAAGATATGCAGAATTATTTTTATTTATTATTTTTACTTGCTGTGCGAAGGTATCTATTCCGGCTATAACAGTCAGTAATGTTTAAAGCACTACATACATATTACGTAAAAAGGTCACGTGCCAATAAAAAAGACTGGAGCTTAACAAAGAAGAAGGTCGAAGATAGCCAAGATGGCGGTCGAGTGAAAAGAAAAATAAATATTTAAAAAGCTTTATCTGGAGTTAAAGTTTTAACAAAAAGTGAATATATCATTTAGAATTTCTCATGCAAATCTTTCAGGTGAGTCCAACTTCTAAAAGTACCTCGGGATCCCTTTATAAACCGGTCTAACAAAGTTTTTCTATCACCGTTCTTTGTTCTTAAATTTTTAAAACACGACCTTAAAAAGCATTTCTGGTGCCGCTCTTTGTTCTTAAACTTCTAAAATGCTATCTAATGAAGCTTTTCTATCGCCGTTTTTCGTTCTTAGTTTTTTTGAAACGTGATCTAAAAAAAGAAGCATCACCGCTCTTCGTGCTTGAACTTTTAAAACGCGATCTAACAAAGCTTTCTATCAAAATTAAAGTTTTAATATTTTTTTAAATTTTAAAATATAATTATATCTATCGCTTAAAATCTTTATTTACCCTGTGCAACCAACAATGCCTTCTCGCTAGTCTATTTAGTTTCCACGCAAAACTTTTATTTAATAAAACTATTAAACAATGGCTTTTTGTGTCACATTGGATAGAGTTATAACATTTAAAATTATGCCATTGTGAATATTTATGTTATACCAAGAATCGCTTAAATGAATGTTTGTTTTGGCGATTAACACCATTCTCGAAAGGATTTTCCAATAACGATCACAGATTTATGAAGTTTTTAAAATATCTGATTTCTAACATGACAAAAACATGTATGTTATTCAGCCTTTCTAAAACAACGAAAACACGGCCCAATAAACAGCTGCTCAACAGTCACTGACGCCAAAATTTGAGCAAAAAAATGCTCCTGAAATTCACCCAACGAAAATACACATTGTTTATCAAGAGTGTAGTTCTACGGCAAAGTACAAAGTGTATAACCACCAAAACTGTGCAAATAAACAATCAGTATTTACATCGAGCTTCAACTGCATCATTTAAAACAGTTTCATGTCACTTGTTGGTAAATTAAATTGTAAAGAAACAGCAATTTTTATTTAATTAATATGCTATTTTTGCCAGTGGTTAAATTAAACATTTCTTTTTTTTAAAAAACCAAAGTTTTTTATAAGTAATTTACAGATACTCGATAAAAAGTTGATATTATTAAATTATTAAACAAACTTTAAAATTAGGGAATAGCCAAAGCATCTCAGTGTTTCGTTTTAAAGTGCATAGCTTAAAAATAGCTGTGTTTTGGCCTTTCTAAAACAACGAAAACTGGACCTTGTAACAGGGTGTCTAGCGGACCCTGAAAGGCCCTGAATTTATTTAGGTGGCCCTAAAAACCCTGTAATATAATATAAAAATTAGCCAAAACAACCTTAAAACCCTGAAAAAATTTTTCTCTTTCAGTTTGCAATAATGTTTAATGTGACAAAGTTCAAGGAAAATAATATAACCTCATGTAGAAACTTTTTCTATGAGTTATATTTATACTCAGTGGAAATATTACATTCATAATATTCATATAATATTATATTTAATTTTGTTATTTTTGTGAATTTTGTGTGAGGAGTTTAAGCTTTTGAGTGGCCACCTTTCCGATGTATTGTTGTTTGATTGTTTCTCTTCTTTGTTTTCAAATGAGTAGTCATGTAACCGATTGAATGAGTTTCAAAATTCGTAACCTCCTGTTATCACACTACCTTACTCATGAAACTGAGAAAAATAACCTCAAAATGCTTGATTTTAAAATATGTCATGCTTCACATTCTTTATGCATTTATGCCATCAAATTTGGTTTTTATTTTTATTATCTTCAGGTGAAAAGATTATTTGTATTTTGCTATAGCTGTAGATATTTTCTGTCTGTTTCATTGCTTCATCCTGTTTACAAAATTCTTGATTTTTGAAAAGCACCCACCTTATTTTATGGTATCTTTGTCGGACCCTGAAAAGGGAAGAAAACCCCCTGAAAAATTACAAAATATTGACAAAATAACCCTGAATGACCCTGAATTTGATTTCCGAAATTCACTAGACACCCTGTGTAAACCTTCAAAATCTCAGCGTTTCTTCCTAACATGAGAAATATATAGTCTAAAAATCAGCCCCATGAAGCTAAAATATCTTCAGCTTTTGTTCCACGATTGCGATAAGAGGTCCGTAGATGCACAAATCGCCGTATCTTGTTATAATGTAACAAAGACTCCATCATCTTAGCATAAAATCATTGTGTTAGTTCGAGATGCAGCAACTTTATGAATTTCTGAGAACTCGGCTCTACAAAACTTTAAAATTTACATTATTTGTTTTAAAATGACAAAAACACGGCTATATGAAGGTTAAACAGTTGTCATATTCGATTTTTAACAGTTTTGCTACAATCGTTCTAATTTAATTTGAAATCTTTCTTCGGATGGAGAAAAATGTCTTAAATTAAAACAAAGAAACAACAATAAATAGTCTAAGTTATGTTGAAATTTGTGTCAAGTGGCAATTTAATTCATTTTTCCATTCACTTATTAGGAGACAGAACTACTTTCACAAGTTTCCTCAGCGTTAATCTTGCATCCCCAAAGTTTGATCTAAAAAACAAAATAAAAAACAATTGCAGAACTTTTCATACAGAAAAAAGTTGTGATAGTTACTCAAATTAATCATGGGTAAATTCATATCAATTATTTTTTAAATAAATCAGTTTGTTTCAGTAGAGTTTTAAACAAATGAGATTACTTTAAAATAATGAAACTTTTTCACATAATTTTTAACCAATCTATAATAAACTTTCAACCAATCTATAATAAATTTTCAACATGTTAAATAAGATTTTCACCAAATATGTTACATAAAGTTGAGAGTTTAAATATCAGCAAAATACTTTATAAAAAGCTTTATAAAAACAGATTTATAAAAACAACAAATAAGAAAAAACACTTAGGGCATGAATTATTTTTCCTTTGGTATAAAATATGCATATACAAGCAAAAGTATTCATGGTTAAAATCACTGACACTTGTCAAGGTTTGTTCCTCATCAATTGCACACTGGAACAAAAAAAAAACAATTATCAAAAACTGATTTGTAGATCGAGAAATCCTGAACCTTGGACTGGTTAAAAATGTTTATTAACCTCAAGTGTCTAAATTGAAGCAGTAATAACAAAAATAGACATATTACTGTTATTTGCCATTGAATAACCTTATTATACCAGTAATTATTTTGATTTTGCCAGTGAAGTATTAAGGTTGAACGATAATACCAGTAATTTTAACAGTATCTCTTATAATAATACAGAGACTGTGTCTGTCTGTTTGTAACAGGCAAAGTGGATGAGTTCATTTTCCTTTGATAACACTACTTTAACGTCAATATCCTATATTAAATTAATGAAGCCATTACAGTGCACCTAAAACTTTGAGGGCAAATAACTTGGAAACGAGGTGGTGACGTCAATGATTTTTCACCGCGTGGGTAACTAGGGACCACCTAGGACCAATTTGGGTAATTTTCCCAAACCTGGGTCCCCAAACCTTCAAACCCTAATATATCTGCAACCGTTTGTCAAAAGTACACGATCCTATACATTTTCTTGAACAGCGTTTCAAGATCTATACGATGAAGGCAACAGGTTTACAAATTTCTAAAAAAAAAATTTTCGGTTTTGATTGGCCATTGCTGACGTCAGCAAAATTTTTATAACCTTATATCTCCTTAGGCGTTTGTCGAAAACATATGATCCTATACATTATTTTGATCAGCGCTTTAAGCTCTCCACAATAGAGGCAACGTGAAAACAAAATTCTAATTTTTTTTTAGTAGATGGGTTGCTGACGTCATCAAAATTTCTAAAACAAACTATTTTCCATTGTCCTTCTGATTTAAGTGGATTTCTCCACGGGCCTTATCGACTAGTTAATGATAATACAGGCTGTTACCGTTTTCATATTATTTAGTTGTAGAAAAAACTTGGACTTAAAGTTGCACTAGGATTTTTTAAAACTGTGTTACAATGAAGCAACAAACAATGTTTGTCTCTTATTTACATCAAGTTGTATTTATGATTAGCTGTATGCTGAGAAAGTATCATTCCGTGGATTGTGTGCCATTGCACAGTGCGAGTCTCTACGATACAAGTTGCTGGCTGGTGCTCCTGTGAGAAAGTAAGTAACTTGCTTTTTTCTGCATTCTATTCTACAAAAAAAAGGTTCTTAAACTTCCTTTAAAAATTTAAATATAGGGATGTAGAATCTATTCTAACGTGGATATTTAATAGCTTTTGCCTTTTGTGTGACATTTACAGGTAGAAGTACTGCAGAATACCACAGAAATCTGCATTAGCCATATAGTCAGCCAGGGTAAAATATACGCACAAATATTTTGGAGTAAGAATTGCGCAGGCCCTAGCCATTGGAAAATGAAAACAAAGTGGTATGGGTTTATATTGAATTTGTAGGTACATACTTATAGGAGAATATTCCAAAAAATGATGGACAAAACTAACTACTATAGCTGTACTGTAGGTGAAGGTTATACACTGTTTAGTTTCATTCAAATTTACTCAAGTGGAGTAGATTTGAAAATGGCATATTAAAAATAGCACTATTCGATAGGAAATTTATTTGGCAAAACATTTTTCAATTATTTTTTCTTTTGCAATAATGTGTAAAGACGAAGGTTGTATATGATACTCTTGTGGTATACATTAAGAAGGGAAAAAAAAAAGTATTGGGTGTATTCCATCAAATGTTGTGAGTTATGGGTAACAAACATACTTTTCCAATATGTGCGTATGAGCCAAGAGAAATTTGATCATTTGATTTTATTGGTCCAGGACAAAATATGCAAGAGAGACACTGGACTTCGAGAAGCAATAGCGCCAGTAGAAGGTTTAGCCGTTGACTCAGATTTCTAGCAACAGGAACAACAATCACTTAGTTACTCCTCTTGCATTGAAAGAAGCACAATAAGGGGATAATTAGTTTAATATTCACCATTTATTGTGAATTGTTGACAGACACCCTTTTATCAAACTTGTGCTGACAACAATTCGCCGTTTCAAGACGGGACGGGTTTCTATTTTTTCCATCGACCATTTTTAATATCGTGTTTAGTTTTTACTTCACAACATAAAAGTAAGAGTTCATTTTGACTATTTCACATTTTGAGCACAACCTTCTGCGGCATCTTTCCAGAAAACAATAAAGTGCATATTACATAGATAATTATTCACGCTTCGTAATATATGCAACGGTTTACTATAAAGATGGCGGATTTTGTTACAAAAAGCCAAACTTTTATGGAAAATGTTATTTTGGCAGATTTCCATTGTTGACATTTTAAGTTGGATTCCTGGTTATCAAGCACTTTTTTAAAAAGAAAACTTTTTCTTGTACTTTTTTGAGCTAGAATATATCATTGGAACATGAAAAGGTGAAAAGTAATAAAATTTCAAAAAAATCCATAATGACGGCGTACAGTGACCATTCAGGTTCAATTTTGAGCGAAACCGGTCAGGTGATGACACAGGAACTCAAGATGATATAGACTTGAAAATTGGTAGGGATATCCATCTACCCTATATCTGTGATCTGACATTCTTCAAATTATAATTTAGGTGATAGATGGCTATCATTTTGAAAAATTATAGCGGAATCAAATTCTCTCCGAAAATTACCAGAAAAAGTTGTGGAAATAAATGAATATCCGAATCCTTAAATTTAAGTGTTAGATCACAGCTAAAGTCATAAAGAACAGAAATGCCAAATTTGATGTCAAACCGAAAAACCGTTCTTGACATATTGCCCGACCGGTCAGTCAAGTTAGAAAAAAACGCGCAAAAATCTTTAAAAATACATATACAAAATAGAGAGCGTTATCTTCAAAATAGTGAATAAAAAACTTCCAATTATACTCAAAACCCTCCAGCTTCATACAAAGTTCCTTCTTTCTCCCCCTATTTGTCACTTTTTTCTTTTTTGAATGTCTCAAGATCTTTCTTCTTATTTTTTGAGGTGATGAAGTACGATAATAGAATGCCGCTTTCTACTGGTATTGATCGATCCGTACGTTTTAGACATATAAAACCCTGGATCTATGCCTATTAAATGTAATGTGTCTAAAGAAGCTTGTTCACCATAATAAGGTGACTAATCGCATCATAAACAAGCAAGTACCGACAAAATTCTAGACAATAATGACATTTCGAGGAGTCTAAACCCAGATATGGGTGTACCCTCTTGTATTTCAAAAGCTTTAATATCTTTAACCTTTTCAGTAAAAGCAGTATAAACTGTTTTTGCGACTGGACATGTTCAACAGTCATGTCAACATCTTGATTTGGAAGTGCTACTTCAGTAATGTTGTCCTCAATGTTTACGACTTGTTTGTTCTTTTTACTTGGAGTTTTTCTTTTTCTGCTATATAATTTCTTTGTCCTCTGTTTGCTATACATCTTCCTGCATCTCCTATATGCCTCTATTTCTTTGCTGTTTGCCTTCCATTTCACTACCACACGTCAAAACAATAAAGAAATTTATACTAATTTTGCTTATCTGGTGGTGTGAGAGACTAAAAAACGGTTGTACTTTTAATATATGACCAAAAGTCTCGGCCTGAGTACCGTACAAATTACAGACCATGAACCCAGTTTCAATAAAAGGCCGTAGATGCCACTTGACGAATAACGTACCTCGGAAAAAGACTGAGAAATAAATTGTTGTTGTTTTTTTTATTATTTTTTTCCTGGTTAGGTGCAATCTAAGGCTGATTACTCGGTATGGGTGGCCTTTCGAAAAAAATGAAGTTCATATTCGGAAACTACGATAAATTCTGTGCAAGATGTATAATGATCGGGATTTACGAAAAAAAGTATATTTCAAAAATATTTCTCAAAAGTTCAATTTGATAACCGGGAATCCACCTTAAATGAAAACAAGAAGCCCTGTGGCTTGAAGATTTCCGTCATTAGCATGAGAGATTCTGAAATTTGAAGAAGACCTTGGAAACAGAGACTTATGGGGTAAACAAATCATTGAGTATTCTAATTCTCAATTATTATTGTAACTAAGCTGCAATGTTAAAATACAAGTCGATAAATAAAAAATTAAAAATAATTTTTTTACATAGCTATATGAAAAGTATTCTAAAATAACAGTTAAAACTTTAACTGGATATTTTCAAAACTGATCAGGAAAATTCTAGAAATTACAGAATACAAATCTTGTTATGTATAAACTTGACGATTCGAATATAATAACTTCTGAACAAGCTCAATTTGAATGAATGAAGTAGTTCATTGTTAATTAATTCAGCAATGAATACATGTTAGCATTTGAATATTTCAGTTTTTAGGCCTTCAAAATTTACTCTCTTGTTGAAGATTTTTTGAAAATGCTGATGGTGCACG
The DNA here is from genome assembly GCA_030067915.1 of Hydractinia echinata. NCBI lineage: Eukaryota > Metazoa > Cnidaria > Hydrozoa > Anthoathecata > Hydractiniidae > Hydractinia > Hydractinia echinata. The sequence continues at coordinate 404,508 of JASGCC010000183.1, read as the reverse complement.
GTTTGATAACAGCTGCTCTGAAAAAGAAAGTACGTTTTAAAAATGAGAAACAAGAATACAATTTTTCCATAAACTGAATTAACACCAGGTTGTTTAATTATTGTCTCCTTAACCTCTCTTTGCCTTTTTGATTTGAAAAGGGAATTTATTAAAAGATACAAATCAATACCATGTGATGCACAAGGTATATTATATAAATATATGTATATAAATTTAATCAAGCTGGCTTTTGATATCTTTGTTAAACAAGTACAGTACTGGAAAAAGGTTGTTTAACATCGCGCTTCGCGTATCGCGACGGTATTCTCGATCCGCGATAGACGTTTTTTTACTTTCAAATTGTATCGAGAGGGCTTCGCGATGCATCCGTCTCGATATCATTCTCGAAGCTATCGAGGCCATTAACACTTTTTCATAATAGAACTATTTTAAAAATAAGAGTGTATTCAACAATGATCGCGGATGTTTAAATATAATTATACTTCCTTTGTGTTATATATTTTTTACTTTTTAGATCGCATTTTAAAAGTTTATAAACGAAAAGCGGCGATAGAAATGCTTTTTTAGATCGAAGTTAAAAAGTTTATAAACGAAATGCGGCGATGGAAATGTTTTTGAAGATCGCATTTTAAAAGTTTAAAAACGAAAAGCGGCGATAGAAATGTTTTTTTAGATCGCATTTTAAAAGTTTATAAACGAAGAGCGGCGATAGAAATGTTTTTTTAGATCGAATTTTAAAAGTTTAAGAACGAAATGCGGCGATAGAAATGCTTCTTTAGATCGCATTTTAAAAGTTTAAAAACGAAAAGCGGCGATAGAAATGTTTTTTAAGATCGCATTTTAAAAGTTTATAAACGAAAAGCGGCGATAGAAATGGTTTTTTAGATTGCATTTTAAAAGTTTATAAACGAAAAGCGGCGATAGAAATGTGTTTTTAGATCGAATTTTAAAAGTTTAAGAACGAAAAGCGGCGATAGAAATGCTTTTTTAGATCGCATTTTAAGAACTTAAGAACGAAATGCGGCGATAGAAATGTTTTTTTAGATCGCATTTTAAAAGTTTAAAAACGAAAAGCGGCGATAGAAATGTTTTTTTAGATCGCATTTTAAAAGTTTATAAACGAAGAGCGGCGATAGAAATGTTTTTTTAGATCGAATTTTAAAAGTTTAAGAACGAAATGCGGCGATAGAAATGCTTCTTTAGATCGAATTTTAAAAGTTTAAGAACGAAATGCGGCGATAGAAATGCTTCTTTAGATCGAATTTTAAAAGTTTAAGAACGAAATGCGGCGATAGAAATGTTTTTTTAGATCGCATTTTAAAAGTTTAAAAACGAAAAGCGGCGATAGAAATGTTTTTTAAGATCGCATTTTAAAAGTTTATAAACGAAAAGCGGCGATAGAAATGGTTTTTTAGATTGCATTTTAAAAGTTTATAAACGAAAAGCGGCGATAGAAATGTGTTTTTAGATCGAATTTTAAAAGTTTAAGAACGAAAAGCGGCGATAGAAATGCTTTTTTAGATCGCATTTTAAGAACTTAAGAACGAAATGCGGCGATAGAAATGTTTTTTTAGATCGCATTTTAAAAGTTTAAAAACGAAAAGCGGCGATAGAAATGTTTTTTTAGATCGCATTTTAAAAGTTTAAAAACGAATAGCGGCGATAGAAATGTTTTTTAAGATCGCATTTTAAAAGTTTATAAACGTAAAGCGGCGATAGAAATGTTTTTTTAGATCGCATTTTAAAAGTTTAAAAACGAAAAGCGGCGATAGAAATGTTTTTTTAGATCGCATTTTAAAAGTTTAAAAACGAATAGCGGCGATAGAAATGTTTTTTTAGATCGCATTTTAAAAGTTTATCAACGAAAAGCGGCGATAGAAATGTTTTTTTAGATCGAATTTTAAAAGTTTATAAACGAAAAGCGGCGATAGAAATGTTTTTTTAGATCGCATTTTAAGAACTTAAGAACGAAATGCGGCGATAGAAATGTTTTTTTAGATCGCATTTTAAAAGTTTATAAACGAAAAGCGGCGATAGAAATGCTTTCTTAGATCGCGTTTTAAAAGTTTAGGAACAAAAAGCGGCGATAGAAATGCTGTTTTGGATCGCGTTTTAAAAGTTTAAGAACGAAGAACGGCGATAGAAAAGCTTCGTTAGATCGCATTTTAAAAATTTAAGAACGAAGAACGGCAATAGAAAATGTAATGCGCTAGAATTACTTTAATAAATACGAAAGTTAAAAATTTTCTTATAATATACACCTATTTAAAATAAAAAAAAAGATAAAGCAGAGATGTGTTTGAAATAAAAAAAACTTTCTCTCTATTCTCATTAAAAAAAACTTTCTCTTTATTCTCATTATCACCTACCATCGCGACACATCGAGACGGATTTAGTCACGATACTAGATTCTCGATAGATCGCGACAATTTATTTTAATTGTTTCTTATTATTATAAACGCGGTACATCGCGTATCGAGGGAGTCCGCGCACGTTGCGCGCTCGATATGTTAAACAACCTTTTTCCAGTACTGTAACATATTAAGCAGGCGATACATGATTTTGAAACCTGTGGACAATACAGGATTTATTTTGTTGAAATCAATTTATTGAATTCAACAAATTTGATCATTTATTATCCTTTTTTGATTCGAATTCTCAAATTTGAATTTCTTTTTGGAGAGTCTGATTAGTTGCAATTTTTCATTTTGAGAAAACTGATTGGTCATTGTTTTGTTTCATAAATCCAAAAAGTTGAACATATCTAACTTTTGAAATTTCAAATTGACAAATTGAATTCAACAAGTTGAAACAAAGAAGGGTAAACACGCAATTAATAAATTTGTCGGATTTGATAAATCAATGGTCCTTTTCGGGAGATTTTTAAAAATCAAGTCTTTTCTAAGAAATCTAGAAAAATATTTGGTGATACTTTGGGTGAGTTCAAGAAAGTTTTTCAAGCAAATATGGCACTCAAGGAAAACTGATAATTAGCCAGTAACAGAATAGTTAGCCGATGAAGAATAATTATATATACTATGCGTACAATATAATTAGCTTCTCATACAGCTAATTATACAATATATTTTTTTTTTAATTAAATTTCCACACTTTTCTTCATTATCGATCTTCCCATAGCCATTTATATTTATATAGATCCACATAAAGTTGTGCTTCAATTGAAACCAAAGAAAGGAACAAGAAACGATTGTGCAAAAAAGTTATTAATTTTACTGTAGCAGTATATATGTCGCATTATTAAACAACACACTATTCTGATTTCAAGAAAAAACTTATAAAAGACTAGTTAGCTGCAAAGAACACAAAGAAGCATTTAACGGCTAATGATATTGTGCGTAGCGTCTAATTATCCTGCATTGGCTAACTATATATTCCATTACAGGCTAATTATCAGTTCACCCTGACTGTTCGGTGCAAGCAACAATAAATTTTGTCACGTTTCGACAACTTTTCTGCAAAAAATATAAAAAAAAATTCTGTGCGAATATATATCTTTTTATCTGATAGAAGCTCCACAAAGTGTCGTTTGAAAGTTATTTTTAGCCCCCTTTTTCCCCATAAGAACAGGAGTTGGGTGTCCACCCATGGAAAAATTACGCAAAGCAGGACAAAGGTTTTTTGTTTCTGGCTCTTTAAGAAAAAAAGGCACTCTAATTAAAGCACTATTTTGTGTAGCTAGCTAGCTTGATAGCTAGCTAGTAAGTAAGTAATTTCAGGACTATTAAAAGGGGTATGTCAGCACACCAATCAAAAGGAGATCCAAGTCAGCACCAAAAATTAAGATAGCTAGCTAGCCAGCACACTTTCTCACTTATATATAAAATAATTCTTACCTGATAAATACACGAATTTAAAAAAATAGTGCTTAGCTCCCCAGCTACTAAAGCTACTACGACCAAACCAGACCAGCAAGGGGCAAACAAGAAATGGAAGCACCTTTAGTCATGGCAGCACATGGAATGTTCTGGCCACACGAAGAGTACACAATCTCTGTTCAGATTGGTCATTAAATTGGCAGAGATTAAAATGAAGCATCTCCATTGGCTTTCGGGAAAATTAAAATTTTTCGAGGTTTTAGCCTGGACACAAACTTAGCAGCGTCCGGGCTCTGTGCTGTCTCTATCTATATAGATATAGATATATCTATCTTCTATCAGGAGATTTTAAAGATTCCGTCCCGCGTAGCGGCGACGGAAATCAATAAAGATTCTTTTTAAAGGTTTGTAATCAATATAGAAAGGGTTGCGGAGAGGTTGCCAAGGCAAAGGCATTAAACACGGAAAGGAAAGGGCACAGCAAAGACAGACAAGGAAACAGGAAGAGGAATCGGCAAAGAAGGGGTAGGCAAGGCATGGGAGGCACAGGCAAAGAAATAGTTAGGCAGGCACCAGAAAAGGCATAGGAGTGGTAGGCAAGGGAACAGCAAGGCAGGGGTAGGCACCTAAATAGAAACTCTCCCCCCCTACAACTCAAAGGATTACGTATACTGAATATAATAATGTACAATACAATAAGCTATGTATCGTATTAGTCCAGGAGTATAGAAAATATTGAGGTGCAAATATTTCAAATTCAATACCTTAAAAAAGGTATTAAATATATAAGAGGTCAATATAGGGTGAATCATCTTAGCAGAATTATGTGCCAATACAATACAATGGTTGTTGTGTGGGTGCAAGATAATTATGTTTTTCCTGGCCCTGTCCAGGATTTGAACCTGGATCTCTCATTTGCATGAGTGTCATAGCCATTAGACCAACAGGCATAAATATATATGAAAAACTTTACAGGTGCATATTATATATGCTTATGGATTTACAGCACATAGCTTACTTAACTTTTTTTGTGGATATCAAAATTCAATTTTTTATTTATCTAACTAGATGGGGGAACTGGCGTTGAAATATTTTGTTAATTCACAAGTAACTGTGATACCCGGCGTTAAACATTTGGTGGAACGATTAACACGATTGTAAACTGTGCCACACATTCATGTAGAGCGCTTTAGTACATCATCATCATTCTCGGCTTAACGTCCGTTTTCCATGCTAGCATGGGTTGGACGGGGTATATTAATGACCCTCTTCCAATCTGATCTAGACTGTGTTAGATCTAAACTCAACTTCCTCTGTATTAAGTCTGTCCTTATAACCTCCTGCCAAGTCTTTCTCGGTCTGCCTCTGGGCTTTGCCCCAGGAACTATCAAGTCTCTACACTTTCTTACCCAATTATCCTCCTCCATTCTTTCCAAGTGCCCCAGCCAATTCAATCTTCTTATCTGGATAACATCTTTAATTCTACGGAGACTTAGCCTGCTTCTTAGCTCATCTGAACTCTTTCTGTCTCTCAGACTGGCGTTACACATCCACCTAACCATTCTCATATCATTCCTTTCTAAACGGTCAAGATCTTCCTGCTTCACTGCCCATGTCTCACTACCGTACAACATAACACTTCTTACACAGGCCTCATACAACCTACCTTTTACCTCAATTGACAAGACTCTGCTAGTCAACAAAGGAAGTAACTCTCTGAACTTTTTCCAAGCAGAACCTATCCTGCAAGTAACACTTCTTCCAACACCCCCTTCACTGCCCAACATATCACCTAAGTAACAGAAGTTCTCAACTATCTCTAACGAGCCACTGTTGTACATCATTAAAGCTGGAAGTACTTCATTCTCTATAATCTCACCTTTGCAACGCTTGCATACAAACTGAATGTCAGCTCTTAACCTTCCACCAATACTACTGCACTTCTTATGTACCCAATGCTTGCAAGTCTGACAAAAAATTGAGTTACTACCAACCCCTTTCCTGCAAACTCCACAAGGCCACTTTCCAACTACAAGGTCACACTTGGCTGCAATGCTACTAATCATGACTTTAGACTTTGCTGTGTTTACCTTTAGCCCTTTCTCTTCTAGTCCTTTCTTCCACTTCTCAAACTTTTCAACTAATTCTTCCATCGACTCAGCTATGAGAACCAAATCATCTGCATACAATAACTCCTATGGACAACCTGTTCTGAACTCCATCGACAGCGCTTCTAAGACTAGAACAAACAACAAAGGACTAAGTACAGAACCCTGATGTACACCAACATTTACACTAAATTCATCACTAAGTGAATCGTTAATCCTGACACGACTTCTAGCATTGCTGTACATAGACTGTACCATCGTAACTAGCCACTCATCCACACCTAATTTTCTCATAGCCCACCAAATAACTTTACGTGGCACTCTATCAAAAGCTTTCTCTAAATCTACAAAGGCAAAATAGAGATTCTTTCTCTTTCCTAAATACTTTTCCTGAAGCTGTCTGAGTAAAAATATTGCATCTGTAGTGCCACGCCCTGGAACAAAACCAATTGCATCTTATCTATATCAATTCTTTCTCTAAGTAACTTATCAATCACTCTTTCAATAACTTTCATTACTTGATCAACCAACTTCAAACCTCTATAGTTACCCCTTTCTAATGCATCACCCTTGCCCTTGAAACAATTCACTATTACACTCGACTGCCACTCACTCGGAATAGCACCATCCTTTATAATCTGGTTAGCAAGACTTGTAATAAGCTCAACTCCAATATATCCAGATGCTTTTACCATCTCTGCAACAATACCTGATACTCCTGCAGCCTTGCCAATCTTCAATTTCCTAATAGCCTCCACTACCCATTCTGTCTTGATCTGCATAGCTGGCCCTTCTACAACATCATCATCAGACAAATTATCCTCATCCCAATCAAACTCAGTGTTAAGCAACCTCTGATAATAATTCTTCCAAGCTACCCTTTTCTCCTCCTCTGTGCTAGCCAAAACACCTTCATCATTACGTATACACTTCTCACCTACAACATCTTGATTAGTCTTCTTCATTTGCTTTGCTATCTTGAATACCTCATTGCGCTGGTCTTCCCTTCTTAACACATCTGCAAATCTGTTTCTCTCTGCTTCTGATTTTGCCTTATACACTGCTGTACGAGCACGACGCTTAGCTTCTAAGTAAATATTTTTACTACCACCTGACTTCCACTCTTTCCAAAGTTTCCTCTTTTCCTTTATACACTGGTCAACCTCATTATTCCACCACCAGGTCTGTCTATGTCTAGCTGATCCTTTCGTCCACCCACAGGTATCATCAGAAGCTTTTAGAAGACAATTCTTCAAAGTATAAGCTTATACAAGTATGCAGTATATTGTAAATCAGGTGAAGCACCCACAACATTAATATATTTTTCAAAAATACGTTGTTGTGCCCGTCATAGCGAATTTTCTCAAAATGTTCCCGGCCACACAAAATACGAATTTTAATCCAGGGTGAGCGCTTAGTACAGGTAAACAATGCCGTACATCCATATAGGTTTAATATCATTTCAAAAAAAAAAACGAGCTGAACTTCTGTTAAATAGAAACACATGTAACAGCTTGTTGTTAACACTTGGCTGAGTGATTTGTACAGGTATACTGTGTCGCACATACGTTTCGCCATAATACCCATTTCCAAAAAACTATTCTAACTTCGGTTCAAACAGACAGTAAACAACCAGCAATTTTACTCTGTGGATAAGTTTTTGTAACATAAAAACACAGTTAGACCAAAAACCAAGTTCCCGTAAATGACGAAAATTAATAGTGACATCGGATAGGCATAATACATTTTCCAAAAAAACAACTTTGGTTTAAATAAAAACAGCAGAAACTAACCCTATAAAAACTGTTTATGAGGGCAATACCGGAGAATATTGACCGGCGTCAAAGTATTGCCTGAGCATACAAGGTCAATACGTGACAGGGGTCAATATTGGAAGGTGTTGCCCAAAATAAATAGTTATTATATGGATTATTATCCGGGTACTGCACTTTACAATAAAAAATATAACATAAGCAGGATGCAGAAACCATGTTTTTGTAGATACCATATGGAACGTACATTCAACTAAATTTTTTTTTTTTAAATCGGATATTGTGTAAACATTACAGGTTTTTATTGTAGCTGCACATAGAATTCTTTAAAAGGTACAAATAAAAGTATATTTCACTTTCACTTCTGTTTCGAGTTTTGTTTACTTTTTTCTGTGTTTATTTACATTTTATGCAACCATATTTAAACTTTAAACATGGTTGCTATGGTAGTGGGCAATACCATGGAATATTGCCCGCTATGACGCAAGTTCTAACCAATCAGTTTTCATGACAGTAGGATAAAAAGCTCTTATTCCAAACTGAACAAAAACTTCAAAAGAATAGCAATTAATTAGGCTATCTTGGTAGCTAGCTAGAGCTGCAGTTAAGCATGATATCCCGCATTGGTGTAAAGATCAGGTCAAGTTACAGAAACAGAAATTATTGGGCCATTATACGTATATATATGGGGAAATTAAATAAGAAATAATGAATATGGAATATATTTGAAGATTTTCAGTGCATGTTTACGATTGCATGATAACTGCTAGTCAGAATTTAAAACGCCTCCATAATAACAAAGGCTGATGTTGAAAAAGTTTCCCGATATATATAATATATATATATATAAATATATTGAAATAAGTTTCTGTAACTTGAGCCGCACTGGTGTATGTATGCTCAGTGGCAGGGTTAAAAAAGTTGATTTCCGCATCAACCTTTATATGAACATTGATCATTAACGGGGACGGAACGTACTATCTGCAAAATATGCAGCTAGCTATGTTCTTTTGTTGACTTTGCTAAAAATTTTGGTTTTTGGTATAAAATTGCCAGAGACAACAAATTTTGTGGATGATTATAGCTAGAACAAGCTATGTGATGGGACATTCCTACAGAGCAGAAGTATCTCACTCAAAAAATAGCTAATTTTATGCTAGCTACATTGGTAGTTTCATCCCAGTTAAGTAGTTAATTTTATGCTAGCTTTGTTATCTGTCTGAAAGAATTTTTCAAGCTAGTATGTAGCTAGCTAATTTTATGCTACATTCAAGTTAAAATTGATAAGCTATGTGATGACATGCATTTTCAGATACATCAGATTTGAAACAAAATATGTCACTGGCCCATGCAATATTGCGTCCGGAACACACGTGGTACTGCTAATGCAGAAAGCCCCAGAATATGTTTCATTAAATTAAACGTTTTTCGCTTTGGCGATGATGAAACCATTTGATCGATTACCATGGAGCACGTGGGTACATGGTTTTTTATACGATTCAACCGAAAAGTGCATCTAAAATATTTCGCTTGCGAACCTAGGGGACCCTGTCCCCCACTCTGCAACACTTTCTATATTGATTTAATGAGGAAATGGGCTCCGCTCCGTTCGCTGGCGCTCACTATGCTTTTTTTTCGCAAAAATTTATGTAGTTAGCTATATAACACATTTATAGTGATAAACAAGTAGATTAATCTCTAACCTCTTGGGTCAGGCATTAGGTTGGTAAGACCTTTCTTTATCACAAGTTTCTTAGGTGGTTGTTTTGAGCACCTATAATTATTTTACCGACACAGTACGGGAAATGTAAACAAGATCATGTCCATCTGTAGTGGATTTATCATGCTAAAGCACATTATATTGCTGTTTAAATGCAGTATATATATTGTTTCTGAGATAATTTTCGCCATAGTTCAACTGGAAAAATTGCAAGCAGAGGGAAGGGAAGAGATCGTATTTTTTGGTCCAATTTTAAACCTAGTCTTATCAACTGTGTTGCTTATAAAAAATTATTCAGCTAGCATTTATAAGACGTTGAAAACATTTTATACTTAGCTATTTTGCTATCTAAGCTAGCTTTGGTTTTGTTTCCTTATTGAATATATAATTAGCTAGATGCCACAATCAAGACTTCACTTCTTCCCAAAGAGGTACTAGACTTGTAAAATATAAAAGCTAGCCAGCTAAACTGAGCTAGTTTATGTATCAGTATATCCCAACAAAATCAGCTTTATCTAATTACACGTTACTACATTTTGTTGATAAATAATGCTTCTTAAAGATTTCATGACTATAAAATGTAGTTTCAGGGTGAACAAATAAAACTTGATTTGAAATAAAACTTTCGAAAGTCAAGCGTTGAAAAACATAAACAACCAAAATACATCGTCCTCGCCATGTGAAGAAAGACTCGATCAAGCTGCTTTTAATAGCCGCAAAAATTGTAACAGCGACAAATCATTAATTAATTATAGTAAGCAATATACTGGTTATGAAAAGCTGTGCTAGGGTATTGTTAGCCGTTAAGTAAGCGTTAGCGGCTTTAACATCAGACAAACCCTGGCGACGAAGATGTAGATATCGCTCCACGTGAGCAAAAGCTAGCGACAGTCTTTAGTTCACAAATAAAAAAACACTACTTTTCATATTATACATCGCTAGTTATCGCCAAGTGTGAAGTAAGCTAAACTGAGCGCACAATATATACATACCTCATTTTTATCTATTGAGTTTTCGATCCTAGCATCGCAAACCCAATAAATTCTATGGCCATACTTTTCAGCACAAACTCCTTCTCCATGTGCAACAATCACAGGTTAATAATATCTGTAAACAATTGCCACCCCTGTCCTACAAAAGAAACTGTATAGAAAAATCAAATTTATATGTTACTAACAACGACTATATTTGTTTAAGAGCTTGCTATGGCGTCGTTCGATTTATCATGGAAAGTGGTGCCAAAGGCTGTGAAGTTGTTGTTTCAGGAAAACTTAGAGGTCAACGAGCTAAATCAATGAAATTTACTGATGGATTTATGATTCACAGTGGGTACCCAATTCAAGAATATATTGATATGGCTGTTCGTCATGTTTACTTGCGACAAGGTTAGATCTTAAACTAATGACAAAATCCGGAGAAAGTGAAATGTGTTTTCATCTTACTGAGCAAATTCAAATAATATATACATATGTTCAATTAGGTGTTCTTGGAATTAAAGTAAAAATTATGTTGCCGTGGGATCCAACTGGTAAAACAGGACCAAAGAAACCATTACCTGATCATGTTTCTATCGTTGAGCCAAAAGATGAGATTATTCCAACTCAACCATCCTCTGAACAGAAGGGTAGCAAAGCAGAATCTCCGCCAGTAGCTCCTGTTATGTAAGTGGCCTTTTTTTACCACAAAAAATTTGTTTTCTACGTGTTGTTTTTTTTCTATTCCAAAACAAATTTATGCTACTTTTATTAAAAAACACGGCAAGGGAGTTTTATCCTTTTATCTTTTTTAGGTAACTCAACAAATGTACTACCATCTGTCGAAAAATACAACCAACTTATGTAGCTTTTTATCTTGGCGTTAGAACCCACTCCCTGGTACAAGTTTATTTTTTGCGAAGACCTACTTACACGGGTTATTTTTATTGTGGTTTCACGGCGAGTTATTTTCTGTGACGTCGCGAGATTATTTTTGCAAATGAGTAAGACGTTGATTTTCCGTGGAATGATGACAGGCGTTCGTATATTTTATGACTAGTCGCGCGACATTTCAACAAAGCGAAAAAGCGCAATTGCCATTTCTAGCTTAAATTTCGTTTTTGCTGCAGCACGACTGGTATTGGGGAGCTTTCGCAACTCGGTTTGACGACGGACTGTGTACCTAAATCGATCGGGAATTTCTAATAGATCAGGAAATACCTGCAAAATTGCCTTCTTTGTCTTGACGGCTCATAAGCCGCACAGCCCGTTGTCCATAGTGGCTAGGATTTTTAAAACTAAAGCAGGTTTAATCTTCTATGCTCAATCGATCAGGTCCAAATATGAAGTAAATATAAAGCCACATTTTCTTGTGTTTAGAACACGCTTCCTCGTTCAAAGTCGCCAGTATATGTGGTAATTTTTTTCAGATTAAACCCAGTTTTACGTCATCTGGGCGGCAAAAAACGCCCCTTAAACATGTTGCCTTAAAAATGCATTAATTAATTCTGGGCTCCATTTAGCGATGAGCTGTAGCGCTCAGTTCTAATCATGTGCAATGCCATTATTGCGTAATATTCTTCTACTTTTTCAATCGTCGGCGAACGTTATTGTGTTAAAGGGAACCCGAGGTATGAAATGATGTTGGACTTATATTATACAGCTTAAAAAGTTACGTAACAAGTTTTTTAAATTTTTATAAAACTCTTTTCGTTCTCAAGATATTCACATTTAATTCAGATTTAATTATGCTGCATGAATTATGATGTCATATATCAGTAATAGCAAATTTGGACATTTTCTGTCATCAGTAATTTTAGACCTGTTCAGGGGTGTGAATTCAAACTTTATCAATGCACAGATTTATAAAGGTGAATTGATTACCTTATTCCATGAAATTAACGCGGTTTAATGAAATTATTTTGAAAAAGGCATTTAATTAACGCGGTTAAGTAAGGTTGTTTTTAAAAAATGCATTAAATTAACGCGAATTTGAGAAAGAAGAAAAAAAAATTTTTTTAACAGTAAGTAACTTTTTTCGTATGGTCTGGCTATTTGCTTCTCTTGCGCTTTTTAATGTTTCTGTTATCCCAGCAGCCTCCAACCAACAGAGATGATGTTAAGACCTTTTTCAGTTTGGAAATGCTTTTCATGAGTTTCGCATGTTCTGGTTTTAAAGTTGACAAGCGAAGATCAACTTCAATGGTTGTCATGTCACGATCGGGGTTTAGATAGTGAAGCGGTCTCCTCTATTACAAGGCGCTTTAGAAATCGAACTAAAAGTTTTCGTTGTTTGGAAAGACAATGTTAAAAATTTTGAAAGAAAAAGTGCTTTCAGTTAATTTTCCACTTGAATCAGAGTATGAAGATGATACAAAAGCTATTTTAAAAAAGATGGCTGAAAAAAGAACACCGTTGAGCTGTATTTTTCATTTTTGTAATAAACGCCCCCGGCGTTTATTCGATCATTTACGGTATCTTGACAACAAAAAGAGCTTTTTAAAAAATTTAAAAAGACTTGTTAACCAACTTTTTAAGCTCATAACATAAGTCCAACATCATTTTTATACCTTGGGTTCCCTTTAAGTTAAAACTGAAGAACAGTATAAGTACTAGTTATCGCACAGTACCGAGTCAATATGACGTATATTTTTTGAGTCTTCACCTTTTTTTAACAAACTCAGTTTAAAACAACTGTGTGAAGAACGTTCGTAACTTTAAATCAACGCTTTTAAAGATTCACTTGAATAAATAATTCGTTTTTGGTCACTGACTCGGACGAAACTTGCTGTTGCATGGTATTGGAATTGTTGAAAATGTTAACGGTGCAATTTTGGAAGTTAAAAGTTGAAGCAGTGGAGCGATCTGGAAAAAAACTGAAGATTGGATTTTTTAGGCGTGGTCATTGGAAAAAATCAAGGTTTGGTTTAGCAATAATCTGAAAAAGTACTGAACTTTGAAGTGGACCTTAAAACCAAAATAGAGGGAACAAAATCATTTAATATTCTAAAATGTTAAAAGTCATTTCTCGATTATTATTGAAGTTTAAAATGAAATTACATACACCTATTTTCTCTATAAGAACGATTTTATAAGAACAACAATAAAAACAAGATAAGAACAATAGCAAGGCTGAAACAGATTTTTCCCTTTTCTCTGAAAACTAACATGGGAAATATCTTTCAACGCAGAATTTTTCACAAAATATATTAATAGATTTCTGGTTTCAAAAATTTGTAATATGCTGTACAATTCCAGGCTCAACAAGTAAAAAATTAAGAACACACAAATTTTCTGGTTCTTATAAAAATAGTGTGTATATATACAATACAACTGAACAAATAAAACACTAAAATTACAGATTTTACACTAGTAATATTTTCTGAAAAAAGTTAAATCTTTAACTTGATTGATCGAATATATAAATAGTTCAGTATTTCATTAATTCAGCAAAATGTTTCAGTATTTAGGCGTTCAAAACTTATACTCTCTCGCTCAATATTTTTTGAAAATGTTGATGGTCGATGTTTTGATAACGGTTGATCTGAAAAAGAGAACATTTGGAATGTGAGGAACAAGATCACAATTTCATTACGAACTGAATTAACACCAGGTTACTATTCAATTACTGTCTCTTTATAAGGCAATGCTTTAATTGTTATCCACAAAAGACAAATCGGTGCAATTTTTCGCTTTCAGGAAAAAGGAAAAACTGTTCAGACACAAAATAAAAAAAATAAAAAACGAGATGCTTAAGGGGCCCTTGCCAAACTTGCCACACTTATCGCATTTAAGATTTTAGACATACATACATACAATTTGAAATTTCTTCATTTGAAATTTTATATAAGGTTAACATACATACATGCATAATTGCGACATTAGCCAATAAGCGTGGCAAGTTTGGTAAGGACGTCCCCTTTCGATATATAACCCTATTTGTTGGCGGCAGGGGCGGATCCAACAATTTTAACATGTCAGTCACATTTTTTGCGAAGCAAAAATAAGCGCAGCAATTTGCTGCGCCCAAAACAGCTGGGGGCATGGGGGGCGCTGTAAGCCCCCATGGCGGGTCCGGGGCACAGCCCCGGAAACTTTCGCTATTTTAAGCCTCTACGCATTATAAACGGCCTAAATAATGTCCAAATTATTAGCTTTGTTAGAGACGTTTTTTGCTCTAAAGATTTGAATGGACAAGAAAATAACAAACCATCTTTTAAAGGGTTGCAAAAAAGTGTATGAAAATTAAAAACAACAGTTTAAATTCAAATATTTTAAGACTGTTTCGCCCAATATCAGGGCTCGTCAGCATGTCTAGGAAATGCCTAATAACGTAATGTTAGCTATTCCAGACATGGACAGTCTGCTATATGCTAAAGTAGGCTTAACTAGGGGAAGCAGGAAATTAAATAAAATAGATTGATATAACATAAAGAAAGAAAAAAGACATTTATGCGCATTAAGCTTATTCAAAAAAAGGTGTTTTGCATTTACTTTTTTGAATTGTTTTAACCAGAATTACAAAAATGATTGGCTTTAAAATTATCATCACATCCTTCATCAACACCTTGCAGACAAAACAGAATATAACCCTGAGCATAAGTATTTTTAGCATTTAATGATGTAAATACAGGTTCAACTTTGCACTTTGCACCACAGTTAGGAAAATAGGAATTTCGGTTTTTGGTTTTTGATGTATCTGTACAGTCTGGAGACAGAGCATAATTTTTCTTACCACTGGGAAATTAAAGTATTTGGCGAAAGGTGGCAAAAATCTTCTGTGTTCAGAGTACTAACCATGCTACCGCAACTAGTCTACCAAAACAAACTAAACCAAGCCTGATAGTACAAGTAAAAACAGCTTCATTCCCCACAAATTCTATTGTGTTACACCAGTTTAATTGTACAAAGAGGCGTCATCATATGAAGATGGAATAAATAAATGACTTACCTTGATGTTCTTCTTAGCAAGAAAGTAAAACAGAATTCTTACTATATATATACCTCAGGGTAAAGGAAAAACCCTAATGATGGGATGTTGCAGCACATCAACCAGTGTATTGTCACCAACATGTAGCTGTACAAACAAATCTCCAGTGACTTTAAGAGCTAAAAATAATTATCCTAGGAAATAAGTAAATTGTCGAAACTAACTTCTGTATTATACAACATGTCGGATGTAGCACTACAGAATAAAACATATATGCACCCTTTTGGTTGGTCACTGCCTATTCTGCAAAATGCGTTTGCTCAAATATTATTCAATTGATAACATAATAAATAAAAGACAAACAAAAATTTTATCACTTAAACCGTAGTCGTAATCATGATTAAGCCTTTGTACCAACATAATTTAAGTTGAACATTCCGGTACTTTACAATTTCTTTGGACTGGTTAAAAAATTTGGGCTTAAACTAGTTTTATCAATTCCTATCTGACTTATTTCAACCAGAAAAATTGCTTTTAATGGTTTTTGCACGTGTATCTGTGTTAAAACAGATATGCTGTAAAAAATGCCTTATCTGCGTCCCCAAAAATGCCTAAATTAAAAAACTTAAGAACTACAATGATAGGTCAATGTATATTGGGCTCTCTTTCATCGATCTGGTCTAAAACTATATCATATCAAGTTTTAAGCCATTGTTTTAATTTTTGCACAAGTTATTGGACTCTTACCATTAGCGAAAAGTATGCTTTTTTATACTACCCACATAAAATTGCCACTTTGACTATAATTGGTTAGGAATTATTAATTTTTTTTAAAAATTCGCAGACTTGTACTAATATCAAAATTCCTAAGATGATATATCCTAGTAGTAAGCTATTAACATCTGCAGGAAGTTATTATCAGGACGTGTGCTCTGGGCCTATTTCGTGAAAATTAAAAATTAAGTATAAAAAGGATTTTTCATATGAAAGTTAGGTGGTGCTTTTATTAGCTATTACAAGTGTTTAAGATAACAAGAATAATAAAGCATTATCTTCTTAAAATAAAGCAATTGCAGAACTCTCTAAGTTTTTGGTCAACAACAACAACTTTAAAAAATAACCCACTCTGCATTTAAATTTCTAGCTAGCTAGCTAGCTACATATGTTCCAATATCTATAGCTAAGCAACTCTAATTATATTTTTGACATAAAGACTAACTTTACGTATCTTTCTTGCACATTTAAAAAATTATTGCATCTCATTGCAGCACACATGTCGTGAGTCACCATGCATGGTTACATGGTTAATTAGTCTTGCATGCTTTCGTTTGGTCCGAAAAGTCCTTGATTGCTTTCATTTGGTCCGAAAAGTCATTGATTGCTTTCGTTTGGTCCGAAAAAACCCTCCTAATTGCTTTCGTTTGGTCCGAAATTCAAATTACACGGCATCGGTTACAAAAAAATTCAATGATTATTGAAAAATACATGCTCTGTCACATTTCGAATGCCGTAAATATGGGTCAAAGTCGTCAGTTTTTTGTAAACCAATCAGAATACGTTATTTCGGCCGGCAAGCCAATCACATTGCATGAAAATTCTTCGGATGTCAGTCGCTTTTTGCCGTATCCATCAACTCAGTCACACAAGAGAAAGGTCCGTAAAATAAAGGTCAACGGTCGCAGGGACTGCAGGATCACGGTACCCTATTATTTTTTACGATTCTTAGTAAAAATTATGTCAGTCGCGTGACGGCGCTGACGTACACTGGATCCGCCCCTGGGCGGTCCCTTACAATGACGCCACACAAAACAGGAAAATAAATAGCAACGTTACGAGAACTAGCAAAATACAGTTTCTTTGTTTCGCAGTGTCATTTTGGCACAACTTTTTTAGAATTTATGTAAATGGCAGTTTGATTGCACTGACATGCACAAGATATCACAGTTTCTTGCCTTATAACTACACATATTTGAGAACACTTGTGGGAAATTCCATTGTTTATCATGTTACCCCAAGTGGTCATATTTTGTTGGTAGCTATTAGTCCAGGTCTTTAAGTGTTTTGACCTGGAAAAAATGATATAGAGCTGAAATTTGGCACACTTACTCCTTTTTATATATAGATTACCAGAAAAAAAGCCCCATTGATAGCATTTGTAGAAAATGAGATAAGCGCCAGAAAATTTTTTAGAAAGAACCCCATTCTCGTCCCCAGAGCTCTTTGAGATTAAAACCTCGAAAGTAGCTCCGGACCTGTCTGGTCACGTGATGAAAATATGCCACTATATGTGGCATATTTTTGTGACTCGATTACCTGATGTTGTGCTTGTAAACTAGCCGTTTTTAATTTGACTTATCGTTTGTGGGGACCTAATTGGGTTCTTGATTAAGCACAACTTGAGAAAGCGGATCTGACAGTACAGTGGAAGATCCTGAAAATAAATTTAATTTGATGATTCTAAGTCTAAAGCACTACATGTAAATCTGAAACTTAGTTACGTAGTCAGTCTCTGTTTTGTCGCTTAGGTGCTAGTTTTAGTTATAGCTATATAGCTAGCTATAAGTCTCACTATACGTACAAATTTAGCACACTAGTTAGCTAACTATTTATACAGTATATTGCCGTTTTCAATCATGAGCTTATATTTTTAATCATAAGTTACTCCGAAAAAGATGCCATCTATCTATCTCTGTTATTTCTGTTAAAACTGTTTTGTTAAACCAGCCTAGAGCTTGATTATATAAGATGGATTGACCCATTTGTGATTAAGTTAACCAGCTGGCATAAAATAGACCACTATTAAAAATTTCTTTGACATTATATAAAGCAGGTCAACTCTCTTAAAGCCAGCTGGCTCGTTTTCCAACTCAGGATGAGTTGAATGGGTGAGTTGACTCGATTCATATAATACCACTTGGCAAGCCATTGTCATTTCTTATCAGTTTTATTTTGTCAAAAAATATGAGTATTTTCTGTATTAAGGGAATTTAGTTGAAGCAAAGACAAAAACGAAAAACCTTAGATTTGAATTAGCAAACCATTGGTAGCTAAACCAAATACTCATTGACAATTTTACGTTTATTTTGCTGGTTTGTTTACACCTTTGATTTGCTATTTCTTAAAAACAGAGAACAGTATATATAGATCATTTCCTGGGTTGACTTTCACATAAAAAATGATTTTTTTTAAAGCAGGTTGATCTGCCAACTGAGCAAATACGGAGCCAACCTGCATCGTATAATCAGGTTTGTGATACACAATAGACTTGTTACCCTGAATTTGACATTTGACAGAAAAGTTAGATTCAATAACTGATGTGCAAAATTTTTGCTTTTTTCTTGGAATAAGAGGCATGAAATTTTTTTTTGTTAAACACTTTTGTAATCAGGATGCCATAAAAAAAATAAAGTTTGCGATCAAAAGTCATTTTTATAAAAAATTACAGTTTGAATATTTTTTCAAAAGAAAAATGATGACAGAAAAACGTTTTATTTTATTTATATAATTTTTCAGTAATGGAATGTTTATATCAAACAAACATTTTCATCTTGTTTTGTAGAATTTATTTCTGCAAATTTTTTGGAACATAATTTTATTTTACATAATTTTTTTTTTTTTATGTTGCAACAAATTCTCTTTAGTTTACATAAAAATGTATACGTTGCTGTAATGGCTTTTTATAACTTTGAATTTATATAGTTAATTTCTCACCGACGAGGAAACCCTTTGCTATTTACATCTGTTATCTAAATGCTTTTTTCTCCTAGCTAAATGTTTTGTTGCTACATTCAAACATTATTCCTTTTTCTTCGCAAGCATGCATTAAACAATGAACTCTGGAGACTAAATTAAGCCAATCGCATTTAATTTTATTGTTTTGTAAGTAACCAAAAGTAAAAACGTGCCCAGCAGGGAAATCTTGTATCCAGTGAGAATGATGTGCACCCAAATTTTGAGTGAGTTCCCTAATTACTTCAAAATGGGTTGTCATAAATTATAAGCAGCTTTCAAGTCTATCGTGCAACTATCAGCATTTCGCCATTTTAAAAGTTTAAAGGAGCATTTCAGCACTAAATTTCAGCACTAAATTTAGTTTCTATGAAGCTTTAAAATAACGTGTATCAAGGATATGCGTCTTAGTTAAAATGCATAAAAATAAACAAAATAATGAATTATTACAGATCGTCTGTAACAACGATGTACGGAAGATTCTTTCTCATTTTTTTTATAATTTTATTATCCATTTTCATCTTACCAATCATAGTGTGCATAATAAAATAAGAGGCAGTAATGGGGAGGACAAAGTTTCACGTGTCTTATTAATTGTACTTTTAATTTTTTTCACATATTTTGTGGGCACCTGTTGTTTGAAAGTAGCGAATATAAAAAAGAAAAGAAAGAATGAATATCATTCAAACTAAATTGTTACATTTTTTACTGTTT
Organism: Hydractinia echinata; assembly: GCA_030067915.1. NCBI lineage: Eukaryota > Metazoa > Cnidaria > Hydrozoa > Anthoathecata > Hydractiniidae > Hydractinia > Hydractinia echinata. The sequence goes on along the minus strand of JASGCC010000183.1, from coordinate 384,725 downwards.
TTTAACAGCATTTATCAATTTAGTCCTGGGCACTAGCTTGTGAAATACATGTCAATAACTCGTAAACATGATACCTGCCATATTGTTCTATTACCAGAAGCAAATCATTTCAATATTCTCAATGTGATTGCAAAGATATAAATAGATTAGAATAACATTCAACACAAAAGAAAAAATTATCTCCAGAATCGTGTTTTAGAGAGAGTGAGGAGATCGTTATAACGCAGACAACTGAATTTCATTCGATATTTTTAGACTTAAAAATCATTTTACAGAAGTGACGTTGGTTTGTTTGTTTGTTCAGAAGCAAAAGAGTTCGCTTGAAAGTTACGACTCCGTCGTAAGGCAATTGAGGTTCTCCCTCGTTCTGGCTATCATATATAGCTTGCGTTGGTGCGCACTTTCCCGCAGTTCAGTTGAATATAACGCGAATCAGTTTAGACTGGTCTGGCTCTTCGGAGTGTCAGGTCCCTGTGGCATGGTTCCAAATGGGACTGCTGATCGATCGTAAATCAACAAAACGCCAGGGCCTAAAGTGTTAGCATGTAATCTCAATGCCAGCTCTTCAACTCACTATTGAACATACAAAACTAACGAACGAAGAAAATAACGCTGTAAAACTAGTGTTTTTCAATAAATCCAACACCAACATAAAAGCATATTGGCCGCAAGTGCATTCTCCGCCAGTTTCTCGTTTAATTATATCGTTTGCCTTTCGTGCACGCTAGCGAGTACTGTGTGAGTACAGTAGCAAAAATGTGCGAGTATTTTTGGCGTACTCGTACGCGCATTATACTCGTCGCGTACTCGTGGAATACCCACGGGAGAAATTACTCGTACCCGTAGTTTAATACTCGTGTATAGTTACTCGCGATCGGTACTACAATGTATACACTTTTGCTGAACATTTTCTACTAATTATATTATTTTACTGCCACAATTTTTGGTTCTTACATAAAATATATAACTTTTCACAATAATAAGACTAAGACTAAGTACTTGAAACTTGCAAAAGCTTATGCTCTTAAAGTTGGTACAATATGGTTAAATCACAGCATTTTTGAATACAAGTTTTTTCACTGCGTCTTATTCCACGAAAAACAAAATAGGATAGCCTATCATTGAACGTCGGATGGAAACACCAATTTATATTTTTTATGGGAGAAGAACTCTAAAATAGTGTAGCTAGCCAGTGTGACAGTATATATGACTTGCTATCTTGAAAATTTTTTTGTTTTTATTTTTTTAGCAGGCATAAAGCAATTCAATTGGATAATAATTCTTTTTAGAAGATCTGATTGGTTAAAAAACTATTTGCCTGCCGAAAAAATGTAAACAAAGTTTATAGCAAGTCATCTATTTAGAGCTAGCTAGCTATATACTTTCCAGACGAAGCTGTGAGTTTCACCTGGCTTACTAAAAAACAATTCCCTACAACATGAATAAACATTTGCATAGCATGCAGTAACATTTAGCTAGCTAGCTAGCTAGCTAGTGTAATAAATTTTATTGTATCCCTGATTTTTTACGTACCCCCCCCCCCTCCATGTTTCAAGGTATATCTTTTAGTACCGGGTATATTTCCGCAATACATTTTGTACGGTAACTGAAACAGTGCTTGCTTTCATTTCGATGCTGGTTCCACGGTGTGTAGCCCACTGCTCCAGTTGTTTAAACTTTTGGTATTAATAAACAAGACGTATGATATACGTAAATAACCTCACGAATAAAGTTTACAAAAAGCTGTCTATCAGATTGTGATTTATAACAGCAAAAAAAGTAATACGTTTCGAACACAACTCACAGTAGGGAGCCAGAAATAATCAGGCATCCATACCTGATTTTTTCTGTACCCCCGCTTCCAGATATTGTGGCATGTTACGTTGGTTATGGCCTATCTTAAGGGAAAATGTGCACTTGTTTGTTTGTGCATGATGGTAAAAATTATTAGAAAGCAATTAAGTTCGTATGCAAATAAAACATACATGGAGGTTCTTTATGTAGACATGATGTTGTTGTGACATTGTTGTAAAACTCACATAATGTAAGGTTACAGTCAAGCGGTTTTGCATAGCTACTTAGTATAGTTACGTCATATTAGCTATAGCTTAATGTTATCAAAGAAAAATTAAAATACAGCTTACATTATTACCCGCCCAATGATCAAAAAGGACGGCTCAGGAGACCTCAGGAACGAATTGCATGTTCCCTCTAAAATTACTTTCTTTGATATATATATCCAGATATCGATTTGACAGTTAGGAGTAAGCTATGTTTCTTGTTTATTTGATTAAACTGTGTACGTAACTACAAGCTAGCTAGCTGGATAAAAACTGTGAAAACATCCTACCTTCTTGGTTTTTATATATAAGAAAGCTGGAGCATGCACTACCGTCCATTGCTTTTGTTACTAGTTATTTCTTTTTCTTTGTTTTTCTCAAATCACTTTTGAGAGCTTTTGTGTTTGTTGTTTTTTGTGTTATAGCTAGCTGCTAGCTATATAGCCAATTTCACTGGGTTTTTTTGGTTTCTTTTTTGTTTTTTTATTATTATTATTATTACATATCTCTCCCTTCTTTCTTATTGTTAATGCCTGTCCAGTTCCCCTGTGTTTTATGTTCTAAATGTGTTAGTGTTCGTCATAAAGTTGTTTTATGTGATATTTGTGAAAACTGGGTCCATAAAAAATGTGCCAACATTTCCAATCAGAATTATGAGTTGCTATCCTCATCCACTGAACCTTGGTTTTGTACACTTTGTTTGTGCAGTGCACTTCCTTTTCTAAATTTGTCATGTTCCAGTGATACTTCTAATGTTTCAAATTCCTCATTGCTCAACCTGAAGTATACTGTAGATAACACTCAAATTCCTCCCACTGATTCTGTTTCTGACAACACATCACCTATAATCTCTTCTAAATACTTTGAAGTCAGTGAGTTACGTAAAGTTTTCACAAACTCAACTAAACTTTCCCTATTTCACCTTAATATAAGTTCTCTACCACTTCACTTTGATGACTTGAATAACCTCTTAAACTCACTTGACCATAGATTCGATTTCATCGGTATTACAGAAACAAGAATTAGCACTCCTCACATTCCAAATGATATTTGTCTTGATAACTTTTCCTATTTCCATACTCCATCGGACTGTTCAAATAGAGGCGCCCTTATTTATTATCAAAAACATCTTAATGTTATCAAAAGGCCTGACCTTGACAAAATTCTCTTTAAATCCAGACAACTAGAATCTATTTTCATTGAGTTACCAAAGCTGAAAGGCAAAAATTTAATAGTTAGTTGCATTTACAAACACCCTAGTCTTGACATTGATGAATTCTGTAATGAATATTTCGAACCTTTTCTTCACTGTGTCACTAAGGAAAAAAAATATATTATTCTAATGGATGATTTCAATATTAACCTTCTGCGCATTGACATTGACCGGGAAGTATCCAACTTTTTTGATCACATAAACTCCTCTGTTTTTTTTCCATATGTCAATATTCCTACCAGAGTCACTCCTACATCCGAAACCTTAATAGATAATATTTTTTCTAATTTTTTAACCTCAAGTAATCCTGTCTCTGGTAATTTAATCTCAGGAATTTCCGACCATTTCCCTCAGTTTGTACTACTTGATCATAATTTCTCTTCCCCATCTAACTTAAACCAGCAGTTTATTCGCAACTGGAAAAAATTCGATCATCATACGTTCCTTACAGATTTTAGTAATATAGATGGGAAAGAAACCCTCAGACTTCAAGCTGACAATGTAAACTTTTCTTTTGATAACTTTTTTAATGCCATTACAAATTTAATTGATAAACATGTTCCATTTGTTAAACCGTCAAATAATAAAAGATATAGTTCTAAACCATGGATAACCACTGCAATTCGACAATCAATAATTACAAGAGATAATATATATAAACAATTCTTAAAAGAAAAAGACAAAACGGTAAAAGAAAGTATTTTTCAACAATATAAAAATCATCGTAATGCCATTGTTAGCCTTTGTAGAACCAGCAAAAATAATTTATATCTAAACCTTTTTTCTGTTAATGTAAAAAATACTAAAAAGATCTGGGAAGGAATAAATAATCTGGTTTCAAGGGGTAAAAATAGTAAAAGTCGAATACAGTCCTTAAAAATTAATAGTAATGTAACATCAGATCCCTCAATCATTGCCAACTCCTTTAATTCGTATTTTACTAGTATTGCTGATAAAATTAGGGAAAAAATACCAAAAACGCCAAAAAACTTTAAAACCTTTTTAATCTAATCCTAATTCATTCTTTCTTACTCCTGTCAATTCTTTTGAAATCTTAAACTGTATAAACTCACTTGACACAAAAAAATCCACTGGTCCTAATAGCATACCATTTCGAATTCTTAATCTTATCAAAAATGAACTATCATTCATACTAAGTGATATTATCAATCTCTCCTTTTCTACAGGTATTTTTCCAAAAAACCTAAAAATTGCTGAAGTTATTCCTGTCTTTAAAAGCAAAGGGTCAACGTTAGATGTCTCCAATTATCGGCCTATTTCCCTATTATCCAACATCGAGAAAGTCTTCGAAAAGGTTATTTATAAAAGATTATATTCATTTTTTGAGCAGCACCAAACCCTTTACAAACGTCAATTTGGCTTTAGAAAAAGACATTCCACTTGCCATTCTATCTTTTCAATATACCAGGACATAATGGATTCCCTTGACAAAGGAAAGTTCGTTTGTGGAATCTTTGTAGATTTAGAAAAGGCTTTTGACACTGTGGATCGTTTTATACTTTTGAAAAAACTTGCCCATAACGGTATTAGAGGTAAGGCAAACTCTTTATTAAATTCTTACTTGTCAAATAGAAAACAATTTGTAAATATTTATGGTCAACACTCCAACACTCTGTTAATAAATCATGGGGTTCCTCAAGGCTCAGTATTAGGACCTCTTCTTTTCCTTATTTATGTCAAACATGTAAAAATCAACCTAAAGCACCTCTGCACATGGTTAAATGCCAACAAAATATCTCTCAATGCCATCAAAACAGAATTTATCATCTTTAAACCTAAAAACAAACCAATCAATTGGACCTTCAACCTTAAAGTTAATGGCAAAAATATCTCCCAAACCACCTGTGTCAAATATCTTGGTCTTCTTCTCGGCGACACCTTATCCTGGAAACCTCAAATTAATGATACTGCAAAGAAATTAAGGTCTGCTAATTGTGCTATTGCTAATCTTGGACACTATATGCCACTGAGAGTAACCATCCAGGTCTATTACTCCCTTTTTTATTCAAATCTTATTTATTGTTGTCAAGCCTGGGGTCAACCTGTCTCTAACCTTATCAAACGTATCTCTATATTGCAAAATAAGGCTGTTCGATTGCTAACTTTTTCTCAACCTACTGCTACAACAGATCCTATCTTCTATCAACTCTTTTAAAATTTTCTGATATTGTACAAATCTCCAACATTCTCTTTATTAAAAATGTTCTCACTGATTCCACTCCTATGGCTCTAACAGAAACCTACGGTATCAAGATCCATCAACACCATTATAATACCAGGAACAAAACTGCTGGAATGCTTGACCACTTTCTCTCAAACACTACTTACTATGATACCAACTCAATTAGATCCCAATGCACTACTTCCTGGAATAATTTACAAAAAATTACCTCTTTATCCTTTATCACATTGTCAAATTCTGTTATAAAATATAAACTCAACAGATTTTTTCTGGACACTTATGAAATGACCCTTCAGTAGTGTGTGTGCGTGTTTGTACGTGCTGTGTATGTATGTGTCTGTCAACATGGATTTCTATCTTAAACTGCGTGTGTGTGTGAGTGTGTGTGTGTGCATCTGTGTCAATTTTCTTCGTCCTATTATTATTATTATTATTATTTTTACCCTTTGGTTTGTATCGGGAAAATGGAATAGTATTTTCCCTCCCTATACACTTAAGAGATAGGGAAATGTATGTTCTAGCGCAGTCGCGCACACGCGTCATAGTAAGTCCACATTATCCAGTACCATGCAGTGCTTAGCCATATATATCCCTAGTATACCATACGGTGCTTAGTCATGCATATCAAGGTAAAGTCCCTATATAGTGCTGACGTCAATCAATGCTGCAAATGAGTTAAAAAATTCTAACACAAATCCCTATTATACTACGCACATCAAAATCATACATCAAATAAGTAAAGGGGGAATTCCTTCTATAGTATGCTAAAAATCAACGCATGCGCTGTAACATCAGTGCTATCATACGCAAGTGGAGTAAAGTCCCCTACTTGCTTTGTAATCTTCGGACTTTGTTGGAATCTGTATATATAAATGAGCTGGTTTAAGACGCAAGACATGTGCGGCAAAGTTGTTGAGGAGTATCCCGGGATGCTCGGCCATATGCCGGACCGGCCCAAGACGCGAGACATGTGCAACAAGGCCGTTGAAAAGTACGAGCCGGTGCTCAAATATATACCGGATCAATTCAAGACGCAAGACATGTGTAACAAAGTTGTTGAAAAGTATCCCCCTGCACTCAAATATGTGCCGGATCAATTCAAGACCCAAGGCATGTGCAACGAGGCTGTCGAAAAGTATTCTCGGGCGTTCGTGTACGTGCCGGACCGTTTCAAGACACAGGACATGTGCAGCAAAGCTCTTGAGTAGAAGGCCTATATGTTAGAGCATGTCCCTGAAAGGTTCAATATGTAGGTGAAATTCATAAGTTATCTTACAACCCTTCGGGGTTATAAGATGAAATCAAAATACTACTATATAATAAATGTGCATCAACTGTCAGCAATCAAAATTCGATATATTTGGAAGTGCGGTAGCCATGATTGCACTGGCCGGCATCGGTATATCCCTACCACTTATGGCCTTATCATTAGTACAAGAATCAGAGAGGGAGAAGGAGAATGAGCGAAAGATCCAGGGCCTAGAGGATCGTATTGATGCCTTAATAAATGAATGAACAATGTAAGGACTGTGAACGTATGCTGGATGAATATGACAGGTGTAGCTGTGGGCGCAGGTTTGTGGTAAATGGTAAATTGTTGTGTTGGCAGTGCTATCAGAAATATACCATATATAATGGGGGTGGTTGCGTATGTACGATGACATGCAATTCTCTGAAGTCGTTTGAATTACAATAAACAAGATGCTACAATTTGAGAATGAGCTTGTCAGCCCTAAAATTTTCTACAACTTTCCCACTACGTTTACAGACATCAACGATATCAACGTGGACTACCTGACTGTGTCGGATCCCATTCCTGCCAATGGGGATAAGGATAATCGGTACATAGTATACACGAGACCTCGTGGTATCCCTGAGGGTAAAAGCACCTAAAATATGGTCCCTGCATGGGGTCAGCCGGTACAACGCCAATGCTGTACCGGCAATGAGTCTTGATTTTGAAGAGTACCCAGATTGAGTTGCCAAGTATCGCCAAATCTGGAACAAGATACCCGAGTTGATATCTGAACAATTGACGACAGAGCCTGTGAAAAAGGACCGTTACGTGAACGCCAAGCTTAAATAATACAAGGACGCCATCACGACTAAATTCCATGGTATGCCGGTACCCTATGATGAGCCCTGCCAAGCCAGTGCCATTCTGGCTATTTCATCAGTATATGTGCAAGGTAAAAACTACTACCCCCAGGTACATATTACGGAATGTCGATATAGGGACTTCAAAAAAGAATGTTTGCCAAGCAAGGATTAAAAAACCATATATTTTATAGGACATACGGGTCCTATAAAATACATATTAAATTAAGGCCTATACTCAGGTGGGGGCTCTAGGTAGCGCTTACATACTGCGCAGGTCGAACCTTTTTTAAAATCTCATCATGTGCCTCCTGCCTCCCTTTCGCAATTAGCTGAGCACGCTCCTGTTCATTGATGGTGTCCACAACACGATTAAAACGTTGACGCATCTGTTCCTTTAGCAACATATACCTTTGCTTCTCCTTCACGATCATATTAAACTCATATTTATCAATCACCCCATTTTCTACCGCTTTTGAAATCAGATCAATAATAGAGTTCAGCTTTGATTCCGCCAATAGTCTTATATTCTCATGCTTTTTTGATTTCACGCCAAGCCTTTTTCCGGCATTCCGTAATCCGGCCTGCCCCAACCCCACGGCGATGGTCAAACCACCCATTGCCACCGCCAGGGGTACCCCCAATCCTGATAGCAATGTACCAATCCCAATCCCTGAAGTGATCACGCTTATTCCTAATAAACCATGATCTGTATACCTCACCCAGGTCCCGTGCATCTTGAACTTCTTTGATAGCCTGTCACGCTCCCTTATTTCCCTTCGCAGATATTTCTCAATTTCACCAATCTCACCAAGTCTATACTTTTGGCTTTCCTCTTGCATATCGGCGCCTTGTGCAGGTGCACTTGGTAGGTTTGGGTACAGTTTGCTGATATCGCTCATCTTTATTCTATCAATAGCTGCATGGTTAGTCCAGCGAAGGATACATTTTTGTCGTGGTGAAATTCGTCTGTTAGCATGAACTCTAAACGATCAGTCGAGCCCTTCAATGGAAGGTATATCGGGGTGTCAAAACTCCATGTAAGCATATCCCCCCAAGCGTTTAATTCCTTGATGGGAAGCAAGGCCAGAATTTTAGACTTTTTGCCATCTAACAGGCAGTCGTCCTCATCCAACTGAGGGCAAACGAGCCTTAGCCTGATGTAAATGTCGGTCTTGTAATCGGCATTATAGTCACCCTTGTGATAGTACTTATCGGCGGGATTATATTTAAATCCTAGGAGCTCATGCAGCTGTCGATTAAACGCCAACGTGTACCCGTCACTGACACGGAGTCTGCAGGATCCATTTTTCAGGAGAAATAGTTTAATTTTATCCTCTGCCTGGCTATTAACAATAGCCACCAGTTCCTCGATCCTATAAAGCCCGGCCATAATCCGTATTCTAGTCTCCCTCTGATCAGGCCCGGCTTTACGGATGGTGAAGTCGTTGTTGTTGTAAATGTTAAGCCACTCACCTCGGATACTAATGGAATTCAGAGCTATCCTACTATCCTGCCCCAGGTAGTCTTCAAATATCGTAGGCTTTTTTATATCAGTAATGTAGAGTTGCTTCATCTTTGTTTTAAAACAAAGATGAACATATATTCATACAACCCCAAGGCAAAATACAAATCCAATAGGGGAGAATGGGCACTTGGCATTACAAATTTGGAGCATCAGGGCCTGTACGTGTCTACAGACTCGCACATTGAGGTGGTATTCCCTGAGTTTACCAAGTATGCTATCAAAATCCCCACCAATCTGCTGAATGACCCCGTCAGGGTGGGTTGGACAGGACAAGCCCTGGACTACTGGAACATTCAGGTGAATTTTGCCACCCATTGCGCAGCCACTGCATTAGGCATCTCTGCTAAACACCTAACGGGTTCCGTACCCCTTGTCAACTCGATCTTTAAATTTCACGTCCATTACCACATGAGACGTATATTGGCAAGGATGAAGGTGCCCATGCCTTACGATGATGGTTTTTCTCAGTACAAAAACCCCTATTCAACCTCTGGATATGCGCAGGTATGTAGGGAATACGGTGCAGATCCCAATGGCCTGTACAAGTTCAAGGCTGTCATGTCATCATTGACCAATGGTAGATGGTGGCCCCAAGTTGACGGAGATTGGGCCAAGTTCATCATCCCCACAAGTCAGGGCTTAACGTCGGAAGGTCTAACCAAGCTAAGCGAGAGTATTCGCGTCTACGTGGTCTTGTTGCTCGGGTCGCAGGCAGGGACCAAGGCATCCTTAATCGGGTCTGGTGCTGACAACTACACAGCAAGGCAAATCCTATTGCAGAGGTTTGAGGCCATGGTACAACGCCAAGAGAATGTGGGGCATGACATTACAGAGTTCCAAAAACTGCTTCAATATGCCAGGACGCCAGTGAATTTTGCCGTCATGCCCAGCGTCTACATGCTGCCTTCTGATATGAACTTGCGCATAGGCAAGATTGTGGGGTATAATAACAACATTCTCATAGCACCTGCCAATGTCAATGTGGGGGTACAGGTTGATGTGAATAACAAACCTATTGTCAAACATACTATGACCCCTATGCATAGTACACCTCCCAAGCATACTATGCCCCCTATGCACACCACAGCACCTATACATACCACAGCACCCAGGCATACTATACCCCTAAGCATACCACACCTCCCAAGCTTACTACACCTCCTGGGCATACTATATCTCCCAAACATGCTACGCCTCCTATACATCCTCCCGAACAACCCCCACAAAACCAACACGAGGATACCAAGGCCGCATTGATCACGACAGGGGTATGAATCATCATTGCCTACATCTGGCTTAAAAAATAACTAATATTACACCTTTCCAACGTAGACCACGACAAACCCAACGGCAGCAGCGATTGCCATGTACAGATGCCTGGCTGCGTATTTGACAACGGTTGCTGCTACCCTAAAAAGAACGAGACTATGGTACCCATAATCCCGGGCAATGCAGCACCTGCCTTACCTGCCAAATACTTCAGGAATTTACCCAATCGTTCCAGCTGCTTCTCTACAAACCCCTTCCCTGCGGCACCCCCAGCGGCACCCCCAGCGGCACCTCCTGTAGCTGCAAGTACGATGGTGTTTATCAGTAGACCAATAGCAGAGACTATACTCGCTATGGTTATACCCTGCTCTTTATTCAAGCAGGGACGTGTCATCTCCGGCAATTTTCATCAACGTTTCCTTGATGGTCCTCAGCTGGCTGTAAATTTGGGAGGAAAGTACTTTTTTTTATCATTCAATTTTTCAATCTTATCATTAAGATGTTCTATTTCTATATCAATGTTAACCTTTTGCCCCCCAGCTGCCCCGGCCTTCTTCCTCTCAAGTTCTTTCAATTTACCCTTTGCCTTGTCAATCTCGCTATCATACGAAATTATCTTACTTGCTAGGCTTTTCAGGTTACCCCTTAGGGTTTGAAGTTCGAGGTTAAGCCCCCTTCTTTCATGTTCAGTGATTTCATCAGTGCCGCCAAATGAAGTTTCCTCCATAAAGTTTTCCGTGGCATCCACAAATTCCTCTATCGATTCCATCGAAATAATATCATCAGCCCTGTCCTTCCCCACAATGTCATCAACCTTTTGTCCAAGTGCCTGGGCCGCTGCCCTACCTTTGTTGGGTGTAGTGACATAGTCTGGGAAACCCATAGCCCGCACGAGGCCTGCCTGCAATTTTCTTATTATCTACCCGACGGCCCGATGCCCACCCTTATTTTTTGTAATTAATACTGTAAGGTCTATGTCATTGAAAAAAAGACGTTTCCCTTCCTGCTTAAATTCATCGTAAGGTATCGCAATAGGATTCCTCGTCCTTGGATCCTTACTAAGAACTTCGTAGAGCTCGTCGACCCTTGATCTTTTCAACTCCTCCCTTTGTTTCTCAAGTCTATCCCCCGGAGCACCTTGTTGTTCCCCTGACGTTTAAGGCCCTGTCGTTGATGGAGGTTTTGGCGTTGATGGGGGAGCTTCGGGTTTATCATCTTTCCCACCACCATCATCATCAAAAATATCGTGTTCATATACTGGGTTAGTTGGCATTTTATTTAAAGATTTTCCTATATAATAAAATGAGCAATGTATTTGGAACTACATTGGACCCTTACGCAGAAATGAAACAGCTTTTTGGTATCAAGGGGAGGCGGCAGCGCGTAAAGGTAAGCCACGTACCTTCCACAATTAACCAGAATGAGGATCTCTATGTTGACATACCAAACATGGGGCAGAATGATGTCATATTTCCAGGGAGCATCAGGCTACTGTTTGACCTGGTCCTTATGGGGACCAACACGAAACGTACCCTTGTCAGCAACATAGGGAAGAGTATAGTGCGAGATTTACGTATCACCCTGAATGGCAACGAGGTACAGAATATCAGCGACTACAACACGCTCGCGGTCTACAGAGACTTGTGGCTGCCTAAGTTTGATCGGGAAAACAACCTAATTTTAGAGGGGATCAACCCTAATGACGGTACCATCAGGGCTCTGCAGGTAAAGGCTACTGACCACGTGGGTACCGACGAAGAGAAGGCCATTGTTGCAGCGTATGGGAATACATTTTGTATACCCCTTGGCAAGATGTTTGAACTGACAAATGATCTCCCTTTTTACCAGTTCGGGCTGTATGACAGGCTGCAGTGGGTCCTGCATTTCGCGTCGTACCCAAGTGTGATCAAAGATGGAGGCATGGCAGCCGTTGGGTCCACCGCGGCCAAGGCAGCAGATGCAACCTACAAGATCACCAACATTTCCATAGAGTTTGACAAAATCACTCATGAAGGCCTCGCGAGCGCCATGATGTCCCGCTACGCTAGATTGGCGCTACCCTATAAAAGGATACTCAGGAGCAAGGTGGTAACTATGAAAAAAGCAGATACCAGCTATAACCTCCAGATCGATACCCCTGCCAAGAGTCTGAAAGGTGTCTTGCTACTGTTTGTGGACCCCGCAACAGTTAAGACCTACTCTGGAAAGAATGAGATGTTTTACAACCCTAAGATTGAGAAGGTATCCATCACCGTGGAGGGTGAGCCTAATGAGCTCTACTCACATGCCATGCTCGGTAAGGATCATTTTGAGGGGGCTGTAAATCTCTTTGGTAGTCACGACTCGGAGGTGACGATTGGGCAATTCTTCAATGAGCGCTACGCGCTTTGGATCGACTTCCGGGCGAGCCCAGATCCGGGCCTGCATGGAAGTGGGAGGCCCCTTCAACGCCTTAGTGATGGCATCACGTTGCACATGACTAAGAAAGCCGACGGAACTGGGGACATACGCTGTTATGTGTACTTGCTGATGGACGCCCAGCTGAACATCCTTGACGGCCGCTATCATTCTGTGGAGTATTAGTGACCATAATTTGTATTTGTCCCTAAGGGCAAATACAAATCAATATGGTAAACAAGAGCTGCTCAAATTGTAAAAAAGTGTTAAACCTAGATGCATTTAGAGTGCTGGGAAATGGTCAAACTACAAAGGCATGCATCAGATGCCTGGATAAAAAGAAACAGCGGCGTGCCAAAAACAAATGCCACCATCAAAGGCAGAGATCCCAATGTAGGGAATGTGGGGGAAGTCAAATCTGCCACCATGAAAGGGTGAGGGCCTATTGTAAGGAGTGTGGGGGGAAGTCAGATTTATCCCCATGGGAGACAGAGGGCTTGCTGCAAAGAATGCAAGGGCAGTCAGTTTTGTAAGCATGAAAGGATGAGGTCTCAATGTAAAGAGTGCAGGGGCAGTCAGATTTCCCAGCATGAAAAGAGGAGCGCTTGCTGTAAAGAATGCAAGGGTAGTCAGATTTGTCCCCATGAGAAATTGAGGTATCGCTGCAGGGAATGCAAGAAGATCAAACAGTCGGAAGGAACCAAGAGCTGCCAAAAATGTAAAAAAGTGTTGACCCTAGATGCCTTTAAGGTGTTGAAAAATGGAAAGACGGCAACAAGTTGCCTAGTTTGCCTGGATAAAAAGAAGGCGTCACGGGAACGTAACAGATGCCCCCATGGTAGGATGAGGTCTCAATGTAAAGAGTGCGGCGGTAGAGATATTTACCAGCATGAAAAAAGGAGGGCCTATTGTAAGGACTGTAGGGGCAGTCAGATTTGCGAGCATGAAAAACAGAGGGCCTTTGGAAGGACTGTAAGGGCAGTCAGATTTGCGAGCATGAAAAACAGAGGGCTTGCTGCAAAGACAATCGGAATAAATACGGTTTCATTCTGTGGAATATGAGTGACCACAACTCGTGTTTGTCCCTAAGGTCAAAAACGAGTTAATATGGAAAACAAGAGATGCCAAAAATGTAAACACTTTCTTTCTTTAGACAATTTCAGGATCAGGGGTAATGGTCAAACGACAAAATGGTGCATCAAATGCCTCGATGTTAACAAAGCGTCAAAGAAACGCAATAGGTGCCCACATCAAAAACGGATATCACAGTGCAAAGAATGTGGAGGTGGAAGCTTCTGCATCGATCATGGTAGACGAAGATCCCAATGCAAAGACTGCGGGGGGAGTGAGATCTGCATCGATCATGGTAGGATAAGATCAACGTGCAAAGACTGCGGGGGTGGAAGCATCTGCGACCATCAAAAACAAAGGCGGCGTTGCCCCATTTGCGACCCCCCTGGCCATCTCGCTCATAATGTACGCATAACAACTCGCAAGGCCCTGAAGGAAAATAAGGAGCTTGGCTCTCAGTAGTACCTAGGTTGCGATATGGCTACGCTGCAGGCCCATATTGAAGTTCAGTTTGTTGAGGGGATGACCTGGGACAATTATGGAGAGTGGCACATTGATCATAAAATACCACTCAAGTATCGAGAAAATGGAGATGCTCCGTCGCTTGCTGAGGTTGCTGGTATATTGCACTACGCCAACACTCAACCCATGTGGGCGAGTGAAAACATTTCAAAAGGCAACCGATATGTCTCAGAATAAATGGCTACATTGGCAATTATGGCAGGGGCGCGTTAATCAACGCCCTAGCATTCAGCGGGACCAGCTTCTTGTTTTCTAAACTTGCGGGGCATGGCAAAGCGGAACGGAAAAGGCACGACCAAGCGATGGAACAACTACAGGCAGCCCAGGCTAAATGGGTACAAGATCGACAGGCAAAGATCGACTGGTTCGGCAAGCAACGGCAATTACAACTACAGGCCGGTAAAAGCTTGAGACAATTGGACGACGACATGTACAGGTATTATATAGCCTCGAACGAGAAGGCCCCACTCTTGAAAGATTTTTACACGCCTTCAAAGCAGCAACAGGATGGGGAATTGACCTTCATCCTTGGATCACTGTCCCTGCTAGGCTTCGTAGCATACAAGTATTTGTAAAAACGTTTTTGACATATAATAAAGACAAACGCACGTTGCTACGGAAGAAGAGGCGGAAAAGCTAAGCAATATCTACTACATGCCAGAACATGTGTGGACCGGACGCAAGGCTATCAAATTGCTTGCGAAGGAGAGCGGCCTATCCAAAAAGCTAGTCACCCACTGGCTATCCAGGCAGCTCTTATTTCTCCGGCATGTCAAAGGTCCTAAACGTATAGACTACCCCCATTTTACCGTTACGAGGCCTAACGAAATGCATCAGTTTGATATACTGTACATGCCCCATGATCGGTTGTATGGCAATACGTACAAGTACATCCTGACAGGCATTGACGTTGCTTCAAGGTACAAGGTCGCGAGACCTCTACGGACGAAAAAAGCTAGCGAGGTTGCGGATATGATTAGGGACATTTATAAAGCGGGACCTTAACGATACCCCAAAACTTTTCAATGTGACAATGGCTCCGAATTTAAGTCAGATGTAACAAAATTGCTAGAGGATAAGGGGGTGGAGATCAAACGGGCCACCACCAAATACCACCATACATTCACGGCCTTTGTAGAGTCTTATAACAAGGTACTCACGGAAAGACTCTTTAAGCCTCAAGATGCCCAGGAGCTAGTCTCTGGCGAGACGTCAAGCATTTGGGTCAAGCACCTGTACACTATAGTAAAAAATCTCAACAATACTAAGACTGCCATGATTGAGATGAAACCTAACAAGGCGATCAAACTCGAAGATGTACCACTCGCAAAAAGTCAGCAATATCCCGAGGAAAAGCCCCTACCTGACGACGGGTTGTACCTGTATCTGCTACAACCCGGAGAGGAGCACGGTGATGCGAGACGACGTGCTACAGATGCTTTCTGGAGTAGGAAAATGTATAGGTTGGACCGTATTGTAGCGGGTAGTCGCGTGCTGTACTATTTAAAGGACGGCCCTGAAAGAAGCTTCGTGTCACAAGAACTCATGTTTATTCCGGAGGATGTTCAGGTACCGCCGGAGCATATCAAGGAGTGGTAATAGTTCTTCATTCGTTCCCCTAGGGCATCCAAATCTATTTCATCCAAAGCATCATCCTCGTCATCATCTTCATTCGGATCTCGCAGATAATCCAAAGGATGTAGGGTATAGAACGGATATCCATAGACGATACCTTTGATGACATTGGGTTCATTTTCCAAATCAATATCGACTAGGCGTCTATCTTCTATGACAAAGTTGAGCATATCGCCTATTGTTGATATATTGGCCAAATCCGATAGCTTCAGGTCCTTAGCCTTGACGATCTGGTAACAGAGTGCACCATAGTTGTTCCTATCCTTTTGAACAATATGCAGCCCTAGACGTTCAATATCATCCTCTAAATCCTCGTCGATCTCGCTTCTTACAAATGTACCCCATGCTTTTTCGCCTGACGCTACCCTGTTTAAAAGCTCTTTGTCTGTAGGGTACTCAAACCCCTCGTAGTATACTCCATCTCGATATTTAAAATTTTCCAGGCAGGTAGGGCAATATCCAGTCACTGACCCTGCCTTGATACAACATCGTAGTACGGGTACCTGAATATTGTAGTTCACTGTAAATTGATTTTGTTTTATGTATGCTTCCATCTTTTGATATTTCACTGGCTTTTAACATACGCCCAAAAGGGTCAAAAATGAATTTTAATACCCTTGTGAGTATTAAAATTAGCGTCTGCCTAGTCCTCCAGTGCCGGAACACCTAGGTCATACAGGTCATCCCGAGTAAGGTCAATAAGACCGAAATGGTTTCCGTAACGCTCCACATGCCCATCCTCCTCAAACCGATTAAAGGAGTGTATACCGTTGGGGTTCTCGATGACGACAATCTCCCCCGCATTAAGGTAGTTGTCTTTGAACCATCTCCTTTTGGTGGGGAGAATACGTCTTTGCACACGCGCACAGTAGTATGGAAGATGATGATACTCGTCATCGTCCTGCGTGGTATGTTTTCGGTATATCATGATCATGTTGTCCTTTCCAGGATCTTGAGCATGTGGTACATACCGTTCTTTGAGCACTGCATGTTGTCGATCTCTGTCCTCTAGCTCATCCCCAAGAAAGACAATTTCATCATCCCTATCCTCTAGATCACCCGCCAGCACCGCCATGGTCGCGTCCCTATCCTTTAGGGCTTGACGATGCTCCTTAAGTACATATTGTAGTTTCTGGACGCCTGCCCTGGCGAGCCACTTGATTAGCCCCGCAGCCTTAGGTTTTCGTGAACGCCTTATAATCCCCAGGGAATCGTCTAATGTCACGAAGGCATCATGTCCATTTTGACCTTCTTTGAGGGATGGGGCCGCCGCACCCCCCATAATATCACGGCGAGGTATTGTATTCACGTCTCTATATGTTGCCCTTATATCATCAATATCTAAAAACCTCCCCAGGTCAGCACGTTTAAACATAGGTTGATCCTGGTTGCCAGACAGGGTCTCGATAGCTCCTGCGTTAAATGTAAGTTGCGACGACATCTTTTCTAATATAGCAATGTAAGCCAGAAGATTTCACCGTGGTCATTCGAGAATTTTCCAAGTCCTGGGATGTTCCAACCTCACGTATAGGCACGCATGTTTGGACTTTTTCAATTCAGCCTTGATGTCCGACCAGTCCGAAATAAGGTTGGTTTCCTCGTCTATCATCTTCATATCTGAGCGTTCATTAGGGTACCACAAAAACAGGGCCTTCTTTTGCCTCCTCAAATTCTTGGGGAGAGCACTGTAGCTCTGGGTAAGTAGCCACAAGCTATGCTTCCTGTGCCTACCCGAAATAGCAAGCTCAAGCAGGGGTTGACGTTTTTTGTCGAGACTTTCGTCGGATATCATATCGTCCACCATGAATAACGTCTCCTCGCATTCCATCAATGAGGAGAATTTCGCTATCCATTCGAAGAGTTGGTCCTTGGGGTCCATCAAAAAGACATAGTCGTCCTTCCAGAGCGAGGCCCTTTTGAGATAAGATCTATTCCAACGCATGGTAGGACACAAGATGATGATATTGTGATAGTGTTTTTTATACTCATTTTCCAGTAGGTCTAGGACACGTTGTGTCTTGCCACAACTTTTCGGGCCGGTGAAGATTGCCGTGTGGGGGTCCCTTAAGACGTCCATTTATTTAATAATAGGACCACTTCCTATCGTGAATGTTAGGGTATATTGCGGCACATGAAGCACATATTAACACGCCACCGTGATTATTCACCAAAGACCCCCGACAGGCAGGGCAGAGCCTGGTATTTTCCTGGGTCTTATATTCGAGGGGTAGCGGAGTATATGTTAAATTACCTTGTAGACACCTCAATACCCTGCGGTATCTTTCGACGAGCAGTGCCTTTTCCTGGCTCTCAGGGGGTGATCCGATGAGTTCAATGTATCGGGGCATGATGTCGTATGTCAGGAGGGTGTAAAGAAGTAGGTAATTCTCATCCTGTCCAAGCCCTCTAATTTCCACATCAATGGCAAGAGGATCTACTTCGTAGTCAACGTCCTTGATGTCCTTGGTACGCTGCTGCTTCGCTTTATCCAGGCAACCTATGCAACTTTTTGTTCTACTATTCCCCCTAATCTTGAACTTGTCCAGGGAAAGATGCTTTTTGCATTTCGAACAACATTTGACCTCCATTTTATTACCCTGAGTGTTCGTGCAATACAATAGCAACATCGGCAACCGTCGGATACCTACCGGTTTCTATATATTTATGGGGTACCTTGTGATCAATATGAACAAACTCGTAGTGTTCCCAGATCATTCCTTCGGAAAACTGGGCTTCAATATGGGCCATACAGATAGCTATAACCTCCTTGTTTTCATGTATGGGCTGGTTGCGGGTTCGGCACTTTGTACGTTTCCTTGAAGCCTTGTTGGAAGCGAGGCATTTAATGCATTGCCTTAATATTATACCATTACGCTTGATCCTGAAATTGTCCAGGGAAAGATGTTTTGAGCATTTCGAGCATTTTTTACCCTCCTCCATTTCTGTTTGCCCCTGAGGCAAACAGAAATTTTACTAGGCGCTCATTTTGGTTGCTTGGGGACAATAGACCCTGGAAGCCACCCCCTCTTGACGGCCATTTCGCGACTCGCCCGGCCTGCTGCAAAGTACGCCACCATCTTGAGAACATCATTCGTATCCATTTTTGTAGATGGTCTTGTTATGCCTAAGAATTTCTTACCTGCCATTGCATAGGCGAACGTGAAGCTAAGGTCTACAACGGTTTCGTATAGCATATCTAAAATCTCCTTCTCTTTTGGGGTTACGTTGCTTGCTGTCATTTATTTAGTGTCATTTTTTGAAAAAATCCAATGTATCTTAAATATTTCGATATTTGGCTGAGTTTTACCCTTTGGTTGAGGTTCGGGGGTGGGTTTGTGAGGTTCATTTTTGCCTCTACCAAACTTGTACCAGACGCTTACTCCTACTGCTAATACGGCCAGCGTACCTACGCCATACATGTAGACATTTTCCATTGACTTGTGGGGACCTGCGACAGGATCCTGATCATCTGGTGAAGAACCTTTGCCCACGTTCTTCTGTAAGTCGGCCTTGTTCTTCCGGTTCCATTCGGCAAGTCTCTTGCCAGCAGCAACACGACCCTCGCTCTTCTTGGTTATGACTTGGTTGGTAGGCTCCTCACTCATTTATCTTATAGCTCTTCAGTGCTATAAGATAAATTTTACCCCGATCCTCAAAGATCTTCCTCCTTCTCCTTATCCTCCTCCTGTTTTTTGTTCATATGCCGCGCGGTATGTCCCGCTACCAAGAGGGGCGCCAGACACCTCCCAATGGTGCAGTACACAAGGATCCCGAGATCCGTCATGGAGTCCCGGATAATAGGATCCTCTTCAATATCCCTACGTAATTCATCGACAGAGTCAATGTTCACGATATTTCCAATCATGCTGCCATATAGGCTGATCACGTGAGTAGACAGTGCCCTAGCAGTCTTCTCACCCTTTTCATGGAGTTCTCGTTGAAGGTACCCAGTATGTACCTTGTCAATGGCCTCATCAGGGGCCTTGTCAACAAATCCTTCCGTGCATTTTTTGGGTAGAAGATGCCCCTTGCCCTTGCGTAGGGCCTCCTTCAAGGCCTGACGTTTATCGATTGGTTTTTCAACATGTTCATATTCTGCAGAGGCCGCGTCGAATACTCGGTGATATCAGACGACATTCTCTTTATTATACGCCGATATCGATAAAAAACATAAGCGATCAGGGCATAGGGTAAAATTATAGCGATTAGTAGACACACCTCCATTTATTCCCGGGTGGGTGCCAGGCGATAATGGCCCCTGGCAAGTGTTGTAATCTGGTCAGGTTGTACAAGCCTTTTATCATCATCCCTGTTGAGTGCTAACTTCGATACCTCTTGGGTATAGACCTTATGCCTCTTATTTTGAATCAGGACCTGACCCCTGTATATATCAACGCCCTCTTCGAGACATCGTTGGTAATCGTCAAAGGTGATGGATTTCTTCGTAACGCATCTCTTTACGCCCTTCGCCTTGCGATCGCCGCAGTCTTCCGTAAGGCTCTTGTAGGCATATAGTTTAGCCCTCAGGGTGATGAAATCGGTCGTGATTTTCCCCGCAAGATCATCTTTCATAAGACCCACGACCTTCTTATTTTTCCCTATGGGGAGAGGTCGGTTATCGTCCTCACTGTAGGCACTTGTGTCAAATCTTTTTTCGACGTCGTTGGCTATATCAATATAGAAATCATGTGTCTTGATATGGTATACGAAGGAGTCTGTATCCATGTAGTAGGGCTGCAGCTTGCTGCCATATTTTGGCTGCATATAGTCGTAGTGGAACTCGTACATCACCATTTTTGACAGGTCCAAGATGGCCTGCCCTATATACACCGGTTTGTTCATTTTTACCTCCGTTTTGCCCATCTCTACACCTAGGAGGTGCTTGCTAAACCGGCTTCCACCCTTGAAATTCGGCTTCATGACCAACTTCGTGTACTTGTCCTCGTTGGTAACCAGCTGAATGTTGCGGTGATTTCTAATATTTTCCATGGTTTTTCCGAAGACGCTTAGGTTCATCAGCTTGTAGAAGTCTTTTTCGAAATCATTTTTGGCAGCCGTTCTCAGCCTCGTGTGATCTATGTACCCCTTCAACCATGGCTGTTGATTAAACTGGATGACCCTGCGCACCCTCTTCAGCTCGAGCCCATGTTTTAAGGCCTCGTGGAGGGCTCTGATATGTATTACATATCTACGTTTATGCCCCAAGTTCGGTACCAATTTCTCGACCTTGTGGACTGTCGTGCGTTCCGGTAAGAACGGCAACTCGTTATGTGTGTCATGCAGCCTCCTGGGGTAGTCTATATCTACCTCTAAAATGTACCCGTGCTTGTTCCTTTCAACGAGTTCCGCGATTTGATTTTCTGTAAAGGTCTCGACGTTCGACACCCATTTAAAACCAGAGGTTGGCAGGTCCTGACGCATCGCCCAACCGTATAGGTTGTTCGCATCCAAATACTGCAGGTAGGACGATTCAACCTCTGGATCGTACTGGTCTCCCATATACTTATTGTTTGCCTTAGAATAACGGTGTACGGCCTGGGTTATACCTCCACGGATACCCTTCTCAAACATCAGAAGCATGTCAGGGTCTATTAGGAGCTCTAGCCTGATCCCGGTATGCTTGAGTGCCGCCTTCCAGGCCAGGCCCGGGGCACTGTAAAAGTGCGCAGGATCAAGCTTGTAGTTTGTCAAGCACACGTCCCGAAACGTTTCAAATACGTCGGCTAATAGTAGGACGTCCATTGTCAGGTAGATGTCATGATAGTCTCCCATGGCGACGTTACCACCCTCTGGTGTAATGACATCCCATACTTTTTTAGCATAGGCATAATCATACTCCGATATCCCCTTCATGTTCAGCTTGCTGTAGAATGCCTCCCTGGGGGGCAGCTGCAGCTCTTCAAATCGTTGCCATCCGTCCATATACTCGTACGGGTACACGCCTTTTCGAAGCATTAGCCTGAAAACATTGTCCTTGTCGATGAATCTGGCCATGGATGGTACGTTTGCCTTTACCTGGTCCCGATTAAGTTGCTTGGTGGTATTCGAGTCGCAAGTTTTACAGTAGAATTTTGCCATGTATTCGACGTCTATGCCCTGGAATTCCAGACAGGTATCTGCACACTGCTGGCATTTCATGCCGGCGGCGTTTGTTCCAATGAGATTGCTTGCCAATTTGTCCAGGCTGGATGGCATTAATCGAAAGCTATCGATAAACCTAATCTCTATAATCTTATACGTCTCACCATCTCCGTACCCCATGCCTGCAAGTGGTACCTTGATTTTAACATTAAAACTGATATATTTTTCAGTATTCTCCGCTATGCATCCAATGTCCTGGGTGTCATACTTTTCACCCAGTTCCCGGATAAACAGGTGCGCATCGTATCCCGAGAGATTGTGGAATATCACAGGTATATGGCTAGGTATCTTGTATTTGAGGTTACAGCTGTTATGGGCCGCACCTCTATACAGCCCCGTATAATGGCAATGGTCCCTGACCTTACGGTTATTCTCGCAGTCGTCAAAAGGCTTTAGGCAGATATGGCAGTGTGTGGCCTCGTTATGTTCCCTCCTTAGGACCTCTGTCAGTTCCAGCATGGGTTGTTGCGGGTAGGTGTTATATAACCTCTTTACCTCATCTTCCAGGTGGTTCACGAACCGCGTCAGGCAATCCTTACCACGGTACACTGTTAGTGGATCTGGTACAGGTCCATAGGCGAATGTACTATATGTACACCAGCCAGACGGTACATGCTTACTCAGCTTTTTAGTCTTTTTACCCCTCGCATCTTCTACCGGGATGAGTAGACTCTCGAAGTCTGCATAGATAGCAAAGGGTACTTTGAATTGCTGTTGGCCATCCCTATAGAATAGCTATTTTTCGGCCTCTGTTGGCATCGTGATTTTAACGGCCTCGTGGTCCTTGCAATAGCCATGGTGCTTATCTCTCGATTCAACTGTGGGAAAGGCCTGCAGGCAGTTCAGGCAGAAGTGCATTTTTGCCGTATTTTTCGAGGTCTCAATACCTAGGAGTCGCGATAGGCTTTTGACGGCCGTGTAGTGGGTCTTTTTGTCATCGGTAAAAAGTAGTAGGTTCACCTGCTTGCTACGTCCGCTGTGCTCCGATTGATCTTCTTTCCGGTCACATACAGGACATTCACCGCAATGCCCGGGTTATTCTTTACAAACTTATATATGCTCTTGATGCTTGTGGGGAACTCTATACCCTCCCAATTGTACAGGTCTACGTACGGTCTCAGCTTAGTGATCCTTTGTGGATCTCTTTCAATCTCCGTATGATGCAAGGATGCTATAATAGCCCACTTGAAACATTTTTCGTCCTCATTTTTTGGGTTAATGATGGCCTTCTTTGAGGCTATCCACTTAGGTGCTTTTATATATGATGAACCCCTTGTTAGCCTCAATTTGTGAAAGTCTACGTCAAGGTATAGAATTCGACTAATGGTGAATCCACTTTGGGGTAGTGCTGGATGTTCCACGTGTGTTTTGATACTAGTAAACATCCCATCCATCTTGTTGTCCACGTTGCTACCCTGGAAGATTGACGTCATATTACTATTAAAGGCCCTCTTCACCTCAATATACTCATCGTTGGCCCCCTCCATATTTGATGGCTTTTTCCACATTATCCATAGGGACAGCTGTATCTTTGCCGAGCCCATATCTTCTACCTGGTCCTCAATCTAGGTTTTCACGTTGGGTCTTACCATCCCCATATACCCGTCTACGTCGGCTCCCCCTATGCCGGGAATGCGGAAACTTCGAAAGGTCCTGTGGAGAGCATGCTTATGTTCCTGAGGTGTGTAGTCATGCTCCGGCTGATTGTAGAGATTTTGGATATCTAGAAGATAGTCTTCCTCGGCCTCCTGTTCGACTTCGTCATGAAGCGTAGGTTTCGCACCGGCTGCCCTGTTATAGAGATCCATCACCCTACGTTTAAAGGCTGCATAGGTTCTCTTGACCCCCTCTTTTATAGGCTTTGGAACAGCGTCTACAAGCCAGTTGAACCACCCTTTCATCTTATCTCCCACAACCGAACGATTTTTCGACATTTCCTGCCTCTTGAAGAGATCCATATCCTCAGACGTTATGGGTTTAGCTGGTTGTTTAGGTGGCCTCCAAGCGTAACGTGGTACATCCCCGATGTTATAGGTTTAGATGGTTGTTTAGGTGGCCTCCAAGCGTAATGTGGTACATTCCCCAATAAAAAAATCAATTCGGCCTTGCGTAGCTTTTGCGTACCTTTTCGCGATATCACGTAATTGTTTCACATTGCGTGTGTTCATTTCTTTATTGTATAGAGTTTTTTCATCCTCGGACGATTTCGATGTGGTCAAAAACTAACGCATCTTGACTGCGCATGCGTTGATTTTTAGCATACTATAGAGGGAATTCCCTCTTTACTTATTTGATGTATGATTTTGATGTGCGTAGTATAATAGGGATTTGCGTTAGAATTTTTTAACTCATTTGCAGCATTGATTGACGTCAGCACTATATAGGGACTCTACCTTGATATGCATGACTAAGCACCGTATGGTATACTAGGGATATATATGGCTAAGCACTGCATGGTACTGGATAATGGGGACTTACTATGACGTGTGTGCGCGACTGCGCTAGAACATACATTTCCCTATCTCTACTTAACCCTTTTTACTCCCCCGTGCCATTTGGTGGCCTTCACGTTACTATTAGCTTCGCTATGGTGTTGGTCCCCAGCCATTGAAATATAACTTTATGTAACTAGTTATATATTGTATTATACCTACTGTAATTTCAACTTTTTCTATGGCCAATAAATAAATTGAATTGAATTGAATTGAATATTGTCTGTTCCATTTAGTGATATTAGAATAATCCAAGCTGCACAAAGGAAACATAGGTTTATTATGGAAAATGCTCTGTGCAACATGAAAGCCATGTTCTTCTTCTCTTTTGTGAAAAAGTATAGTCACTGTCAATCTACCATTATGGACTTTTGGAGTTCCGGACATATAACCAAGTCTAAAAACCATTAGCCGAAACCCGAGGAGTACATAAAAAATCAGGGGTACAGAAAAATTTATCACACTAGTAGCAAAGTAATGTTAGCTAGCTAGAAACCACCTCCCTTCAGCCTGGCTAATGGGCCACATGTGTGTAACACTAAAAGTTAGCTATCTAAACTGTCCGGGTAAACACCTAATTAGGCGGCATGACCTAATTAGGCGAGTCGTTTAGTTAGGCGACGTGATGTAGTTTAATTAGGCTACCCGTAGTCTAACTAGGCGAACGAAAACTTACTGTTGTAAATACGTCGAAATCATTGTGTTTCGCACTACAATTTTTATGTGAATCAAATCTGTCCACTTTGCAGACAATTTTCTTATGGCCCAAACCTCGTGTGGCAATATTTGTTGTTTTAAATAATGGATTTCAGCCATCTACGCCACAGGAAAAAAAAAATATGGCGGACGAAAACGTGGTATTGTTTGACGAAGATTTTAACGTTATTAAAACAGGATATGAATCAAAAAGAAACGTTACAAAACAAACAAAGTAATTGTTACCACATCCATCTTAAAGAAAAAACAATTCTTTTTTGCGTTTTGTGAAAGAATATCTTCATTAAATTATTGCGTATTTTACTATCGTCACCTAAATAGGCGACACTTAACCTAATTAGGTTATATATTTCATTTTAACATAATTCTTACTTGCGCGAACATATCGAGGCACGAGTGACAATTTTGGAATCATGGTCGCGTAGACTATCCATTCTGAACAAAGTGTTTTTCCGATTTTTTCTTAGGAATGTGTGAAAAGCCATTAAATATTGTAATGTCTTAACTAGGTTACATATGGCCTAACTAGGCTACCGTCGCCTAATTAAGTGTTTACCCTGACTGCTAAAGAATGGTCAAATACTAACAGTAATTGTTGTTAAAAGAGAGAGCCGAATTATGTTCTTGGTAGATATATATATAGCTAGCCCTTAATATCTGCTTTAAATTCAGTCACGACATAATCAAAGGGAGCATATTTCGATCCTTCGTCTCTCCCGCCGCCATGTTTGTTTACATTTAAAGGTACTGTCCGGTAAAAAATTAAAACTTGATATTAGTTACATCTCGGTACAAAAGTAAAGAAAAAAGTATTTAAATACAACCAAAATTGTCTTTCATAAGTTTAAACTGAATTTGTTTACTTGACCATGCCATTCTCAATCGCCATCTTTACTGAACTTCGAACGCGCAAAAGGACTGGGTAAAAACATTAATATGCGCAATTTATGCAGTGACGTATTCTTTGGGTTACCCCCGTGTAGAGATTGGCGCGTGCAGAAAAGAGAAATAAAGAAAAAAAAGTTAATGATATTCCCAACAGAATTTTTTTACGTTTATCAATAATGTTCACAAACAGAAATGTAAACATAATTGGATTTCAGTTTGAGCCAGAACGACCCAATAACAAACAACAAATTCCCTCTTATAATGACAATGAAGCAGACGCACCAGAATCACCCGCTGCTTCTCGCACACAGATAGATGTCAGTGAGTGGGCTTATGTGAAAAGTGCGAGAGGATGCCTTCAGCTGTTGAGTGTTTGTGCTGTAACGAGGTGGACACTATAAAATACTTCCAGCTACGGTACCTATATAATTTGACCTCACATTTTTCTACTGGTTGTATTATAAATGAGCGCCTGGGTACAAGGTTTCTATTGTGTTTTAGATAAGAAATATATAACAGAGCACGAAGATATCAATGCGGTTTTGATTTTAAAGAACACTTTGTGGACAGCGTTAGTCGCTCTTCAAGATTGGAAAGCCGTGGACTTAGAAAACAGGACGAAGTTTCTAACAAGTAAGTCGCTAGCACTCTTGAAATTTCTGTTGTCATAGTATTTCCAATCTTATTTGAGGATGATATGATATTTTTAGATCTTATCGATATGCGGCATACCGCCAATTTGTTGGTTTGTTCATAACCACTTGGGAAAAGGCGTTCGTCGGTGATACCATCTTGTGTCGTGTCTAGGATACGTAGAGAATATCCAAGTCCGAATGGGGTGTATACCGGCATAAAAGGAGGGGAAGAAATACCTGAAATTGATTTTTCTCGGTCAAATGAAGTTGACGACAAGAATATTTGATTGTAAATAAAATACAACAGTCTTTTTCATGAGAGGCATGCGATCGCACGCGCACGCCTTGGCACACGCGTAAATCGTTTCAGGCGTGTAATTAATCGCACGCCTGAAAAATAAATATTGAGTTTTAAAAATCAACCTATAAAATCCATTTTATAGCGTGCGATGGCAGCCCTCGAAATAATTTTTTGAGTCTCGTCAGACAAAATGCCCGCCACATTTCCAGTTTGGTCGGACATGTCCTTAGCTCGTTTAGAACTTTCGTCGGACAAAACGTCGATAGATTTCCGTCTTGGTCGGACACTTTTAGATCTCAGAATTATCGAATAGTCCTGGTCCTTTTTATCCACGAGCAAGCCTATTCATAGCCAACCTGATCATCCTAGCTAATTCACCGACTCCTGACTTAGTTAAAAGAACTACGTAGACATGAATCTCTTTTGCCTGGCCCCTTCGTCGTTGGTAACCAGGTCTTACACAAGAAATCCAGCCATGCGGTTCTTAACTAATGCGGAGGTGAACGCCGACGGAGCACGGATGAATCAAGTCTGAAGAACTGCACTTACAGGCGGAACAGACATTTTATCATGGATTTAATTGTATATAGTTTCTTCATTTGACAAAACAATTGGAAACCATAGCAAGTCCTAATTTATTGGATCTTTTTCTTCATGCCCCAAGTGTTATTTAAACAATTTTAATCCACGTGCGGTATAATTTTTTCTGGGGGCGTTTAATGAGCGCTTATTCGAAGCATTGCGGTATAAAAAGTGTAAATATGAATAACCTCGAACCAAGTATTTCTTTTTGTTCGCTACTTGATGTAGCCTTGGTAATAGAATAGGGATACTGGGAACGAGGTTTATAATTGTCGAGGAAGTATAAAGGTACATAAAACACAATTTATTTAATGCGTTTGTATTTTCTATACTTTCTTCTTTTGCTGGTCGGTTTTCTGGAGTACGATATATGTACGATATGACAACAACAGTTGATAGTTTGGTATATTACAAAAAATGATTACCAGATTCGTCAAGGAATTCAACTTGACATGTCGCGTCGAATTTTTTCATTTCATTATCGCACGATGCTGTCTGCGTTTGAGCATCGGCCACTCCAACGGATGTCTGCGTAGATATACTTTTATGTAAATAATCTTACCCGCGTCTAGTCTCAGTTCCGGCACAAAAAATAAAGCAGCTTTAAAATAATCTACTTTAATTTGTGTAGAGACAGACATTCTGTTTGTGTGGACAGGGACATAAAGTTCTATCTCTGAAAGTGAGTTGCATGCTTTGAAATTAAATATTCACAAATTGCTACATTTTTTTGAAAAGGGGGTAAAATATTAAAAAAAAAAAATTTAATCTGGTAATATTGTTCAGAGTAAAACAATCATTTTCTATTTACAATGTTTTGATTCGCCGAGAACCCGACGCTTACGTCACAACAAAAATATTATTTTAGCCTCCCTTTCATGTAAAATGGCTTCGGTATAAATTTGCTTTCGACAACGTGCGATATGAAGAATTTGTAAACATAAAGGAAATGTTATTCGAGTTGTAAAACTTTAGAAATATAATCACTTATATTTTCGCAACAAATAAGAAAAGTTGAATTCAGTTCAGGCTACTTTTTTATTATTATATTTTTACTGGACAGTACCTTTAAATGCTAAATACAATCTTTCGCGGAAAAACATAGACCTCTAATAATAGGCCAATCAGAATCCATCACGTGACCAGACGGGTCCAGAGCTTCTTTCGAGTTTATCTCAAAGAGCTCTGGGGTCGAAAATGAAAGAACCCGACAATGCGTACAGTTGTTTTATAATTTATCAATGCTAGATATTTAGATGTATTTTTAGTGTTCTTTTTTCAGTTATTTTACTAATAAAAGGTCAGAAAAGAAGTTTGCTTTATATCCCAGACCATTCGAATCACAAGTTTAGAATTTATCGAATTCCAGTTTCGAATGTTTACGTTTATTTAGTGATTGAGATAGTTCGTAAAAAACTGTGCACGTAGAAGACGGAAGAATTGATAGATAGGATAGAATATAAAGGAATAGTTTGTTAGATAGAAAACTGAAAAATATAGATGGAACAATGGTTTCAAACATGGAATCTTTATACACGTCAGTCTGGTAGATATAATTACTCTATTATTGCATGATATGAAAGAATTGATTGAAAGTGAAATCAATCCTGGCGACAAGTATCCGTCTTTTTTTTATAAAATTTCTTAAATTATCTCAGAAGCGAGGATGACTTCGATCTGCGTAAACATTGAATTCTCATTAGAACAGATTAAAAAACAAACTGGTTTACAAAAACTGAAACTTTGGACATACGAGCCTCGTGATTTACTGAACATTTTGGTTTTTTGAGTCTCGTTTTCTCAAACATTGTTCTTATATAAAAAAAACGTAAAGGTAAATTTATTTTTATCAAGCAGGACCGAAGAAGAAGATTCGTCACACGCTAAAGAAGAAGGAGAAGGATACTGCGTTGAAAAGTGTGTCATCTGCTTGAAAGGATTTAACTCATCTATGCCTGAAGTGAATGTCTTAGCGAAAGGACTCGAAAATTTGCTTAAACTTAGTAAAAAACGAGAAATGCCTTCATTATACAAATACCTCCTTGAAATGCGAAAAAGTAGTGGAAGGGTTCGGTGCATCATGTATGTCGGAGAAAATTCACTGATACCAGGAAAAGAAACTCAAACAATTTGCCTGTTAAGAAGTTGTGATCATCTTTAGATACACCTAAGTTCGATTGGAAACAAAGTTGCTTTCTCTGTTCTCAAAAGATAAATAAAGTTCTAGCCAAAAGAGAACCATTTTTCGAAGTTCGGACGGTGCAAATTCGTGAAAGTTTGATCGCAAGAGCAAATGAAAGAAACGATGACTGGGGTAGATTTTTAACATGTAACGATCTTATTGCTGAAGAAGCTACTTACCACCAAAGCTGTATGAAGAGATTCAGGCTTGAAAAGATAAACCCTGGGAAGAAAGGCAGACCTGTCAATACACCAATGATGGAGGCGTATGAGGGAGTTTGTGATTGGCTTGAAAATGAGCCAGACTGTGAACTTTATACTCTAAAGGAGCTCCATGAGAAAATGTGTAGTCTTAGCGATGGTGGTGATCTGTACACCATAAAGACTCTTAAGAACAAATTGCAGGAGACGTACAAAGATCATATTTACTTTTCGCAACTACCGGGACGAGAGAATGTAATTTGCTTCCGAAATATGTCGGATAGAATCATATACGAAATGAAGAAGTCCCATCAAACAAAGAAATATATTATCTTAGCAGCTGCGAAGATTGTCAAGGCGGATATACAGGCACTTGAGAAGAACATAGATTCTTATCCAAGTGTAGATGATATTAAGAATGAAAACTGCCTACAATGGCTTCCACAGAGTTTGCAGACATTTCTTGATACTTTAATTTCGTCAACCCTGAAAAAGAAAACATTGGGACAATGCATGACCCAAGCAGCACGACCAAGGTCATTGATTTGTCCTTCAATGTTTGGGCTTGGAGTCGAACTTGAAAAGACCTTTGGATCGAAATGGTTGATCAACCATCTTTCAAGGCTCGGATTATGTGTCTCCTACGACGAGGCCCATAGGTTTAAGATATCTTCAATTGAATCCACCGAAGGAGCAACTGATGATAACAAACCAGAATTCATAAAGTGGGTAGCAGATAATGTAGACCACAACCTTGTCACCTTAACTGGAAAGGGTACATTTAACGGTATGGGAGTTATATCCATTGCACAACTAGCAGTGAAGCAACAACACAATCATCGAGTGCTTCGTTGGAAGGAACGAAAGAAAATATTTGAAGTGACCAATAGAAAAGGTATCGAGCTTCACCATTTCCTTGGTTCATCAAATAAGGGTTTATCAAAATTAGTTTTAAAATCCATTCGCGAACTAAACACCAATCCTACATTTTCGAACGAAGTAAACTATAATATTCGTTGTTTGCGTGCACATTTTCTTGCTGAGTCTGCATTGGTGACAATACTTACGGAAGAGATTGTTGATTGCAACGATGACTTCTCAATGAACTTCAAAGATAGCAAAGAAATTGAAGAAGTTGAATTCTGATGAAGTTGCAACTTTTCGTAAAGAATTTGATAAAAAAAACAATACTCTCTCCTCGAAGTCTCGAACCGCAAAATTGTGGATATCATACTTAAAATACATCGCAACAATCAAGAAGTATATCATTGCAGAAAGGACATCTAACTGGCCTCTTCATCTCGAAGCTACCAAGGAAATGTTAAACTTCTTTACAGCCACGGGACATATAAATTATGCCAAGAGTGCACGACTGTACCTTCAACAAATGGTTGCCCTCCAGCGAAAAAATCCTTGGCTCCATCAGAAATTTCAGCAAGGTTCACATGCTGTTCGAAGACCCAACCGTTATTGGGCAGGTTTATGGTCTGACCTTGTGATCGAGCAGACTCTCATGAGATCAATCAAAACCAGAGGAGGACTCACCAGAGGGCGAGGAATGAATGACGATGTGCGGAACCTTTGGGTTCTTAGCTTGAATTCCAGCGCCTCCATTTATGAAGCAATAACTGGCGTCTCTGGCCTTACTGTCAAAGGAAGCGAGCAACATGTCGAGATGGGGGCGGCAAGACGCTCCAAAGATTATACAGATTGCAAGATCTTCATAGATTGGCTACAGCAAAGAAATCTGTTTGTTTATGAAGACACAAATTTTCATTCGCTTTCTTTGGGCTTGACGTCTGATGAAAATGATGGTATCAACTGTGAAATTGCTGAAGAGATCGGAGAAATGATACAAGCAAAGTTGGACAACCTTTCAATAGTTGAATGCACAATCAAGCGGAAGGACCAGGTTAAGCCCATCATTACCTTGCAATCCAAAGTCCAATTGAATAAAGAATCTGTCATTGTCAATCCAACAATGCTGTTCACACGATTGGTAGCCATAGCGCAAGAGGAAAAAGAAGACATCGAAGAATTTTTTGCTTTCGAACTAACACAGGAGCCAATGTCCCTCTTTAAACATGGCTTAATGAGAAAACCTGACAAGCCCTCATTACGTAAAGCTGTGATGAAAGATGATGAAGCAGTGGGAAAAAATCAATTACAAATTGATCCTCTTTTCGTAGTCGATGGTTGAGCGCTATTTCATAGAGTCCGTTGGATCAAAAATTCTACTTTTGATGAACTATCGCAAGTTTACGTTAGTTACGTTCGACGGCACTATAAATCTTGCACCATTTCTACCCTTAAAATTTGAAGATGTGACTTTAAGCAACGTTTTATTACCTGAAGTTTCTAATCACATTTTAATTTATCTCTCAGGAACCGATAAAGTGTCTCTTCCTGATACTGTTTTGCCAATTTCTGAAAATAAGCTGAAAAGTTTGCAATATATAGCTGGATTTATTGTACATAAGTCTCACACAAAATTCCGTTTCTCAAAGAAGTGTACCGATTACAACAAGCAGGCTATTTTAATTTTACAGGCGCGCAAAGTTGACTGTGACAATTTGCAGACACTGATCAATATACGGGACAGATGTGGATTGTGGAGAGTGAATAAACAAATTCAAGATCTTTTTCGAAAATTC
This sequence comes from Hydractinia echinata, assembly GCA_030067915.1. Classification (NCBI taxonomy): domain Eukaryota; kingdom Metazoa; phylum Cnidaria; class Hydrozoa; order Anthoathecata; family Hydractiniidae; genus Hydractinia; species Hydractinia echinata. Next base: position 351,938 of record JASGCC010000183.1, on the reverse strand, counting down.
GAAGGAATATTTCGATCGAAAACTTCAAATTTCAGCACAACTTTGAAATGTCATGATCTTGTCGAAGATATGCTCAACTGTTCTATATTGTCAAACTTCAAAAGTGTTTGTTATATATACTGCGGATCCAAAAGTCAGCAAAGAAGTCAGTATGACCCTTTTGGAACATATGCTCACTTTGTATACAAGAGTCCGAAGTTTTTCATATGCAAGAGACACCCTTGTCCCCAGGGTTTTTTGCTAGCTAACTAGGTACTTCCCGAATAAAGATTTTCTTGCTGAACTTAGATAGTTCATTGTTAGATATCAAATCCAGTTTATAGAAAAAAGTTTTTATTTTTGTGGCATTTTGAATCCTATGTATGGAAAAACAAGGAAGTGAAGAGAAGGGCAGACTAATTTCGGGATATGTATAGACAGCTTTATATTATAATATGATATTATGTTATAAAATATATAAATTATAAAAGCGATATTATAAAAGCTTGCCTTAGACATTCTGGCATTCCCTTATGTAAAAGAGCAGAACCATAAAGGGATATTTTGGAGAATGAATTTTTGCAAAAATAATTTTCGAAATACTTTTAAATTTTCACGAGAACTAATTTTTTGCAAAGTTAGCAAGTTCTACTTTTGTTTAAAATACCTCCTTAATCTGGATACATTAACAAGTATAAGTATATGTCCTAAAAGGGATATAAGCTAAAGGCTATTTTCCTTTATTTATCTTGTTCGAAACCATACTTTTTGCTAAAATTAAAGACTGGGTATGACATGTTTTTAGGCTGGTTTGATAAAATTGAGTCAAAAAATATTTCCACTATTATCATAGTTCCTGAGTTTCTGAATTTAGTCATTTTCAGGGACAGCGTAAACCTTTTTTTGACAATATATCATAGATACATGTGCAAAAAACATTATGAGCAATTTTCATGATGGAAATTGTCTGATAGGGTCCAAATAAAAATATGTGCAATACTTGATTGATGCAACTAGTTTCCTATTTGCTTATATCACAGAAGATACTCTGTCAAAAAAAATTCTGTTGCTGGAAACCCATAAAAAATTCCCCAAATTTCAGTTCAAATGGGCCAATTTTTAACATACAGCGTCTTTTTAAGCTGCTAGTGGGTTGATTTTACCCGCTTCTGCATGAATACAGTTCAGGCATTATTGAAATTCAGAGATTTCTCAGAGACGCTAGATCCCCCCTTCTCCAAGTTTTGTTATATTTATTCTTATGCATCTGATTTCAAACAAATATTTTGTTATTGTATTTTACCGAGGAATAAAGAATCAAAGTCTCTAATCCTATCATAATTTGCAAACGTTGAAAAAGTTGAGCTTGCTAAGTTAAATGTAAACAAAGTACTATGCTAAAATACATAAGATAGCTGTTAGCAGCACGTTTGCAGGGTTTTTTTTATCACATACTACTTCCTAACATATTAAAGGGGAAGTTGGGTCAAAAATTATATTTTCATAATAATAGTCATAAAAAAAAAACGAACCCCATAATTCTTTTTAAGTGAAACCCTCTTTTTTCTGAAATAATCTGTGTTAACCACGCGTAAAAACACCTCCGTATATTGACCCCTTTACATTTTTTCGAAGTCTCGGTCGAGTTTGAATTATGACGTTTTACAGTTCAAAAAAGCGAAGTTTGGTGTTGGGGATTAGGTGTAATCACATGAAAATGTTTTTTTGTCCATACATTTATATTATTTTAATATGCCAACCTGTACAAATCGAAGTAGCGATAATAAAAAGACAGAAAAAGATAAGGGGGGGGGGGGTAAGAAAAATAAGTAGGTTGAGAACGAAAAGCTGACGACGAAAGACGAAGATAATAATGAAAGAAAAATTCAGGTAGTATTTTATCAGATTCCCAGTGCGAAAAAAATAAGGAGCTTCGAAAAAAATGGCTACATAATATAAAAAGAAGTGGTACCTTGCCGAAAGATTCTAGATTTAATACTTGTTCTCGACATTTTGAACCAGAGTGCTTCGAAAGAGATTTACAAGTAAGTCTCTTTGTGACCTATGTTTCACCATGTTTCACCAAACAGCCAAACATTTGTCTTTCTCGTATTTAGAAAAATTCAACACAATTTCATTTATTATAGCCATTTCCAAACCAAAACAATGTCTAAAAAATTTATTATACTTCCTTCCCATGTTCGCATTTTCTTTTCCCAGCGCTGAATGTTTTTTTCCACATCGAAAAATCCTTCAGGAACACCAGATTGGCACCAGTTATTGTTTCCGATCCTAGAAACTTCTTCTTCCTCCTCATCACTTTCGGAACTACACGTTCCTAATTTATTCAGTTCTTCCAAAGAAAGTTCTGGTTCGAAATTAAAGGATTTGAGAGTGGATAAATCAGGTATGCCATCATTTTCATCTTGGTTAGAACTTGAATCGCTTCGAACTGATTGTAACGCCTTGCAACACGTTGTAACGCTTTGTAACCTATTTCCATGAAGAAATGACTTTGAAATTTTTGGAAATGGCTAGAGTGATTCTTGTAACGCCTTGTAACACATGGACATGCTGATTGTAACGCCTTGAAACACGTTGTAACGCTTTGTAACCTATTTCCATGAAGAAATGACTTTGAAATTTTTGGAAATGGCTAGAGTGATTCTTGTAACGCCTTGTAACGCATGGACATGCTGATTGTAACGCCTTGCAACACGTTGTAACGCTTTGTAACCTATTTCCATGAAGAAATGACTTTGAAATTTTTGGAAATGGCTAGAGTGATTCTTGTAACGCCTTGTAACACGTTGTAACGCTTTGTAACCTATTTCTGTAGAGAAAACCGCTTTTCAAATGTCACTTTAGAAAAGGAGTATGTGGTGGGATATGAGGGAAGGAAAAGGCAAAAAAGTTTATTTTTAATTGTCTTCTTCGTCCGAACTAATGCAGATAACATCACAATCGAGCGAAGTCGTTGAATTATCTGCGGAAAATAGCTCTAATTTTACTGAAGAAATTTCAGGAACACATTCATCATCTGACACGAGGTCGATAAAAGCAGTACAGTTATTTGCTGGACAAAACGGCATATATTCCTGCTTAACAGTGGAAACAAGTTTTGTCAACTGGGCATTGATTTCATGTTCTTCTCTTTCCTCTTCTTCTTCCTCGTTCTCTTCGCGGTCGTGGCTACTACCTTCTCCTTCGTCTTCGTCTTGCTCAATTAGTTGTGCCCAATCAGGGTAGAGCTCCTTCATTTTTTTCGTCGGGAAGCAATCGCGGCAGGAGTTTGTAGCAAGCAACCACGTGTCGTAGAACGTGTCACTACCCTGCCAGTTGATCCTTTTCCGGTGTTTGAATGCTACCAAGGTCTCATCGTTATTAATTAATGGGCAGATTTCCTCCCATGCCCCAGCGGCTATCTCGTACATTTTGCGCATATATTCAGCACTGTCTAACTTGTTTTCTATGTCAAACAGTTCATGATCAAAGGTAAGCGCATGGTACAAAATGCCATCCCTATCGTCGGCCGCAATAATGGCATAGTCGATAGCCTCTTGCGGAACTGCATTCTCAATCTGAACTCGTGTGCTTAGACCACTGCTAGATGCTTCCAATGTTTGCTCTTCGTCCAAGAAGACCGACGGATCGCAATCAACGTCGTTGTACACAGCGCCTACTTGATTTTTCTTCGCAACATTGGTTTCGCTGGTGAAAAGCGAGATGTCTTTCAACTGGTTGGCAACGTACACAAATATTTCCATGCAGTGCATTCTCATCCACTCTAAGGGGAAAAAAATCACTACTTATTTTTATGCATATTGATTTACACCATTGTTATCATTTATTCTCATGAGGTACTTACTTGTTATGCTATTGTCCTTCACTCGATGTGTCTTAGTTTCGAAAACTTCAAGACGACGCAGGATAGCCTCACCATCTACACCATTTCCGAAGTCCGGCATTATGTTAGTTGTTATAAAAAAAACCGAATTGTATTGGAAACGGGCCGGTTCTTTGTGTTTTTGCGGGATCATAACCAAGCCGCCTAAAAGAGAAAGTGGTATCCCATGTGCAAATTGCCACATTTTATTCAAAGTAAATGTTCATGTACTGCATCGACATCGACTTACCTTGCAATATTCTTTTTGCATCTTCACAACATAGACTGTCGCTGGTCCATTCATCCATAAATACGACCTGTGTATTTTTATTTATCAGGTGGCCTGAGAATCGACCATCCCGAACCACGCCAGCAATGTACATTTCGGGAATAATGCCTAAAAGGACAAATGTATGTCAATAAGTGCCGTCTAAAAGTCAGAAGTTTTCACGAACTTTATTTAATTACCTTGAAATGGAGCAAACCAACTAGTCTTTCCACTATCGGGAGGACCAACCAGCAACAATTTCTTTTCCTTCATGGGATACTGACCGACGAGCAAAATTTGGTACCATTTTTGATAGAAGCGCAACAGCACATTTCTATCTGGGAAGCTATTTTCGACACCTTCAGTGCACTTTTTTAGAACTACGTTACAACAAGTTACAATACGTTACAACACGTTACAACTACCACCTTGATATATTACAACGCGTTAAAAGAAAAAGAGCCAACATTTCTTTCACTGACAATGCGTTTCAACAAGTTACAATACGTTACAACACGTTACAACTACCACCCTGATATGTTACAACGCGTTAAAAGAAAAAGAGCCAACATTTTTTTCACTGACATTACGTTACAACAAGTTACAATACGTTACAACACGTTACAACTACCACCTTGATATGTTACAACGCGTTAAAAGAAAAAGAGCCAACATTTTTTTCACTGACAATGCGTTACAACAAGTTACAATACGTTACAACACGTTACAACTACCACCTTGATATGTTACAACGCGTTAAAAGAAAAAGAGCCAACATTTTTTTCACTGACAATGCGTTACAACAAGTTACAATACGTTACAACACGTTACAACTACCACCCTTTAAATTTGGCTTGACTTCGAAACATTTTTTGGTGATGTTATAACAAACTCCATTTGGCAAGCATTCAATGTAATTGTAATCCAGAGTTATTTGATCAATTATTTGACACTCGCCGTCTGACAGCAAAAATACCAACTCTCGTAAATTTGGCGTAATTTCGTTGGCGATTGCTTTGTTTTTCAACGAGCGATAGAGATAGCTTTTCACCGAACAACAGTAAACGTATGTGTATCTGCTTTCTCCTATTTTTTTATATACACCTCCATTGCACAGTCCAAAGCTATTCCTCTCCATCATCCTTCGAACTATATTCACGGATTGACAAAGTTTGTTAGTTGGCTTAACGGGAATACTTACTTCTGTGCCTATGCGTGTAACAATGTAAAAACGTGTTTTAACTTCTACAAAAAACTTTGTCTTATTATTGGAGAAAGTAAGTAAATTTGTTCGTGGCAACTTACCTTCCGATTTATCAATTACTTTTAAATCAAGCGATGTAAATCTGCTTTCGGATAAACCACGAATTACATCTTGATATACCTCTTTATCAATATTTTTTGTTAGAATTAGCTGACAGGGTTTCATCGAGTATTGTTCGCTTTCCATAACAGCAACGTGGTCAAGTTGAACACGTTCATCTCTAGCTGCACTCCTAATCATTGTGCGATGGGATATCTCAACTATCCGTTTTGCTTCTTCCCTATTGTGGTCTTTCAAGACTTGGTATAACGATCCTGAGAATGCTTGCAATGCACTGGTTTTGCCTACAAATATCAAATGTGGCGTAAAAGATTCGAAGAACATTGACAGTATTTCAAGTACTAAAAGGTTCAAGTATTTACCTCTTGTCTGTATAGCATTGCACGTTGTTAAATTCAATCCGGCTTGCATAAAAGACTTTCGACAAATTTGTTTCAAATTGACTTAAGGTACAGTTTGGCAAGTCGCACGCGATCCAGAAAGAAATGCCAGGAAATGTTTCAGGCGCATTTGCGCCGTTTCTGTTATCACCTTCACTGCTAGAGTCGGCTCCTTCTTCTTCCTCCCCCTCATTCCTCATCGACTTTCTCTTACGAGGTCTGGCCATATAGGTAATACAAGAAAAAAAACAGGATACTTGTTCGTTGCTAAGCAATATGTTCCCATCTGCCTTCTTTTGCCCCAAATGGACCCTCGCGGGCATCAACATCACTTCCCCCACATCGCCCGGACCGGCTACACCTGATATTTTTTCTTATTACCGGTTGGACGATGCATCTTCAGGGCGGCGTTTCAAAAACTTCACTTTCGCCAGTTGCCTGTTAGCCCATGTTCTGCTAAGTAGTACAAACGAATGCTGCAGCGGACAAAAATAATCTCCTATGGTTATATATTATTATTCATTATTATTATTATTTATTATTATTATTATTATTATTATTATTATATTATCATCATCCTCATCATCAATTATTATTATTATTATTAATTTATCATTATCTCATTATTATTATTATTATTATTATTATTATATTATTATTATTATTATTATTATTATTAATTATTATATTATTATTATTATTATTATTATTATTATTATTATTATTATTATTATTATTATTATTATTATTATTATTATTATTATTATTATTATTATTATATTATTATTATTATTATTATTAATTATTATTATTATTATTATTATTATTATTATTATTATTATTATTATTATTATTATTATTATTATTATTATTATTATTATTATTATTATTATTATTATTATTATTATTATTATTATTATTATTATTATTATTATTATTTTATTATTATTATTATTATTATTATTATTATATTATTATTATTATTATTATTATTATTATTATTATTATTATTATATTATTATTATTATTATTATTATTATTATTATTATTATTATTATTATTATATTATTATTATTATTATATTCCCGATTCTTTATAGGATAGCTGCACAACCGTTTCATATCGGCAACCGGAATACGAAAAGTTCATGTTCGAGCTTTCAAAATGTGAAATACGGATCTAATGCACGAAACTTTTATTTTTTAATCAATACAAGAGACAAAAAACTGTTGTAAATCGATGTAATAACACTTGTCAAATATTGATAATAATCTTGTCAAATTTGAGAATTACTGTCAACTTTGACAACAATGTTATTTGAACATTTGGCCGTAGCCGAAATAAAAAAGATTTTTAATAAGTTGGCCACCATATTACGCAAAAATATAAGTTGGCCAACATATCTAAGAGAAGAAATAAGTTGTGCTATATGTACAGCAATATATCAGTTTGCCGATATATATCGGATATATGTATCGCATCGAACTAAATTATATAAGGGAAAATACAGTTGCCACAGTGCTTTCTCATGTTGAAATAAAAACGAGTTTCCAATCCCGATGTTATCAGATATTATCCAGTGCCGTAACCGCCGGGGGGGTCAGTAATATGAAGTAGCTAACAAATTTATTAAAAAGAGAGAAAGTCGTTCAGGAATATTCGGATCCTTCTCATAGATCATTATTATAAAAATCACTGAATGTTTTAAGGGGGCTGGCAGCACATTTTGAAAAGTCCAACTGCGATGTAAATTTTATCTTATTGTAGTCGTGTAATGTAAATTTGTATTCCTTTCTACCTTTTTGTTTTGATGGAAATTTTTATCTAAATTTTGATGCCAATTAAACAATGCAGCTTTCTAAATTGCAAAAATATCGAAACATTCATCGTGATTTTTAACATTGAACTATGAGATCGTTGACGTCTGGAAGGGCATTTTCCGCCAATCTAAAGATGTAAAATTTGAAAAATTCCCATTCGGCGCCCACTATGGGGGCGCCTCGGGTAGTCACTATAAAAAGCGAAATTCTTAATGTAATTTTATTACATACCACCCCCCCCCAAATATAAAAAATGCGGTTACAGCACTGTTATCGCCTGAATTCTTTAATAAAACGTCCCGTATAAAAATCACGGATGATTATGAGTAGTGGTAATTATGTCTTCCATTGAGAGTCCTTGAAAGAGGACACTTCTTAGTGAAAATGTACGGAAAAGAAATATGGCTTATGTTTAATGTTGATATAGTGAAAAGCCGGCGAAATTTGCATTTGGTTAAAAACTTTTCAGGGAATTATAATTTTTGCGCACGTTCATTTTTATTCCTTTTTAACCTGCTGGATGATAAATTTCAATAAAAAAGAAAGATATTGCGCAAGATAATTCGTTGTTCTGGCCATACGGTTGAAATACAAAAAGTATGTATTGAAGACACCACCAGTATGATGGAACGGTTTATGGGTGTTATCCTTTGAAATAAAAAAAAATTATGACTTAAAGGTGTTAGTAAAAATGTATATTGGAAATTCAAATTGACAGAAGAAATCATGTATGTAGCACTTGTTATTCGAAATTTCAATCAGGCTGACTCTCCGTAGACAAAATAATTAAAGTATTAACATAATTCAATTAGTTTATTTCCCAATCAGAGTATTGGTTTCAAAGTTTCACCCAAGTTTTCATTTTGCTTATGATAAGGGAAGTCCAAAAGACAGAAAATCCAAAAGACAGAAAATTTATGAAGTTTCAAATATTTTTTTCCGGGTAACATTGAATAGGTTAATAAGAGAGAAGTTTAGAATCCAAAATCTTGTAAAAACAAATCTGAAAAGTCATGGGCGGATACATACCACGTCAAAGATGTCAAGTGACGAAGGTAAATTATCTACCTGTATAACGGACAATGTCAATCGAGAGGGCACAGTAGTGCGTAAAGTTCTTTTTATGTAAACAACGTGCGCCGACAAGCGGGAGTTGATATAAAATAGGGGACCAACGGCTCAGGGTGCCGCAGGGCCACGTCTGTGCGTTGTATCTATTTTAATTTGCATGCTGCGTGATTATTTTGACGAATATAGTCTGTGGTCCGTTAAGCGGTAGTGTTTGTTTTTTGATTTTTTTTCGATTGGGTGTCCCTACTCTCCAGTGGAGGATTCCAAGTATCGTATGTAGAGAAAGGATGTGTGTGGGTAACTTCCGAAGTTTTGTTAATGTGATTTCCACGAAGACGAAAGTTTATCTGTGATCCTGGTAGCGGAAGTCCCCTCGTTTAGATTTTGCAATGAAGGCTTCATACACTATTGATTATTTTAGTAAAGAAGTGGTAAGATGTGTGTACAATAAAAATACAATAAAATTGTAAAAAAGCTTTTTTGTGCATCCATGGTTCATTGCTGACGGCATCAAAATTCGAATGACGAATCTTTTTTGTTTCTGATTTGCCTAAGTGGATTTTTCCACCGACTAGTCTATATAATAATCTTTGACGTTTAAAACAATACTGGCGTCAAGGTTGTAGTGTATTAAGATTAGTGAAACCGTTATACATCACAGTTTTAATTTTAAGCCTAAGTTACTTGAAAAAACGAGTGGAAATAACTAACGCCATCTCCTGTGTGTGTAGCCATTCGAAAAATTTTTCTAAAGCTGAGTCAACCTAACTATTCTGGAACAGACAGGCTAATGACGTCATCAAAAACCCTTCTGATCTCGATATCAGTTCAACCGTTCGTCAAAAACATAATATCCTATATATTTTCTCGATCAACATTTAAGGTAGAGGCACCGGTTGTGCATATTTTTCAAAAAAAATTTGTAAAATAGAGAAACATTGCTGACGTAAGCAATAATTCTTACATCTCCTTAAATGCTAATCAAAACCGCGCGATCCTATACATTAATTTGATCAGCGTTCAAAACCCCACACAATACAGGTAACACCTGAAAATATTGTGGAAATTTTTTTGCATCGGCGGGTCATTGCTAAGGTCATTAAATGTCAAAGGGCCGATCTTTTTCCTAAATGGGATTTTTTCATGGGCCTTATCAACTAGTTTTCATAAAACTTAAGCGAACCCATCATTAATTTTCGCGCACCAACATTTAATTCGTTTCGTTGATCGATCAATTCTTTAGTGAACGCTTAGCATGGATTATTACGAACACGTTCCTACTACTTTTATCCATTTATAACTCACTGACATTTACTCTTGACACGATCATAAAATATATCTGTAAGTCTAGTAGCGAAAGTCCCTCGTTCAGATTTTGCAATCGAGGTTTCATTTTACTATTGATTAATTTTAGAGAAGAAGTACCGTAATGCTTCGAATAAACGCCCGGGGCGTTTACTAAATTTTTTTGACATTTTTATGGGGGGGTGTCTATTCGAGGGGGGTGTTCAAAAAAGAGGGGTTTTTATTAAATTTTTTACATTTCGTCTCTTTTGCAGTTTTTTAGGATACCTATAATATATATACTCTAAATTTTCAACCTTAAACCTAAGATTTAGGAAAAAAGGTATTTATAGAAAATTTCCTTATTTTACCGATGTATCAAATACGGAAGATTGTGTTTAGTTGTATTTATGAAATTTCTATATTATAATAGCACCAATAAAATTGCCTTTTAATTAAAAGAGAAAACAATAGCAGTTATTGATTTTTTATATACTATCGCCTCGAATAAACGCCCCCTTATGAGGGAGGGGCGTCTATTAGAGAGTGGCGTTTATTTAAAAAATGACTGAAAACGGGGGGCGTCTAATCGAGTAGGGCGTTTAATAGAAGGGAGACGTTTATTAAATTTTTTGCATTTTTGGGGGGCGTCTATTTGAGGGGGCGTTTAACAGAAAGGAGGCCTTTATTCGAAGCATTACTATAGAAAAATTACATATGTGAATTTCCCCGAGGCACCCCCATGACGAGCGCCGAGTGAATTTTTTTTTAAATTTACATCTATAGACTGGCCGAAAATGCCCTTCCAGACATCAACGATCTCATGGTTCAATGTTAAAAAAAACGATGAATATTTCGATATTTTTGTAATTTAGAAAAGCTGCATTGTATTTGCATCAAAATTTAGATAAAAAATTTCCATCAGAAACCAAAAGATAGGAAGAGATACATATTCTTTTTTTAGTAGAAAGTTATTGTGCCCCCCATGATTATGCGCACAATTTTGATTTGTGTGCATAGTCTTTCCGATTTTTCCTGCCATGTCATTTATACCTGAAGTTATAAATGACCTGGCAAAATCCTGGCAATTTTGGTGCACAACTTGAATATTCGAATTAAGTGAACGTAAATTTTACAGACATTTTTGGAGAAGCTGAAACATGCCGTCGGTATAAAAGATTTGCCGCAATCTTGTTGTTAATTGTCCGAAACCGCCCACACGAACAAGATATGTATGAAAAGTTGGTATCAGTTGTGGGGCTAACCTACTTATCGAAAAGATAGTAAAGCGCAATCAAATCGATACAAGTACCGAGATAATTATAATAATCAGCGGTGGTGCAGCGATCCTATATATCGAAAAGATATTAAAACGCAATTAAATCGATACTATAACTGAAATGTTTAAAATAATTAGCGGTTGTGCAGCTATCTTATATGCCGAAACGATGAAAAAACGCAATTAAATCGATAAAAGTACCGAGATAATTAAAATAATTAGCGGTTGTGCAGCTATCCTATATGTCGAAACGATGAAAAAAGTCAATTACATCGATACAAGTACCGAGATAATTAAAATAATTAGCGGATGTGCAGCTATCCTATATGTCGAAAAGATATTAAAACGCAATTAAATCGATAAAAGTACCGAGATAATTAAAATAATTAGCGGTTGTGCAGCTATCCTATATGCCGAAACGATGAAAAAAGTCAATTAAATCGATACAAGTACCGAGATAATTAAAATAATTAGCGGTTGTGCAGCTATCCTATATATCGAAAAGATATTAAAACGCAATTAAATCGATAAAAGTACCGAGATAATTAAAATAATTAGCGGTTGTGCAGCTATCCTATATGTCGAAACGATGAAAAAAGTCAATTAAATCGATACAAGTACCGAGATAATTAAAGTAATTAGCGGTTGTGCAGCTATCCTATATGTCGAAAAGATATTAAAACGCAATTAAATCGATAAAAGTACCGAGATAATTAAAATAATTAGCGGTTGTGCAGCTATCCTATATGTCGAAACGATGAAAAAAGTCAATTAAATCGATACAAGTACCGAGATAATTAAAATAATTAGCGGTTGTGCAGCTATCCTATATGTCGAAACGATGAAAAAAGTCAATTAAATCGATACAAGTACCGAGATAATTAAAATAATTAGCGGTTGTGCAGCTATCCTATATGTCGAAAAGATATTAAAACGCAATTAAATCGATACAAGTACCGAGATAATTAAAATAATTAGCGGTTGTGCAGCTATCCTATATGTCGAAAAGATATTAAAACGCAATTAAATCGATACAAGTACCGAGATAATTATAATAATCAGCGGTTGTGCAGCTATCCTATATGTCGAAAAGATATTAAAACGCAATTAAGTCGATACAAGTACCGAGATAATTATAATAATCAGCGGTTGTGCAGCTATCCTATATGTCGAAAAGATATTAAAACGCAATTAAGTCGATATAAGTAACGAGATAATTAAAATAATTAGCGGTTGTGCTGCTATCCCATTTTTAAACATCAAGGGAAATAATTCTATATCGGTAGTATAGATATCCAAGAAATTCAAATAGTTCTTTTAATGGGCCCAAACTCCCATAATTGTGATTTTGGATACTAAAAAATGAAAAGATCAGGAGTTTCAGGAATCATTTGTCTCTGAAATATCGAACTTTATATTATTACGTACAAGGTTTCAGATTAATTATTGTATGATATACAACTATACCTATACTTGTTGATCTCTGATGACATAAATTGTAGGCTGGCGACAGATTATGCGTAAGCCATATATAATGTATAAGCGTTGAAGTACGTTTTCTTGAAAGTCAAAATACTTGTAACAAAAAAATGTTTAACAAAAATTATAAAAAACAGTCAATGGAAAATCTGACAACAAAAGTATGGCCTTTAACTCTTATATTCGAAAAAAACTGAAAATAATATGCAGAAATACACGTTCCAAATAAGAATCGTTTATATCCTGATATATTAAACTATACAACTTGTCAAAACTTCTTCTAAAAAAAAATTTTAGTGCGTGTCAAGAGCAATGATTTTATAAATTTTCAGACGCACTCTCTGTGAAAGTTAAGAAACATTGAAGTTGGACCAAAAGTTTCTTCTATAAAAAGCGAATTAAAAGAAAAGTCCCATGGTAACTGGAAACGAGACAGTATAAAAACAACAACTTTGGCGTTTTACGCGTGAATGAGGTGACTGCGCGACTACGACAACGAACGTTTTGTAAGTTGGTGAAATAGTTGCACCGACTAATAAAGTCCTTATCACGATAATTTAACAAAAATATTAAAACTAAAAAAACTAATAACATGTTAGTTTATGATATGTATGTTCGTACCGTGCAAGCAGGTAGTCGTAAATCCAAATACCTTCATCAGCTAAAGAGAAATAAGATAATGAAAATTATTTACCACTGATATAACCACACGTTTCAAAACAAAATGTGGAAAAATTACTCACCTTATTTTACCGTCTTTTCCTGCGTTCATACATAATTCGCGTTCGAATTTGAGTAAAACTAAAGTTTTCCATCAAATTACATTCTTTCAGACAATCCCTTACTCTCTCCTCTGTTAACGCACCTCCTTCAATCAATTTAACTCCATAATGCTTTAATTTTTTTATATCCTCATTGGAAAATAAACTTCGTCGCTTTATAGGAGAAAATGCAGGTTTAGTCATACGACGAAGTTTGTCATACATTTGTCTGGGAGAAGCATTCAGTGACGATAAGGAGTCGCTCTTTTTTTTCACCTCACTTAGACTGATCTCATTTTCTTCATCAAAAGTATGTTTTAATACTTCGCACTCTTTTTCGGTCCAAGTCTTTTTCTTCGTTGGCGTTTTATTGATGTCATCTGTTCCATGAAACAAATTCGTTACCGAACTTGTTCCAATCAACGAAGACTTTTCTATGTTCCGCAAATAGTAGTGCTGGTCAGCGGTTTTTATACTATGGGCCATTAAGTTTGCGGCATCGTCGATATGTGCGCTTTTTGACTCTCTCAGGCCTGTGCTTGCAGACTTTCTGACAATGTTCGACGATAGATTTTTGGGTATTATTTTGTTTTCAAAGTTTCCTACTCGTTCCCATAACAAATGGAGTCTTTTACTTATATCGCCAGATTTTACTTTTCTTCCGGACCAGCTTAGGAAGACTTCATTACACCTTGGATTAGTTTGAATCCTTGCAAAATCGATGTACGTTTTCAGAATATTGAAATTATCTTCAGATAATATGACTTTAGCTGGTCCATAAGTCTCGACTGTTTTATGGTTCCATAAATCGATAATCCACACTCCGTCTATTTTCTTTGCTTTCAAGAACTCATTCATGGTCATGTTGGCAGTAACACCTGATCGCTGTGCCAACGTAAAATGTATCGTGAAGTAAATATGATCTCTCACCATACAATAATCAGTTTGACACACGGGGTAAGCGCCATACTGTGCTAACTTTTGAATAATTTCCGTGGATTTTCGAGCCTGATCACTGTTTGTGTATTTCAGTACTTGATCCTTAGTGACCAACATTTCCTGATCTTCAGACATTCTTTCAAATCGCGCTAGCTTCTCCTCCTTTCTGAAGTTCTTTCTCCATTGTTTGAGTTTACCAATCATTGTTGTAATGTCGTGTCTGGAAACGTTTGGTAGGGCAACATCTTCTGCGATTAAGAATTCACATAAATCAATTAAAGAGTAGAGATATTTCTTCACGCTTGTTGCCTTCGTTTTTTTTTGCTTGCAGTATTGGTTCAAATACTTTTCTCTAAAGTCGTTACCACCATTTTTGAAAACTATACTCACATCATCTTTAACATTTATAGCCTGAAAAATACGTCGAACATCTCCAGCAATTACGTACATTGAAGCTTCATCTCTTTTGCGATCAGGACCAATCATATACTCCCTAAACCGTTCTACAAGCTTTTCCACGTTCTTCCCAAGAGCTTGGTCGTAACAATCATCATCACCGCTGCTTTCTCCTAAATCTTCGCCGCCTATGTTACTTTCATCCTCAGTAGAATCATCTGACTCCGCCACTTGTTCATTTGCGGGCATCTCATATCTTACTTTTGGCCGTAACCGCAACTGACAAAATTCATTAACATTAGAAGATTGATGCATTGATTCAATGATGCAACTGGATTCCTCATTTCCCAACTTCTCTTGATCGTCACCGTGTACAAAGACTGTTTTTTTTGGTCTCTTTGGGTACCGCAGTGCTCTCTAATGAATTTGGTCTCGATGAGTATTCAAACCTGCGTTTCCTGTTTTGCGATATATTGACGTTATCATTACTACTTGCGGCCTCTCCTGTTTTCTTGACGAGGATGTCTTGGAACGATTTTTTGGGAGACTGCGAAAAGTCCTTTGGCAGATACGATTCTTCGAATTTTGGCGCTATTTTGAGCATTTCGTAAAATTTGGGTCCTTTTTCCATTTTGTGAAATCTTGCTAGATGATCAGGCAAGTTTGATCTTACAAGAAAACAATTCGGGAATGGACACATTCGACTGTAATGGTCGTTGCTACTCTTCTTCTCCAATTCTTAAAAGAAAGAAAAGACGAAAACATATACGGTTATTCACATATGCATGTAGAAATGAGGAATTTATTTTTGTGTACACTTAGTTTGCAGAGAAATCGGTCCTGAGAATAGTCTGACTGCGTTTTAACCCTACTTTGAAACTAACATTTTAGAGGCTTGTCCAAATTAAATAAAAATTGGCACACTTATATTACGTCATAAAAGGAAGAAAACGGCAGCAATACGTTTTTGCTTATGTCAGCAGTTTTTCTGTGACATTATCGAAAACTGGAAATTTGTTTAAAATACCACTATCTGAATGCCAAGTAAAAGTTATTTAACATATATTTCGGTTTTTAAATAATTCGCTTAAAAAGTTATTCCGATTTCCAAATTTTGTCGGATTTTACCCGAAAATCGGGAAAAACCTGGTTTTCGGGTAAAATCCGACAAAATTTGGAAATCGGAATAATTATGTGTCCACAAAAAACAGAAGAAATATACTTAAGGAAACGAAGTGGTGATGTAAGTTTTTCATGCTCTAAGGATAATCCTAACAAAAGTTATTAGATTTCATGGAGATTTTTAGGGGTAGTTTCGAGTAATAGCCAATATCTAAGCCTCCTAGAGGTATGGGATCAAAACATTTGGCACCCACGTGCCTAATAGATAATTATTGAATCTCAGTAAGTTTCATAGCCATACAGCATAGCATAAGGAAGTTACTAAAGGAAAACAGTCTGAGGCGGGCGGCATCCGCCCCCGCCCTCATGGGACCGAATAGGTTTTAATGATATAACAAACAAACTCACCTTTCTTCTGGCTATTTTTCAACCCAAATTGACTCGAAGCTGCAGCTGCGCTTTCCCAGCTCCATTTATGCGCTCTACGTAAATGACGCGTAATATATTTTTGACTAATATTGCAAACTGGACATTCCTTAACGATGCTACCAGATTTTCTTTTTTTAGGTTGTCCCTTTGTATTTGTCGCATTGGCTTCTGTGGATTGAAGAGAAACTTTTTTCGCACTTTCTATTTCAGCATCAGAAACTTTCGTCGCTTCTGCTGCCTCATTTGTGACTTTAAAGTTTATTTGTGACCTTTTGTTTTGAATTTTGGAGTGCAATTCTTTAATAAAATTTTGATGATTTACCATTCCACTTTTGATGTGCTGTTGGAAAGCCTCGTCATCTTTAAAAGTTATATCGTTATTCTCATCTATGTGCGTAAGATATGCTTTGAAATGCTCCTCAGTTTTTGCTTTTGTCCATTTCATTACTGTAGAAAACAAGCATATAATAGCGTCCGGGAGTAAAACCTTTATGATGTAATCTCTAATGTAACCGTTTTCATAATGTTCTCCAAGACTCTGCCTTATTTGCTTCTCTATCATGGACATGATCTCTTCAGGTACCAATTCCAATAATTTTGTGTCATCAAGATCCTTCTGAGTTTTACCACCATTGGCAAATGCCAAGTGCCTCCAACAGTCTTCATTGCCCTCAATAGTACCTTTGACATAGCCACAACTTATAACAGTTTCAATCAATTCTGCGTTAAACATGCTGATTCCTTTAATGGTTTTCAATTATTTCATTTTCATTCCTTTTATTGACATTACTGATCACCCGATCCAAGCTAGCGTAATTGGTTCCATCAGATATATATGATGTGTGTTGCTCAGTTGATCGATGAATCTCGAGATCTTTGAAATGTACTGCGCATATTTCACAATAACCATTTTCCTTTTTCGTCGCGTCTTTAAAGTTCGAATCCAATTGAATTTGCGTATTATCTCTTTATTCCTTTGGTAAAGGTTTTGGCGGAGATACAAAAGCTGGTCCCTGATTGAGGTAGTTAATAATAGGTAAAGAAAGTTCTTTACACACAACGGGTTTATATTGCTTGTCTTTGTCTTCGAATTTTATGTATCTACCGTCCAGTATTTCAACTTTATTAACCATTCTTTTCAATTGCTTGACCTCCTTCACTATCGTCTTACTTTCCAATGCTTCTTTTTTGGCGCTTGATTTTGTCACATTAACTAATTGTAAAGTCATCTCTTGCTCGGTATCCTTGTCTTTGCTCTCTCTGAATTTGCTCTTTGACGCTAAAATATTTCTTAAAAGTTCCGTTGCCGTTGATGGGTTCTTTTCCTTTGTTTCATCTTTGCTCATCCCACTCTACGAAAGAGATTACCCGCCTTTTAGACATAATTATTATAATTTAAAGATTTCTGAGAAAACATGTTATTTTTACACGGCAAAATATGTTTAAACATTAGATCAACGCCGCCGGCAAAAACTATATAGCACTAACAGAAAGGTCGTGTAATTTACATAAAACTGGTTGGAAATTTTATGCATTCATATTAGTATTAAGCCTCAAAATGACTAACCATCCTCTTTACTTGGGTTCTATTGTGTCTCATTGAAAAACCATTTAAAATTAAAACCAACCTTTTTCTTTATATCCGTATTCCTCTCCGTTGTCTGATTCTTTACGCCCGTTGGACCCTCCATTACTTTCAAACCTATTGTGAAATTAAAAAAGTAGCAAAAAGTAACCGGTTGTACATATTAAAAATTAAATACCGTAAAGATCCGAATAAGCGCCCAGTATTTATTAAGCGCCCCCCTCGAATAAGCGGCCAGGTAATTTCCTCAAAGTTCAATAAGCGCCCAGCACTTATTAAGCGCCCCCTCGAATAAGCGCCCACCTGATAAAAGGGAGCGCTTAATCGAAAACTACCTTGAGAAACTGGGCGCTTATTTGAAAATTTTACTTTCTTATATTGGGAATAAAAAAACACAAATTTTTTGTGTTGAACATCTTTTCTATATACCATAAATAGGGAATTTTCTATACAATTTTTTCGAAAAGAACCCTAGAAAGACTAAACTTCATTTTGTTACATCTTTTGTCCAGTTTTATTTTTCAGGAAAAAAGCAAAATTGAAAATTACCGTTGTCTTTAATTTGTACAAAATTAGGGAAAAATTTATAAGCGCCCAGCGTTTTTTAAGCCCTCCCTCAATTAACCGCCCATGCAAAATATCCAAAAATTTAATAAGCGCCCAAGGCGCTTGTTCGGATCATTACGGTATTCTGGTTCAATCATTGGGGTCAGTCGAGAAAACTGGAATAAAAGTGTTAAATTGAGAATCTTTGTACTATCTTAGATAGAATAGTGTATGGATTATATAAGACGGTTGCAGATGAAACTGATAAATGGAGTAATACTGTAATCTTTCAAAATATGTATTAAAGGTTTAAATAATCGCCGTTTTCATTAAACGCCCCTCTCGTCTAAACGCCCCCATTTTTCTGATCCTTTTAATTTAAAAGCTGCCTTTAATACACACCCGGCTGGAATAGCGCACATCCATCGGGGGCGTTTATTCGAAACATGTATTAAAAGGAAAACTCTCTTGCCTCGTTATTCGTAATAAGAATAAATCTATGTACACTTTTTTCTCAACTTTAACTTTGACGTAGGAAACGTTTTTTCCTCTTGGCAAGTTCATTTTCAAAAACCTCAGAAACCAGTCGATACTACTAACTAGTCCAACTTTTATTTTTAAAATGGTAGCATACATATGTCCAATAAGAACATCTCTTTTGTAAAGGCTTATCGAATGTTTGTCGTATTTCCTGGCTTCTTTCCTTTCATCCGTAATTAAAAAAAATATTAAGCTCTCCCTCGCAAAATTTAATAAACGCCCTGGGCGTGTATTCGAAGCATTACGATATGGATTATTAGAGACTGTTGAAAACAAGAGGTAAAATAAGAATCACCGTAATTTCCTCAAAAATGGTGTATGGATTATCCCAGAGTCTTGGAAACAAAAGTGGTAAAAAGAGAGTCAGCGTCGGTTATTCAATGTTTTATCGTAATCCAGCTTTTAGTCCCTGGCGCCTTTTTTCTTATGATGGTCCAGAGTGTTTATTATCAGAGAGTGACTTCAATACTAGTATAGTATATGGGAGAAAGACAGTTTTCGTTTTAAAATGCATAATTAGCAATACCTTTATCAAGCTGTATCCTAACCAAAATTCTTCTATTTAACTTTAAATCTTATGTATACAAAATCGTTTTCCAAATCAGTGATCCAATTCATTATCTTTACTCTCAAATTTAAATCCAAATTAAATCGCATAAAAGTGAAACTATTAAAGAGCACAGTTATACGTCTTCTTCTCTACGCTATATTCATTTGTCGGAACAGAAGTGCGAATGGTTAAGGCGAAATGCATAACAGGTGTTATGTTTTGTTAAACACTTAAAACAAAAAGATGTCACCAGTGTATTCAAATTTCAAAAACCCTTTGTCATTTCGATATCGTAAAGCAAAAGGATCTGGGAACGAGTTTGTAATAGCTTAGGATGGAATATTGAAAAATCTGGCAATCTTGCAAGTGAGGTACAGGAACATTTTTATGGGGGGGTGTCTATTCGAGGGGGGTGTTCAAAAAAGAGGGGTTTTTATTAAATTTTTTACATTTCGTCTCTTTTGCAGTTTTTTAGGATACCTATAATATATATACTCTAAATTTTCAACCTTAAACCTAAGATTTAGGAAAAAAGGTATTTATAGAAAATTTCCTTATTTTACCGATGTATCAAATACGGAAGATTGTGTTTAGTTGTATTTATGAAATTTCTATATTATAATAGCACCAATAAAATTGCCTTTTAATTAAAAGAGAAAACAATAGCCGTTATTGATTTTTTATATACTATCGCCTCGAATAAACGCCCCCTTATGAGGGAGGGGCGTCTATTAGAGAGTGGCGTTTATTTAAAAAATGACTGAAAACGGGGGGCGTCTAATCGAGTAGGGCGTTTAATAGAAGGGAGACGTTTATTAAATTTTTTGCATTTTTGGGGGGCGTCTATTTGAGGGGGCGTTTAACAGAAAGGAGGCCTTTATTCGAAGCATTACTATAGAAAAATTACATATGTGAATTTCCCCGAGGCACCCCCATGACGAGCGCCGAGTGAATTTTTTTTTAAATTTACATCTATAGACTGGCCGAAAATGCCCTTCCAGACATCAACGATCTCATGGTTCAATGTTAAAAAAAACGATGAATATTTCGATATTTTTGTAATTTAGAAAAGCTGCATTGTATTTGCATCAAAATTTAGATAAAAAATTTCCATCAGAAACCAAAAGATAGGAAGAGATACATATTCTTTTTTTAGTAGAAAGTTATTGTGCCCCCCATGATTATGCGCACAATTTTGATTTGTGTGCATAGTCTTTCCGATTTTTCCTGCCATGTCATTTATACCTGAAGTTATAAATGACCTGGCAAAATCCTGGCAATTTTGGTGCACAACTTGAATATTCGAATTAAGTGAACGTAAATTTTACAGACATTTTTGGAGAAGCTGAAACATGCCGTCGGTATAAAAGATTTGCCGCAATCTTGTTGTTAATTGTCCGAAACCGCCCACACGAACAAGATATGTATGAAAAGTTGGTATCAGTTGTGGGGCTAACCTACTTATCGAAAAGATAGTAAAGCGCAATCAAATCGATACAAGTACCGAGATAATTATAATAATCAGCGGTGGTGCAGCGATCCTATATATCGAAAAGATATTAAAACGCAATTAAATCGATACTATAACTGAAATGTTTAAAATAATTAGCGGTTGTGCAGCTATCCTATATGCCGAAACGATGAAAAAACGCAATTAAATCGATAAAAGTACCGAGATAATTAAAATAATTAGCGGTTGTGCAGCTATCCTATATGTCGAAACGATGAAAAAAGTCAATTAAATCGATACAAGTACCGAGATAATTAAAATAATTAGCGGATGTGCAGCTATCCTATATGTCGAAAAGATATTAAAACGCAATTAAATCGATAAAAGTACCGAGATAATTAAAATAATTAGCGGTTGTGCAGCTATCCTATATGCCGAAACGATGAAAAAAGTCAATTAAATCGATACAAGTACCGAGATAATTAAAATAATTAGCGGTTGTGCAGCTATCCTATATGTCGAAAAGATATTAAAACGCAATTAAATCGATAAAAGTACCGAGATAATTAAAATAATTAGCGGTTGTGCAGCTATCCTATATGTCGAAACGATGAAAAAAGTCAATTAAATCGATACAAGTACCGAGATAATTAAAATAATTAGCGGTTGTGCAGCTATCCTATATGTCGAAACGATGAAAAAAGTCAATTAAATCGATACAAGTACCGAGATAATTAAAATAATTAGCGGTTGTGCAGCTATCCTATATGTCGAAAAGATATTAAAACGCAATTAAATCGATACAAGTACCGAGATAATTAAAATAATTAGCGGTTGTGCAGCTATCCTATATGTCGAAAAGATATTAAAACGCAATTAAATCGATACAAGTACCGAGATAATTATAATAATCAGCGGTTGTGCAGCTATCCTATATGTCGAAAAGATATTAAAACGCAATTAAGTCGATACAAGTACCGAGATAATTATAATAATCAGCGGTTGTGCAGCTATCCTATATGTCGAAAAGATATTAAAACGCAATTAAGTCGATATAAGTAACGAGATAATTAAAATAATTAGCGGTTGTGCTGCTATCCCATTTTTAAACATCAAGGGAAATAATTCTATATCGGTAGTATAGATATCCAAGAAATTCAAATAGTTCTTTTAATGGGCCCAAACTCCCATAATTGTGATTTTGGATACTAAAAAATGAAAAGATCAGGAGTTTCAGGAATCATTTGTCTCTGAAATATCGAACTTTATATTATTACGTACAAGGTTTCAGATTAATTATTGTATGATATACAACTATACCTATACTTGTTGATCTCTGATGACATAAATTGTAGGCTGGCGACAGATTATGCGTAAGCCATATATAATGTATAAGCGTTGAAGTACGTTTTCTTGAAAGTCAAAATACTTGTAACAAAAAAATGTTTAACAAAAATTATAAAAAACAGTCAATGGAAAATCTGACAACAAAAGTATGGCCTTTAACTCTTATATTCGAAAAAAACTGAAAATAATATGCAGAAATACACGTTCCAAATAAGAATCGTTTATATCCTGATATATTAAACTATACAACTTGTCAAAACTTCTTCTAAAAAAAAATTTTAGTGCGTGTCAAGAGCAATGATTTTATAAATTTTCAGACGCACTCTCTGTGAAAGTTAAGAAACATTGAAGTTGGACCAAAAGTTTCTTCTATAAAAAGCGAATTAAAAGAAAAGTCCCATGGTAACTGGAAACGAGACAGTATAAAAACAACAACTTTGGCGTTTTACGCGTGAATGAGGTGACTGCGCGACTACGACAACGAACGTTTTGTAAATTGGTGAAATAGTTGCACCGACTAATAAAGTCCTTATCACGATAATTTAACAAAAATATTAAAACTAAAAAAACTAATAACATGTTAGTTTATGATATGTATGTTCGTACCGTGCAAGCAGGTAGTCGTAAATCCAAATACCTTCATCAGCTAAAGAGAAATAAGATAATGAAAATTATTTACCACTGATATAACCACACGTTTCAAAACAAAATGTGGAAAAATTACTCACCTTATTTTACCGTCTTTTCCTGCGTTCATACATAATTCGCGTTCGAATTTGAGTAAAACTAAAGTTTTCCATCAAATTACATTCTTTCAGACAATCCCTTACTCTCTCCTCTGTTAACGCACCTCCTTCAATCAATTTAACTCCATAATGCTTTAATTTTTTTATATCCTCATTGGAAAATAAACTTCGTCGCTTTATAGGAGAAAATGCAGGTTTAGTCATACGACGAAGTTTGTCATACATTTGTCTGGGAGAAGCATTCAGTGACGATAAGGAGTCGCTCTTTTTTTCACCTCACTTAGACTGATCTCATTTTCTTCATCAAAAGTATGTTTTAATACTTCTCACTCTTTTTCGGTCCAAGTCTTTTTCTTCGTTGGCGTTTTATTGATGTCATCTGTTCCATGAAACAAATTCGTTACCGAACTTGTTCCAATCAACGAAGACTTTTCTATGTTCCGCAAATAGTAGTGCTGGTCAGCGGTTTTTATACTATGGGCCATTAAGTTTGCGGCATCGTCGATATGTGCGCTTTTTGACTCTCTCAGGCCTGTGCTTGCAGACTTTCTGACAATGTTCGACGATAGATTTTTGGGTATTATTTTGTTTTCAAAGTTTCCTACTCGTTCCCATAACAAATGGAGTCTTTTACTTATATCGCCAGATTTTACTTTTCTTCCGGACCAGCTTAGGAAGACTTCATTACACCTTGGATTAGTTTGAATCCTTGCAAAATCGATGTACGTTTTCAGAATATTGAAATTATCTTCAGATAATATGACTTTAGCTGGTCCATAAGTCTCGACTGTTTTATGGTTCCATAAATCGATAATCCACACTCCGTCTATTTTCTTTGCTTTCAAGAACTCATTCATGGTCATGTTGGCAGTAACACCTGATCGCTGTGCCAACGTAAAATGTATCGTGAAGTAAATATGATCTCTCACCATACAATAATCAGTTTGACACACGGGGTAAGCGCCATACTGTGCTAACTTTTGAATAATTTCCGTGGATTTTCGAGCCTGATCACTGTTTGTGTATTTCAGTACTTGATCCTTAGTGACCAACATTTCCTGATCTTCAGACATTCTTTCAAATCGCGCTAGCTTCTCCTCCTTTCTGAAGTTCTTTCTCCATTGTTTGAGTTTACCAATCATTGTTGTAATGTCGTGTCTGGAAACGTTTGGTAGGGCAACATCTTCTGCGATTAAGAATTCACATAAATCAATTAAAGAGTAGAGATATTTCTTCACGCTTGTTGCCTTCGTTTTTTTTTGCTTGCAGTATTGGTTCAAATACTTTTCTCTAAAGTCGTTACCACCATTTTTGAAAACTATACTCACATCATCTTTAACATTTATAGCCTGAAAAATACGTCGAACATCTCCAGCAATTACGTACATTGAAGCTTCATCTCTTTTGCGATCAGGACCAATCATATACTCCCTAAACCGTTCTACAAGCTTTTCCACGTTCTTCCCAAGAGCTTGGTCGTAACAATCATCATCACCGCTGCTTTCTCCTAAATCTTCGCCGCCTATGTTACTTTCATCCTCAGTAGAATCATCTGACTCCGCCACTTGTTCATTTGCGGGCATCTCATATCTTACTTTTGGCCGTAACCGCAACTGACAAAATTCATTAACATTAGAAGATTGATGCATTGATTCAATGATGCAACTGGATTCCTCATTTCCCAACTTCTCTTGATCGTCACCGTGTACAAAGACTGTTTTTTTTGGTCTCTTTGGGTACCGCAGTGCTCTCTAATGAATTTGGTCTCGATGAGTATTCAAACCTGCGTTTCCTGTTTTGCGATATATTGACGTTATCATTACTACTTGCGGCCTCTCCTGTTTTCTTGACGAGGATGTCTTGGAACGATTTTTTGGGAGACTGCGAAAAGTCCTTTGGCAGATACGATTCTTCGAATTTTGGCGCTATTTTGAGCATTTCGTAAAATTTGGGTCCTTTTTCCATTTTGTGAAATCTTGCTAGATGATCAGGCAAGTTTGATCTTACAAGAAAACAATTCGGGAATGGACACATTCGACTGTAATGGTCGTTGCTACTCTTCTTCTCCAATTCTTAAAAGAAAGAAAAGACGAAAACATATACGGTTATTCACATATGCATGTAGAAATGAGGAATTTATTTTTGTGTACACTTAGTTTGCAGAGAAATCGGTCCTGAGAATAGTCTGACTGCGTTTTAACCCTACTTTGAAACTAACATTTTAGAGGCTTGTCCAAATTAAATAAAAATTGGCACACTTATATTACGTCATAAAAGGAAGAAAACGGCAGCAATACGTTTTTGCTTATGTCAGCAGTTTTTCTGTGACATTATCGAAAACTGGAAATTTGTTTAAAATACCACTATCTGAATGCCAAGTAAAAGTTATTTAACATATATTTCGGTTTTTTTTTTTTTTTTTTTTTTTTTTTTTTTTTTTTTTTTTTTTTTTTTTGACATTTATTCGGGTTCCATTATACAATGGTTCTTATCCCTATAATAACATAATAATACAACAATAAGAATAAAAAGTTTAGAACAAAAATGATACAAGAAGCATGGAGATCTAGGTTTCAATAAGAGTTGTAGATTTAGGTTTTATAAAGGTTGTTAATAGATTAAATAGAGGAAAGGCATAGGCTATAGTTGTATAACGGCGGAAGGTCTCCTTCGACTCTGAAAGACTTCGTATACTATATATATATATATAATATAAAACCCAAACATAGGAAGGCTCGCTGTGGAGGCTCAGAGATTATCATATGGTTCGATATGACTAAACGAGATTTGGAAATAAGAAAATCTTGGTAACTAGGTGGAGGTTGAAAAATGTGGAAACTCAGGACCCGCGCTTGATAGAGTTGGTTTAGCAGAAATTGATAAGGAAATGTTTATACAATCGGAGAACCTAGCCTTCCCTTGCTAAGGCAATGGCGATTGATTTATCTAAAAAATATTTTTTCGTTTGACTGTAAAATGTTGAAATTGAATCTAGGTTACCCTTTTTAAATAATTTTTAAATAATTTTTAAATAATTCGCTTAAAAAGTTATTCCGATTTCCAAATTTTGTCGGATTTTACCCGAAAATCGGGAAAAACCTGGTTTTCGGGTAAAATCCGACAAAATTTGGAAATCGGAATAATTATGTGTCCACAAAAAACAGAAGAAATATACTTAAGGAAACGAAGTGGTGATGTAAGTTTTTCATGCTCTAAGGATAATCCTAACAAAAGTTATTAGATTTCATGGAGATTTATAGGGGTAGTTTCGAGTAATAGCCAATATCTAAGCCTCCTAGAGGTATGGGATCAAAACATTTGGCACCCACGTGCCTAATAGATAATTATTGAATCTCAGTAAGTTTCATAGCCATACAGCATAGCATAAGGAAGTTACTAAAGGAAAACAGTCTGAGGCGGGCGGCATCCGCCCCCGCCCTCATGGGACCGAATAGGTTTTAATGATATAACAAACAAACTCACCTTTCTTCTGGCTATTTTTCAACCCAAATTGACTCGAAGCTGCAGCTGCGCTTTCCCAGCTCCATTTATGCGCTCTACGTAAATGACGCGTAATATATTTTTGACTAATATTGCAAACTGGACATTCCTTAACGATGCTACCAGATTTTCTTTTTTT
Source organism: Hydractinia echinata (assembly GCA_030067915.1). Classification (NCBI taxonomy): domain Eukaryota; kingdom Metazoa; phylum Cnidaria; class Hydrozoa; order Anthoathecata; family Hydractiniidae; genus Hydractinia; species Hydractinia echinata. The sequence continues at coordinate 325,117 of JASGCC010000183.1, read as the reverse complement.
AGGTTGTCCCTTTGTATTTGTCGCATTGGCTTCTGTGGATTGAAGAGAAACTTTTTTCGCACTTTCTATTTCAGCATCAGAAACTTTCGTCGCTTCTGCTGCCTCATTTGTGACTTTAAAGTCTATTTGTGACCTTTTGTTTTGAATTTTGGAGTGCAATTCTTTAATAAAATTTTGATGATTTACCATTCCACTTTTGATGTGCTGTTGGAAAGTCTCGTCATCTTTAAAAGTTATATCGTTATTCTCATCTATGTGCGTAAGATATGCTTTGAAATGCTCCTCAGTTTTTGCTTTTGTCCATTTCATTACTGTAGAAAACAAGCATATAATAGCGTCCGGGAGTAAAACCTTTATGATGTAATCTCTAATGTAACCGTTTTCATAATGTTCTCCAAGACTCTGCCTTATTTGCTTCTCTATCATGGACATGATCTCTTCAGGTACCAATTCCAATAATTTTGTGTCATCAAGATCCTTCTGAGTTTTACCACCATTGGCAAATGCCAAGTGCCTCCAACAGTCTTCATTGCCCTCAATAGTACCTTTGACATAGCCACAACTTATAACAGTTTCAATCAATTCTGCGTTAAACATGCTGATTCCTTTAATGGTTTTCAATTATTTCATTTTCATTCCTTTTATTGACATTACTGATCACCCGATCCAAGCTAGCGTAATTGGTTCCATCAGATATATATGATGTGTGTTGCTCAGTTGATCGATGAATCTCGAGATCTTTGAAATGTACTGCGCATATTTCACAATAACCATTTTCCTTTTTCGTCGCGTCTTTAAAGTTCGAATCCAATTGAATTTGCGTATTATCTCTTTATTCCTTTGGTAAAGGTTTTGGCGGAGATACAAAAGCTGGTCCCTGATTGAGGTAGTTAATAATAGGTAAAGAAAGTTCTTTACACACAACGGGTTTATATTGCTTGTCTTTGTCTTCGAATTTTATGTATCTACCGTCCAGTATTTCAACTTTATTAACCATTCTTTTCAATTGCTTGACCTCCTTCACTATCGTCTTACTTTCCAATGCTTCTTTTTTGGCGCTTGATTTTGTCACATTAACTAATTGTAAAGTCATCTCTTGCTCGGTATCCTTGTCTTTGCTCTCTCTGAATTTGCTCTTTGACGCTAAAATATTTCTTAAAAGTTCCGTTGCCGTTGATGGGTTCTTTTCCTTTGTTTCATCTTTGCTCATCCCACTCTACGAAAGAGATTACCCGCCTTTTAGACATAATTATTATAATTTAAAGATTTCTGAGAAAACATGTTATTTTTACACGGCAAAATATGTTTAAACATTAGATCAACGCCGCCGGCAAAAACTATATAGCACTAACAGAAAGGTCGTGTAATTTACATAAAACTGGTTGGAAATTTTATGCATTCATATTAGTATTAAGCCTCAAAATGACTAACCATCCTCTTTACTTGGGTTCTATTGTGTCTCATTGAAAAACCATTTAAAATTAAAACCAACCTTTTTCTTTATATCCGTATTCCTCTCCGTTGTCTGATTCTTTACGCCCGTTGGACCCTCCATTACTTTCAAACCTATTGTGAAATTAAAAAAGTAGCAAAAAGTAACCGGTTGTACATATTAAAAATTAAATACCGTAAAGATCCGAATAAGCGCCCAGTATTTATTTAGCGCCCCCCCTCGAATAAGCGGCCAGGTAATTTCCTCAAAGTTCAATAAGCGCCCAGCACTTATTAAGCGCCCCCTCGAATAAGCGCCCACCTGATAAAAGGGAGCGCTTAATCGAAAACTACCTTGAGAAACTGGGCGCTTATTTGAAAATTTTACTTTCTTATATTGGGAATAAAAAAACACAAATTTTTTGTGTTGAACATCTTTTCTATATACCATAAATAGGGAATTTTCTATACAATTTTTTCGAAAAGAACCCTAGAAAGACTAAACTTCATTTTGTTACATCTTTTGTCCAGTTTTATTTTTCAGGAAAAAAGCAAAATTGAAAATTACCGTTGTCTTTAATTTGTACAAAATTAGGGAAAAATTTATAAGCGCCCAGCGTTTTTTAAGCCCTCCCTCAATTAACCGCCCATGCAAAATATCCAAAAATTTAATAAGCGCCCAAGGCGCTTGTTCGGATCATTACGGTATTCTGGTTCAATCATTGGGGTCAGTCGAGAAAACTGGAATAAAAGTGTTAAATTGAGAATCTTTGTACTATCTTAGATAGAATAGTGTATGGATTATATAAGACGGTTGCAGATGAAACTGATAAATGGAGTAATACTGTAATCTTTCAAAATATGTATTAAAGGTTTAAATAATCGCCGTTTTCATTAAACGCCCCTCTCGTCTAAACGCCCCCATTTTTCTGATCCTTTTAATTTAAAAGCTGCCTTTAATACACACCCGGCTGGAATAGCGCACATCCATCGGGGGCGTTTATTCGAAACATGTATTAAAAGGAAAACTCTCTTGCCTCGTTATTCGTAATAAGAATAAATCTATGTACACTTTTTTCTCAACTTTAACTTTGACGTAGGAAACGTTTTTTCCTCTTGGCAAGTTCATTTTCAAAAACCTCAGAAACCAGTCGATACTACTAACTAGTCCAACTTTTATTTTTAAAATGGTAGCATACATATGTCCAATAAGAACATCTCTTTTGTAAAGGCTTATCGAATGTTTGTCGTATTTCCTGGCTTCTTTCCTTTCATCCGTAATTAAAAAAAATATTAAGCTCTCCCTCGCAAAATTTAATAAACGCCCTGGGCGTGTATTCGAAGCATTACGATATGGATTATTAGAGACTGTTGAAAACAAGAGGTAAAATAAGAATCACCGTAATTTCCTCAAAAATGGTGTATGGATTATCCCAGAGTCTTGGAAACAAAAGTGGTAAAAAGAGAGTCAGCGTCGGTTATTCAATGTTTTATCGTAATCCAGCTTTTAGTCCCTGGCGCCTTTTTTCTTATGATGGTCCAGAGTGTTTATTATCAGAGAGTGACTTCAATACTAGTATAGTATATGGGAGAAAGACAGTTTTCGTTTTAAAATGCATAATTAGCAATACCTTTATCAAGCTGTATCCTAACCAAAATTCTTCTATTTAACTTTAAATCTTATGTATACAAAATCGTTTTCCAAATCAGTGATCCAATTCATTATCTTTACTCTCAAATTTAAATCCAAATTAAATCGCATAAAAGTGAAACTATTAAAGAGCACAGTTATACGTCTTCTTCTCTACGCTATATTCATTTGTCGGAACAGAAGTGCGAATGGTTAAGGCGAAATGCATAACAGGTGTTATGTTTTGTTAAACACTTAAAACAAAAAGATGTCACCAGTGTATTCAAATTTCAAAAACCCTTTGTCATTTCGATATCGTAAAGCAAAAGGATCTGGGAACGAGTTTGTAATAGCTTAGGATGGAATATTGAAAAATCTGGCAATCTTGCAAGTGAGGTACAGGAACTTATTAGTCACAGCAAAGTCGATAAAAATATATTGCACTTTTTTTAATTGTAGCTTAAGGATTTCGAGCCCGGTTTAGGAATCGCTGACGAACCAAGCCAGACCACGCAGACAGGCAGTAGTAATGCGTTTTGTTAATTAGCGTACGTTTGAGAGGCGTTTATTTTTAATGCGAGCCTTTTTCATAATCGAAGGATGTTTATTAGTTTCTTAAATTTGTTATTGCTATTGGTTACCGTTAAAATCAGATTTTCGGGCTATTTTGTGTAAAAAACAAAAAATATGTTATTTGGCTGTCAGAAACTTCAAACATAATGTAAAAATTCGCCCTAAAACTAAGTAATTGATTTTTAGGCAGATAGTTGTATTTTGGACAAATTTCCAGCTTCCGGTGACGTCACAGTAAAAATCCTGACAGAGTAAAATTTGTTGCCCTCTGTTTCTTATATGACGTAAAATAAGTGTGCCAAATTTTATTTATTTTGTATAAACCTATCAAAAGTCATGCATAAGGCGGAATCCGCCCCCACCCCTCCCCCTGTCAATAAAACCCTCGGGTCGAATAGGGTTATTAACACTTGCGCTGAAATTAAGCAATATTCTACTAATGCTTGACTCTGGTTGCTTATAGATCAGATCCTCAACTCTAATACTTCAAGACCCCGTTTATTTGAACATTAAGCCAAAGCGAGTTCAAGTTTATTTTACCGTTGTTTAGGAAGAGTAAGAAGAGTAGTAAAAAAGAAGAATATATATTATTCCAACTAAAATTAAGGTAAATTACAGAGCACTAATCAACAGTGTCATTTTCATCCAACTTGAACACATTACTGTAACAATGTAGCGCTCCATATAGGAATTACATGTGCTTCTATGTACTATCGTTAATTTCGTGCTGTCGTAAACAAGACGCCAAAGTCTGAACCAATGCTAATCCAGTGTATCACGATTTTCTAGAAAAAACATGGAGAATCACTGTCATTTCTTTGATAAAATATTACAGATATCAGAGGAAAATATAAACGAGAGCTGTAAATAGAGAATCACAGTTGGAAAAATAATGTACGGAATTTTAGAGGGAGTTGGAAACTAAAAGTAGTAAAAAAGAATCACTGTAATTTCTTTGATAAATTGATGTATGGATTATGAGAGGGGGTTGGAAACGAAAGTGGTAAATACACAATCACCGCAATTTATTTAATAATATAATGTATGGATTATCAATGAAATTGGCAACAAAGAATCACTAATCTTTCAGATAAAATCATGTATGGATTACCAGAGGGAGTTGGAAACAAAAATGGTAATCAAAAAAGTGTGTCACTTATTGGATAAATGATCAGGATTATAAAGACATATTTTTTATAAGAAACACAAGAAACTTTAAGGTTGACAGTTGCCTAAATTGTTAACAAATTTCACGCTAATTCTGAGAATTAAAAACAGGATAAAAAACATAAATCAGGTATTTTTGGCAGTTGTAATGACATTAAAATGATAAAAAAATCAATTATCAACTTTCATTAAAAGAATTGCAGAGTGCAGGAAAGATATATAAATTAAGATTTCTTATATAAAGAATGTGTATGATTTTACGTACAGTACATTCCAAGTTTGTTGTATAAAAATTCACTTACCTACAGTAATTGTATTTTGTCCAGTTCTCATACTTAATTTCAATGACAATCAAACTATTTGTGACCTTTCCGTCTAACCTTCACCATGTTGTTGTTGAAAGCTTCCCTACTACTGATAATTTTTGTGTCAGTCTAAAACTATAAAACATTATATCATAAAGATTATTTCGTTCTTGAACAGGTTTGAAATCATGGCTCTTTACATAATAAGGTCACACTTTATGTTAACTGTATATAACCCAAACTTGAAATGATTTATGGCAAACACAAAATCCCTTAAGAATGAATCTATGTATATTTACAATATATACAAGGTATTAAGATGCTCCAGAGTTGGAGAAAAGTGACAAAAAATGTTTCTTAATTCAAAAAAATTATGTGAAGGGGTAGGGAGCGGGGTTGAAGCAAATCTGTTAACAAATTTTATTTAGACCATATATACTTGGCTTATTTTAATTGATCTTGATGTAGACATTACGTTAAAATTAATACGGTTTCTCATAAAATGCCTAAATTAAAGAACTCAAAAATTATAATGATAGGTATATAATAAATATTTTGGTGGAATATCGTCACACCATTCTAAAACACACCATTCCAAGTTTAACGTCATCGTTTTTATTTTTCCTCAGTTTAAACTTTAACAAAAAGATTGGGCTTTGTCATCAACATAAAAATATCCACCCAAACACAAAATTTACTTTCACTGCACACTTTAGCAACGCTGTGTCAGTAAAAACAAGATTAAATAATAGTTATAGAACATAGCTTGAATTTTTTTCAGTGAATATGATATAAAAAGTTAATTTCGAGAGGCTGCTTGGCCATCACTAGAGTGTATATACATAGGTTAGCTATACGCCTACATTTCTGTATGTTATCATGTCATCTTTATATACATTAAATGTTTCCAATTTTTTTATGTTATGTCCTGTGTCTCTGTCTACCATCTTGTCTAAATGTCATATATCAAGTCCACATCAATGCCTCCAAATATTGGTTATTACATCTTAAATGTATATATTAACTGCCCAAGAATACTTTTGTCAATCTTCAGATATAAATTTTTACTTTACCACACCCAACATAACACCAGAGTATATACAGAAAGAAAATGTACTTTACATATACATATATATGGGCTCTTTTGTAGCTTAAAATCTTAGAAAAATAAACCACAAACAAACTACAGTCAAGTTGACACACGGAAGTTATAAAAATAACGAAAAATTAAAAAAATAATCAAAACATAGATCAATTTCAGGTATATATACCTGTTACATTATACCTCATTTTGCTGCTTCAAATTTAAGAAGATTCATTTTAACTTTATTCATAAGTTGTTGCGCATAAAAACTTTAGCTTGAGCACTTTGCGCATAGAATGCTCAAAATAATTTTAAAATTTATAGCTATATACAGAAGCATCATGGAAAGATTACTTTTTCCACTTTGTTTACTTATTAGCTGTGCCATATTAATTTATCCATTTTAATTTATATATATATATATATATATATATAATGGATAACAAGAGAGTTTGGCCAAACTAATCAAATATATACTGATATCAAGTATACAAATACTGATACACAACACACCTTTTTTATTTGTTGAGAAACCTTTTTTTATTCCAAAGAGCTCGGTCAAAGTTACAGAAGTGGATATTATTTTTATATATAGAGAGAAAAAAAATCCTACCCAAAAAGGGAAAAGTTTTAGCTTTTATGGTTTCTGCAGCAATAGCGCATGGCCCCCGAAATACTGAAATCATCAAAAAAATTTGCTAATGTTTTTAAAATTTTACAAGCATTTCTCATGCAATTATCCTGAGAGTTTAGCTCTTAATTTTCAGCTCTTAAATAGCTAGCTAGCATTGCATTCATTCATTTTCGTGTTTAATCAAGAAAACTTTCAGAAAGATTTCCAGATCAAGAAATCTCAAAATTTCTACAACGATAATTTCCAGCTTCAGAAATAACTTCCTGATAAAGAATAACTTATATTTCTGCAACTATAATCAAACTGTTACAGCTAGCTATAGCTAGCTAAATTGATATTTTTAGCTCTGGAAAATATTTTATTATTGTGTATATATACCTAGCTACCTTCAATAAAGTTCAAGAAAAAAAATAAATAAATCTATACATATATATAGCCAGCTAGCTACCATAAATTATCAGCAGAAGACATTTGATATTTTGCATATCCAAGACAGATCTTCCCATCACATCACTGTCCAATCCTTAGAAAAAGAGCTGCAACTCTACTTAACAGAAGATTAAAGCTAAATTAGTAAACCTTACTTCTTTAAAAGTTTGAATAAAACAGCTTTCGTTGAACATTAAACAAATGGTTAGCTACAGTTGTTAAACTTTTCGAATACACTGGCTAGAGTCATTGCATGGCATCCGCTTGGTAGCCATTTTTTTTAATGAAAACATGATAATGTCACGGCTGCAAACGGATTATGGCATACAGATTGTGAGATACCGAGAGTATGTTATGTAGACTTATTTGCTACTAGTCGATAAGTCTCGTGGAAAAATCCACTTAGGCAAAAGGCCAATAAAAAAATAGGTTGCTTTAGATGTTTTGCTGACGTCAGCAGTGCATATACAAAAAAAAAATGTTCTTAAAATCTTACAGCAAATGTCAAATGTCAAATCTCATTAAATCCTCCACACAAATCTTACACAAAATAAAAAAGAACAGCTTGCAAGGTGCAAAATCTAGTTGATAAAAAGTTACAACAACGACACTCACAACATCAACACTCACAACACCCACAAAACCGACAGTAAGAACACCGACAGTTACAACACCGACAGTCACAACACGGATAATAACAATGTTAGAAATAACGCATCTCAAATATGTACATCTTATAAGTGATTATGTTGAAAACCCTCAGTATTTTATTCTGAAATGTCAAAAAAGAGGCCTGCAAGAGTCACAAATCAACAAAAATAAGTTCTTTACAATTTTAAATATTGTCTTTCCCTTAAAAGCTTACACAAAAATATGAAAAAGCCATAGTTTGGACAACATCAAATTTAAATCTAGAAAAATCAGTCACTTTAGTTGCATACCATCCTCTCCCACAAAAATCTACACAAAATGTAAAAATCAACCAGTTAAGAACACAAAAATTTTCTCTTTTAGTTCCGTACTGCCCTTTACCAACAATTTTAAACATAAATGTCAAAAAATCAATGAGCAAAGAATAAACTTGAATCAACAAAGATTATGTGTAGAGCTTGAAACACTAATCAAAATAATGTATAGAATCAAGTACAACACTAACAATAATAATAAAGTCAGAAATAACACATCTCAAATATTTACTTCGTTGAAAACCTTTAATATTTCAATCAGAAGTGTCAAAAAACATCAAATTTATATCTGGAAAATCATTTATTCGATTACATACTATCCTGTTTCCCAAAAATATACACAAATTGTAAAAATTAACAGGTTAAGAACACAAAAAAATTTTCCTTAGTATGATGATCTGTAGTTACCTTTACCAACCATTTTAAACGTGAATGTCAAAAATAAATAAGGAGTAAATTTGAATCAACAAAGATATTATTTTTGAAAAACAGAGTGTATATACGGTCCGTCCTCACAAAAGTTAACACAAAATGTAAAACAGATCGGTTTTTGAGGAGCACATCCAAATCAACAAAAATCAGTTCATTTAGCATGTTCTATATTGCTATTGCCCATAAATCTTCCACAAAAAGGTTATGAAACACATCAAATTATAGAAAAATCAGGCATTTCATAAAATATAAAAACAAAAAAGTTTTTTCATCATCACCAAACACAGTTATATATTACCACAATTATAAAATTCTTAACAAAAACGTGAAACCATGGAATTTTCTTCCAGCAAAAATGACATCACATACAGTTTAGTTCTCCCCAACAAAAGTTTATAATACGAACTATGAAAAAGCCATTAGCTTACACAACAGCCTTTAGTGGAGGCCAATTCTACAAAATTTGTGCTTTCAGTATATTGCATGTGGTCTTTTTCCCACAAAAGTTTACAGAAAATTTTAAAAAACAGCAGTTTGCAACACAAACAAAAACACGAACAACCTTCCCGAACCGAACGACCATCCTCTCATAAATTAAAATAAAGTCAAAAACCCATGTAAACTTCCAATCAAATGTCTACACCCCCCTGTAAAAATAACCTGGCATTTTACATGTAGGCTGACGAATGTTAAACAGGATGTCAGAAACAAAACAATAAAAAATAACTTAACACACACGCTTTAAATTCTGGAAAAAAAATATTCCACTTGTCATATTGCACGTGGTCCCTTTGTAAAGTTTACAGGAAATGCGAAAAGAAATATAAAATACATCTGCAAAAGTTCAAGTCTTTAAAGATTTTGTAGGTAGCTAGCTAGCTAGCTTGTTACATCATAATTCGTGCTCATAAAAGAAAAGAAGTTTGGAAACTAAGGTAGCTAGCTATAGATAATTAAAAAAGAGGAATAACAATATAAGTCATAGGTTAGAGCTAGCCATGGATGGGATGAGTAGCAGGCATTGGAGGCAGGACAACATTAGCTAGCTAACAGTAGCTAAGACCCCCAGTTAAATATACTTAAACTGGGAACACTTAGCTATAACTAAAGCTAGCTATTTATGCTTAGTAAAACACATATAAAGAGAAACAATAGTAGTAAAAATAATAACATTACAGTGATCAGTAAGTTCAACAAACCAAAGTTTTCCGTTTGTTAGTCAGCTAACAGCTTTATGTAGCATTTTGAATTTTAGGACAAACACATTAGTTACGCACCAGGGGATACATTAATTATGCAACAAAAACATAAACAAATATGGTGGCTAGGTTTGTTTTTAAAAAAGCGCTAAAATATAAAACTTCAAGAATTTGAGGCTTTTCTTGGAAAATGCGAGTCTGCTTGCTCCAGTGACATAAAAACTAAACGTCTAAAATCATCAAAGTTCTTACTATTTGTGATTTCAAATCCACTTCAACCTCTAGCTTCTATTTTCTTCTTCTAACTTTACTACTTTACTTCTAGCTCTAGCTACCACTTCTCACTTCATTTCTTGGACTTTTCTTTCTCTGAATTACTTTTTGCACTTTTTTCAAGACGAAGGGACTGTTTTCTTGTAGTTGCTTTTGTGTCGAGGGTTACCATTTTTCGGGAGTTAGCCGTTAAATTTTTTTTCAGCAAATCAAGTTGCTTCATTTAGATCACGTGATGTAAACAAAGTAAACCCGCTGGCAAAATGGATATAACTTTTTCGGAGACTTCAAGGGAAATTTCGGCTACATCAAAGGAAAACGAACACATCCACTTTGCCTGTCACAGACAGACGGACACACTCTCCGTATTATTATAAGAGACTAGTCGATAAGGCCCGTGGGGAAATCCACTTAGGCAGAAGGACAATGGGAAAATAGGTTGTTTTAGATTTTTGCTGACGTCAGCAGTGCATATGCAAAAAAAAATTGGCGAAATTTAGTTTATTCGTTTCCTGTAATGTGTAGAGATTGGAACGCTGATGAGAAAAATGTATATTATCATGTGCTATTGACGAACGGTTAAGAAGATATAAAGGGTTAAAAATTTTACTGACGTCAGCAAAGTACCTAATAAAAGTACCAAAACTTTTTCTTTCGAAATTCATAAAACCGTTGCCTTTATCGTATAGATCTTGAAACGCTGACCAAGAAAATGTATAGGATCATGTACTTTTGACAAACGGTTGCAGAGATATTGGGATTTAAAGGTTTTTTGATGACGTCATCGTCCATTCCGAAACGGATTTGGGGACCCAGGTTTGGGAAAATTACCAAAATTGGTCCTAGGTGGTCCCTAGTTACCTACGTGGTGAAAAATCATTGACGTCACCACCTCGTTTCCAAGTTATTTGGCCTGAAAGTTTTAGGTGCACTGTAATGGCTTCATTAATTTAATATAGGATATTGACGTTAAAGTAGTATTATGGACGTCGCGCCGTAACGCCAGAAAATTTAACATATTAGACATGCATTTTTCGGCTACATCAAAGGAAAATAAGCATATCAACTTTGCCTGTTACAGACACACAGACACACTTAGCGTATTATTATATAGATGCAGAGTATGCAGAATGTGCTATAAGGTGTATGCTATACGGACTATGCCATACGGGGTATGCTATACGGAGTATGCCATACGGAGTGTGACATGCTTCATATACGAAGTATGCTATACGGAGTGTGACATGCTTAGTATATGGAGTATGACATGCTTATTATACGAAGTATGCTATACGGAGTGTGACAGGCTTAGTATACGGAGTGTGACATGCTGAGTATGTGGAGTGTGACATGTTTGGTAGGAACAGAATTCGATGTGTGGTTAATGAGTTAAGGTATACAATGGCTGTTATAAGAGTACACAATTTTAAAGTTGCATAATAAAAAGCCAAACCGGCGTCGGCATTATACTCTCAAAGCTGTCTGCGCGCCGATCGCAGCTTTTTGTACTAAATATTTCCGTCTATACGGAGTAAATATGTCGCTATACGAAGTTATACTTTAATGGGATTAATTTTCGCGGGTATTAAATTTCGCGAGCTCGAAAATTCGCGAAATGTACGGGTTTAATTTTCGCGAATTTTCGCAAATGAGCTATTTTTGAATATTTCGCGAGGACTTAATTTCGCGAAGAGGACCTTTTCAAAAAATTCGCGAGGACTTATTTTCGCGAATGAATGAAATTAAGAAGAATTTTTTTCATTGATGTAACATCTTTATTCACCTCACCATATACAAAAAAACGAAAAACTATCAATCGTCGTCCTCGTCAATAATGAATGTTAATAATGTTTTTTTTGAATATCGTATACCTAATTCTTCTTCGCTCAAAGTGGTTATTCCTCTCACTCCATGGTTGTTGACGGTAAAATCAAGCATTGGATCAATGTCGTTGAATGGATCAAGACAATCAAGACCTACCAGCCCTTTTTTAACTGCACCAGTAATCCCAGACGCTTTCCATCCACTAATAATCGTGTTTCGGCCATCTGATTTGGTCATTTGATTGAGAAGGTCAACCAACCATTGTGCATGTAGAGGCTTCAATATGGTTATCTGTGTACTGTACCAGTCATTGAATTTATTTTTAATAAACTTTTTAGCAAATCCATTAACTGTTAAGTCGAGTGGCTGAAAAATGTGAGTCATATTAGCAGGCACACATGATATTTCGATGTTGTGTTCACGAAATAGATCCAAAACAGTAGCTGTCATCTGTCCAGTGAATACGTCCATTATTACCAATGCTTTTTGATCGTTAGCCAGATTCTCCTCATCCCGAATTTTTGCGATGTATGGGACTTAAATCTCCTCTATTAATTTGCATGCTTCTTTTTCGTTGCTATAGTGTGTTTTGTTGACGCTTTGTGAGAAGTCGTCTGGAAACTGAAACCGGGGTAAACTCTTACTTGTTTTCCCTCCATAAATAAAGTGCATGGGCAAAAAATTGTTTAACAGTGAGATGGAAAACGTAGCGGTAATGGTTCTCTTGTCAGTGCTTCCGTTGATTACTACGTTTGATGAACATCTTTTTGCTAAAGTTGAACAACCTACTGGAACATACTTTGTAGGCGTCTGATCGATGTTAATGATCAACGAATCCGGTATCTTGTACTTTTCGACCTTCGAAACGATATCATAATGAAACATCAACCTTGATTCCTTAACTGCACATTCTGGGATCTCAAGTTTTGCTGTGGCAGCCTTGCGACGCACATATCCCATCCTTCGAAATAGACTTTGTGCCCAATGGGAAGAAGATATATCTACTTTACCGACAAGATTTGGATTTTTCTTTATTAACGCCTTTGCAGTGCTAACAGCAACATCTCTGGTTATTACTGCACCACGCTTGCTGGCAGCCTGGATATATTGTTGCACCATGTCATCTATACTTCCAAGTAACAGCGGTCTTCCACGTGGTTTGGACACTAATGCAGATGATGGTGTGACCCCTCTAGAAGCAGCATTTTTGAGCTCTACTTCATATTTCTGTCTAAACTGGCGAACAGTGCTTTCATTAAGTTTCAGGAATTTCGACTTGAACTTTCTCACACAAGCTGAGTTCCCATTCTCAGTTGCATATTTTCCAAGACGGTAGCGATCCTCTGGCGTGTATTTCTTGTAGTTTCCTCGCTTTTTTCCAGACGAGTTTTCAATTTCGTCTTGAATTGCATAGTGATCGATGATACCAAGACCAGTCTCTGCGACTGATGGTTGAGACATCTTAAGTCTTAAAAAGAAAGAGTTGAAAGACCTGTTAAAAAAACCCGTGATGATATATGTCATATAGGTATCTCGGAATAATGTAAAAAATTCAGTCATGTTTTCAAGGACTGTGTGTCTTGAATTGATGGTTCCAGTAAATTTCAAATCATACTAGGTATATTTTATTCTTACCTGTTGCGTGTTCGTTACTCACCATATCGCTATTAGTTACATATGAATACTGACCAAACAACCCAACAATGAAATACGATCCTGTGTGCAAGTTTCCTAGTCACGCTATAGTATGGTTTCTACTAGCACCCTTTTCAACACTTTATCAAGACTATTATTCAAAAAATAATAAAATTGCAAGTAGAAACCAACCTGTAATCTTTAAAACTATGATTTCCTTTTCGAACTTTTTTGTTCGAATATAAAAACACGCAATATAAAGTACAAGTGTCAAAAGTAAATACTAGCTTCCATCGTTCACGATGAAGATGAATTATGAAAAGACAAGCGAGTTCACCGCTGCCGTCAGAGGTTATCACTTCTATCGAAATATTTGGCGTCCATACATGATCGAAAAACTGGAGTGCTATCATGAATTTGGAAACGTGTTTGATATATTTGCAATTAAAACTTGCAAAGCCAGTGGAGAAGTTGTTGGTCACCTACCTCGAGAGATTTCGCGCGCTACAAAGTTTCTGTTGGATCGTGGAGCGAAGGTTTCTGCAGAGCTAGTCATAACATCACATTATAGACGCTCGCCTCTAGTTCAAGGGGGTCTCGAGATAGCATGTAAAGTTATAGTAAAAATGCCAGGAACAGTGAAAAATCAACTGCTGATGGGACGATATTTAGAAATTATCAAAGACCTGTATGCTGAACCGAAGAACGAAGTGATTTTAGGAAGCTTCCTTACGCCAGTACAACAACAAAAACAGCCGATGGTAAGACAACTTCATAGAGAGAAAGCAAAAGATTCGGGAGCAAGAGTACCAAAAAGAGCATGTCATGATATTAGAAGAATGTTTTCAATTGCTTCTAACAAAAGACAGGAAGAAACCAAAAACGACAAATCTCATGATAAACCCATTGTAATCGACTAATGTTTGTAAAAAGTAAATGTAGCTGCAATGGTGTTTTATTTTTGTTCTCTCTCTCTACCAACCCAGGGGCGGATCCAACAATTTTAACATTTTTTGCGAAGCAAAAATAAGCGCAGCAATTTGCTGCGCCCAAAACAGCTGGGGGCATGAGGGGCGCTGTAAGCCCCCCATGGCGGGTCCGGGGCACAGCCCCGGAAACTTTCGCTATTTTAAGCCTCTACGCATTATAAACGGCCTAAATAATGTCCAAATTATTAGCTTTGTTAGAGACGTTTTTTGCTCTAAATATTTGAATGGACAAGAAAATAACAAACCATCTTTTAAAGGGTTGCAAAAAAGTGTATGAAAATTAAAAACAACAGTTTAAATTCAAATATTTTAAGACTGTTTCGCCCAATATCAGGGCTCGTCAGCATGTCTAGGAAATGCCTAATAACGTAATGTTAGCTATTCCAGACATGGACAGTCTGCTATATGCTAAAGTAGGCTTAACTAGGGGAAGCAGGAAATTAAATAAAATAGATTGATATAACATAAAGAAAGAAAAAAGACATTTATGCGCATTAAGCTTATTCAAAAAAAGGTGTTTTGCATTTACTTTTTTGAATTGTTTTAACCAGAATTACAAAAATGATTGGCTTTAAAATTATCATCACATCCTTCATCAACACCTTGCAGACAAAACAGAATATAACCCTGAGCATAAGTATTTTTAGCATTTAATGATGTAAATACAGGTTCAACTTTGCACTTTGCACCACAGTTAGGAAAATAGGAAATTCGGTTTTTGGTTTTTGATGTATCTGTACAGTCTGGAGACAGAGCATAATTTTTCTTACCACTGGGAAATTAAAGTATTTGGCGAAAGGTGGCAAAAATCTTCTGTGTTCAGAGTACTAACCATGCTACCGCAACTAGTCTACCAAAGCAAACTAAACCAAGCCTGATAGTACAAGTAAAAACAGCTTCATTCCCCACAAATTCTATTGTGTTACACCAGTTTAATTGTACAAAGAGGCGTCATCTTATATAAGATGGAATAAATAAATGACTTACCTTGATGTTCTTCTTAGCAAGAAAGTAAAACAGAATTCTTACTATATATATACCTCAGGGTAAAGGAAAAACCCTAATGATGGAATGTTGCAGCACGTCAACCAGTGTATTGTCACCAACATGTAGCTAGGACATGTAGCTGTACAAACAAATCTCCAGTGACTTTAAGAGCTAAAAATAATTATCCTAGGAAATAAGTAAATTGTCGAAACTAACTTCTGTATTATACAACATGTCGGATGTAGCACTACAGAATAAAACATATATGCACCCTTTTGGTTGGTCACTGCCTATTCTGCAAAATGTGTTTGCTCAAATATTATTCAATTGATAACATAATAAATAAAAGACAAACAAAAATTTTATCACTTAAACCGTAGTCGTAATCATGATTAAGCCTTTGTACCAACATAATTTAAGTTGAACATTCCGGTACTTTACAATTTCTTTAATCTGGTTAAAAAATTTGGGCTTAAACTAGTTTTATCAATTCCTATCTGACTTATTTCAACCAGAAAAATTGCTTTTAATGGTTTTTGCACGTGTATCTGTGTTAAAACAGATATGCTGTAAAAAATGCCTTATCGGCGTCCTCAAAAATGCCTAAATTAAAAAACTTAAGAACTACAATGATAGGTCAATGTATATTGGGCTCTCTTTCATCGATCTGGTCTAAAACTATACCATATCAAGTTTTAAGTCATTGTTTTAATTTTTGCACAAGTTATTGGACTCTTACCATTAGCGAAAAGTATGCTTTTTTATACTACCCACATAAAATTGCCACTTTGACTATAATTGGTTAGGAATTATTAATTTTTTTTAAAAATTCAGACTTGTACTAATATCAAAATTCCTAAGATGATATATCCTAGTAGTAAGCTATTAACATCTGCAGGAAGTTATTATCAGGACGTGTGCTCTGGGCCTATTTCGTGAAAATTAAAAATTAAGTATAAAAAGGATTTTTCATATGAAAGTTAGGTGGTGCTTTTATTAGCTATTACAAGTGTTTAAGATAACAAGAATAATAAAGCATTATCTTCTTAAAATAAAGCAATTGCAGAACTCTCTAAGTTTTTGGTCAACAACAACAACTTTAAAAAATAACCCACTCTGCATTTAAATTTCTAGCTAGCTAGCTAGCTACATATGTTCCAATATCTATAGCTAAGCAACTCTAATTATATTTTTGACATAAAGACTAACTTTACGTATCTTTCTTGCACATTTAAAAAATTATTGTATCTCATTGCAGCACACATGTCGTGAGTCACCATGCCTGGTTACTAATTAGTCTTGCATGCTTTCGTTTGGTCCGAAAAGTCCTTGATTGCTTTCATTTGGTCCGAAAAGTCATTGATTGCTTTCGTTTGGTCCGAAAAAACCCTCCT
Organism: Hydractinia echinata; assembly: GCA_030067915.1. Classification (NCBI taxonomy): domain Eukaryota; kingdom Metazoa; phylum Cnidaria; class Hydrozoa; order Anthoathecata; family Hydractiniidae; genus Hydractinia; species Hydractinia echinata. The sequence continues at coordinate 308,166 of JASGCC010000183.1, read as the reverse complement.
AATTGCTTTCGTTTGGTCCGAAATTCAAATTACACGGCATCGGTTACAAAAAAATTCAATGATTATTGAAAAATACATGCTCTGTCACATTTCGAATGCCGTAAATATGGGTCAAAGTCGTCAGTTTTTTGTAAACCAATCAGAATACGTTATTTCGGCCGGCAAGCCAATCACATTGCATAAAAATTCTTCGGATGTCAGTCGCTTTTTGCCGTATCCATCAACTCAGTCACACAAGAGAAAGGTCCGTAAAATAAAGGTCAACGGTCGCAGGGACTGCAGGATCACGGTACCCTATTATTTTTTACGATTCTTAGTAAAAATTATGTCAGTCGCGTGACGGCGCTGACGTACACTGGATCCGCCCCTGCAACCCACACGCATAAGTCAACGTTTCAGATGTTATTTGAAAGTACTTTTTAAGAAAACTGGGAAAGAGGTTATCGTGAAAGTGAAACAATAAGAGGAAAAATATTTCGTGCACTTTTTACATAACGAATTGGCTTGCTACGTGTTAAAAATGGCATTGTTTGGTTTTGATTCTGAAATTCAGCAAACGTTAAAAAAAGAAAAAAAATTAATCCCTTTAAAGTACAACCTCGTTCCCAGGGCATTTTGCTTTGTTGATGGAGTTGATATTGCGGCGAAAAGGCCCTGGAACAGGCTGGTCACATGATCGCTTATAAATGCGCACATTTAGTGGACCGCGGGTATATAGTGTTTGTGTTGTGTATGGCAGAAACATTTTTTCCACTCTCTACTTCGCGGGGGACTTCTGCTCGATCTTCCAACCCGGCTCTGATATAACACAACCTATGTGTGTGGTACCACCAAGACAAAAAAAACACTCATCGAGCAAATCTTTTTTTGTCTCGGTGTCCTTGTTGTCTCTAAAGATTTGAATGCGATAAAAAATGTTAATCGAGATTCTTTTGTTATGCTAATATGGAGCTTTGTAATATAAGGCTTCGTTTGCCTCGTTTAATGCGCTTAAATGTCGCTGAAGCCCACGTGAACCACGTTGTTGCTAAACCTGTTAACGGTAAGTAAGTGGAAGGATTACTTATGTCTTATATGAAATTAAACTTAGGACGGTTTTCCTGGCGTTGATCCAAAGGCCGCAATTTAGGGATGCATCGAAATTTATAACTGGGAAGTTTTCTTGTGCCGTTGATACATTTTTTGAACTTTTTATTAATGCTGTATGTCAATACTTGCCTTCTTGTAAAGAAGGATGTTACATGTTAAGGTTGTTATCTGATGTTAAGGTACATTATGATGTCAATTATCTCTAAAGATTTCGTGTATATACGGCCATGACTAAAACTGCTTACATTTTGTTGGTCTTGCCTTCCTGATCTGGCTTGTCGTAGTAGCTTTACTGATGTAGCTAGGGAGCTAAATACTATTTTTAAATTCCTCTAAAATTACTTTTACTAGCTATATATCAAGCTAGCCAGCTAGCTAGCTACACAAAATAGTGCTTTAATTATCTTTAAAAAACCTTTGTCCTGCTTTGCTTAATTTTATCAACAAGGGTGCTGAGTTTCAGAGGACAACCAATAATTTCATTCAAAAAAGATATTCGTCACAGGATTTTTTATATCTTCTGCAGAAAAGTTGTCGAAGCCTGACAAAAATTTATTGTTGCTTGCACTGAACAGTCAAGGTGAACTAATAATTAGCCAATAACCTGATAGTTAGCCGTTGCAGTATAATTGTTGTTACAGGCTTCTTTGTGTTCTTCACTTTTCATGTTTTTTCTTGAAATCAGAATAGTGTCTTGTTAAATAACATGACATACTGCTACAGTAACACTATTATCTTCTTGGCACAAGCGTTTCTTGTTCCTATTTTTGGTTTTAATTGAAGTACAACTTTATGTGGATCTATATAAATATAGATGGCTATGGGGAGATCGATAACGAAGAAATTTAAGTCAAAAAAATTTATATCGTATAATTAGCTGTATGAGCGGCTAATTATACTGTACGCACCCTATATATAATTATTCTGCATCGGCTAACCATTCTGTTACTGGCTAATTATCAGTTCTCCTTGAGTGCCTAATAGCCAGATATTTTGTTGAAAAAATGGACCCTAATTTGCTTGAAAAACTTTCTTAACCTTACCTAAAGTATCACAATATATTTTTCTAAGATTTCTTAGAAAATACTTGATTTTAAAAATCTCACGAAAAGACCACCAATTTATTAAATTTGACAAATTTATTAATTGTGCGTTTACCCTTTTTTGTTTCAACTTGTTGAATTCAATTCGAAATTTCAAAAGTTAGATATGTTCAACTTTTTGAATTTGTCAAACAAAACAATGACCAATAAATTTCCTCAAAATCAAAAAAGGATAATAAACGATCAAATTTGTTTAATTCAATAAATCGATTTCGACAAAATAAATCCTGTATTGTCCACAGGTTTGAAAATCATGTATCGCCTGCTTAAAATGTTACTTGTTTAACAATGATATCGAAAGCCAGCTTGACTAAATTTATATACATATATTGATATAATATACCTTGTGCATCACATGGCATTGATTTGAATCTTTTTAATAAATTCTCACTTCAAATCAAAAAGGGAGACAATAATTACACAACCTGGTATTAATTCAGTTCCTGGTAAAATTGTATTCTTGTTTCTTATTTTTAAATGATGTACTTTCTTTTTCAGATCAACTGTTATCAAACCATGCACCATCAGCATTTTCGAAAAATCTTCAACGAGAGAGTAAATTTTAAAGGATTTTATTGGTAAATTATTGAGTAATAATTCATTGAAATTGAATTTGTTCAGAAGTTGTTATATTCGAATCGTCAAGTTCATACATAACAATCTGTATCCTAGAATTTCAAGAATTTTTCAGATCAGTTATAAAAATATCCAGTTAAAGTTTTTAGAATATATACTATATATATATATATATGTAAAAAAATTATTTCTTAATTTTTATGTATTATGTTGTATTTTAGGTTAGTGACAATAATAATTGAGAATTAGGATACTTATGATTTGTTTACCCATTGTTCTCCGTTTTCAAAGTCTATACTTCAAATTTCAGAATCTTCCAGGCTAATGACGGAAATCTTCAAGCCGCAGGGCTTCTTATTTATAATTTTTCTCCTGGGCAATAAGCTTATCCACAAACTCTATTCGATTCCGTTCTGCATTTCTGTTATCATACCCGTTATCACGCAGTTACATGAAACATCCACCATTTTCCATTTTAAATTTCGATCCCGTTCTAAATTCGTATTTTTTAAATCGTTATTAGCCAGTCGGGGCGCATTAGTGGTAACTATGGCTAGTTTATGATAATTATAACCCAAAAATAATTTATGAACAGTTTTGCCCTGTAGAAATTTGTGTCTGACCCGAGTGGGAGTTTTATGTAAATAAGAATACAACAAATATGGCGGTGGTCGATTTATTTTGTAGAGTGGGGGATAAAAAGACCAGCTACAGTTTTGCATCAACTTTAGGGAAGCTCGTTTGAGAAATGTGTTAAAAAAGATAACATTTTTAGTTCTACATGATATAAAGCAAATTTATCTCAATAATTAAAATGATATATGTGAGGTGTTTGTCTTTCCCAGCAACTGATAGTTAGCTAGCATTACCGTCCAAATTACGTGAACGTCTTATATAGCTAGTAACCATGTATCGATGTTGTTAAATTCATTATCCTACTTGGGTAAAACACTCAGTGTTCTTATTCAATGTTTGAATCTATTTTTATTATATATTTAAATATTTTGGTGACAAGCTAGCTGTGTTTTTTTAATAAATCCTATGTGGGCAAATTGGCAAAATTATCTGTCACATTTCTAAGAAACATTTTGTTGGCTAAAAACCATGCAGCTGACTTTCATCGTGACATGCGTTTTTATAATCCCCAAACCTCTTTTGCAAATCGACAAGCAAAATAATGCAGGTGGTGAGCAGTGTACCAGTACATTCCAAACTTTATTTTCAGGTAGAGGCATCTTTTGAACTTGAAATTAAAATAAATATATAACTTGCATGTAATTTAGATTTAGAACAAATACCAGTGAAAAGATGCTAGTAGCCATAGTACAAAAGTTTATAACCATAATTTAACTTTGTTCATCTAAGGTCTGTGATTTTTTGCCTGTCGATTTTTCCAATTTTTTTTGGCATGCACAAGAATCTCATAAAAACGTGAACATTGGATCTTGTGTATATAAGTAGGCAAATATAATGAGCTTATTTGATATAGTAACCTGGCCCATGGAATGTACATTAAGTGAGGCACTAAAATGTAAACTATATATACTGTGCTTTTTTGGGATTGCCTTTTACATGGAGAAAGCTCTCACAAAATTTATACTTAAGGATAGACATAAAGAATGATTTTGCATTAGCTTCTATACTTTCTAGGTTTCAGAATTTGAGCAATTTAAATGAGGCTTGATGAAGGTTTTGTAACAAAACTTCTAAATCTAGACCAAATAAGAACAAACAAGTAAGGTTTTTTAACAAATTAATTATGCTAAGACCAATGTACCATACTGAGAAAATTTAAGGTCAAAACGTCCTATTATTATATTTTAGGCCAGCAATTGATTATGCTGCACTGGCATATTTTCACACATCATGGCCAAGTACAAATAGCATTTTTGGAAATTATACTGTGAACTTATATAATAAGCCAACTTTAAATTAACCCATTATTTATATCGTTAAATTATATCAAATGTCGTCCCCTTTACAAAATCTCAAATATTAATCTGCGAAAAAAGGGTTCCTTGTCTTGGTGACAGTTTTTATATATATACAATTAAGAACAACATGGCAAAAGTTTACATTTTAAAACTGGTAGGAATAGAATGATCATTTTAAAAGAAAATAGAAAAAACTTTTGGAGAAAATAAGTTGCACATTTGGATTTATCAGCATAAATTATATATGATAAGAAATTTTGAATAACACAGGCTTTATTATATTTTAAATTTTATAAGAGTTTGACTGTAATATTCAACTGTGGTGAACAATTTTCACTGCAGTTGATTTGTGTAGTCATTTCATCATAAAACATTGAATGTTTTGCTACTAATAGGGGCAGTTTACTTAGTGTATAAACTTGAAAAATGCATGATTCCATAAATTTTAATGCTGAATTCAAATATATATATGTTGGTCATTTTTTGTTAAAAATAATCAGAAAATGTCAAGCATGTTAACCCGGACTGGAGAATAATCCATAAATTTAGCATTACAACCTGTCCTTCTTAGTTTTGATTATCCAAATAGGAAAAATTGTTGTGGCACAAATTTTGACATTTTTTTTCTAATATGCAGTGTATTGAAAGATTTGTGTGGAACTAGAGTTACCCAGCTCTTCTCATACAATTTCTAATGTGTTCTTAACAAAATCACCCACCTGGAAAATAATAGCCATTGAATATGTCGTTTACAAATATGTGGTTAAGTAAAGCTGTCACAGGATTAGCCTAGTTAACTAAGCTTTCTTCTTCGAGTTGATAAAATGAGTTTCTCTCAAACTAAAGCTTAGACGCGAACGAATGACTCAGCGGAAACCCCGAGTTTAAAGTGGACAACGCTTCGGAGGCCATTTTAATTTATCTGTGAGTTGTTTACCAAGCTTGGCCACATCTTACTCTGGTAAAAACTTTATAGTTTACTAATGTTTGTTAGGGTGAGTGAAACCAATCGCTGGAATATTCGGATGAAAAGGGCTTTCCCCGACATGGACCACGTGAGCAAAGAACAATAGAATTAGCCAATCAAAAAGCGCGGCCAGATTTTGGCCGCAGAAAAATCGTTTGAGACCCAGCGTAATTTTTCCCACCTTAACTACTCCGATTTCCCGGTGGTAAGAAAAATTACGCTGGGTCTCCTGGCTATCACAGGATGTCATGTTATATAGTACACGCCACGGCGCAGCTAGCTAGCTAGATACAGCGTATGGATGGTAATACCAACAAACTTTCAAAACATTTTCTAAATTAAAGGCCTTTTGCCAATATTAAACAATCAAGCAAAGCCAGATCAATAGAGCAAAGTCAGTAATATTCTGATAATTTTGCTTTTATTGGCAAAAACATTTCTTTGATGTTGTTTCTTTTTCGCCCGCCATTTCTAAATCGAGCGTCAAATTTGCATCTCATTATCTCTGGAATTTCAAAAATGCTCGTATATCCGGGCATTTTTGTATCACTCATTGTTGGCCACTCCGTAATAACGGCCAGGGGCCACAAGACCCTGGGGACGAGGTTGTTTAAAGTACTCCGTATACGCATGTCTATACGGAGCCGTACTCCGTATAGCTGCACACTCCGAATGGAACAGAAGCACCGCAGTATGTCCACCATTTTACAGTACGGCAAGCCGAAAGCTGTTGACCAATAGCGTGGTAGTATTGTACAACATTACGTCATTTTGTAGATGATCGGATCTTGTTAGACGAAGTGTATGTGTGACGTACGGAGTGTGGTTTCTATACGGAGTTATAGCTGCTATACGGAGTTTGGTTTAGCTATACGGAGTCTGCCAACGAATGTTCTTAACCCTATTCGTGCTGGGGGGGGCTGATTCAGCCCCCCCCCTCCTAAACTTTTTTTAATAACTTTTTATGTGTTTATAGTTACACCTTCAAATTTTGTGACTTTTCCTAACTTTTATTTAGCTTCATTTTCCAAAAAAATTTTTTGTGGAATTATGCCGAAGTGTTGCCATGACAACACTTTTTTTATGTTGAGTAAAATTTTGAAATTTTTACATGTTTTTAAAAGCCCTATGTCAATCCTTAGTTTATATTGTTATATTATTTTGTGTTTCTATTATTATCGTAAATTCATCGCAATTATACAACAATTAACAAAATTCAAAGGTAGAGCTTTTTTTCTCTATGTCACCGAATTTGATGACGTCATCACCGAAAATGCTGACGTCATCAATTTTTTTTTCATCAAATTGTTTATTAAGACCTGGACAACACTTGTGGTAAGTTTCAGGTCCAACGGACAACAATTGTAGAAATTACAGAGGGGGGGGTCGAATCAGCCCCCCCCCCCCAGCATTGAGGAGCCCCTAAAAGGCCCAGCAGGAATAGGGTTAAAGTGAAATATTGCAATATATGACTGTTTAAAACTATTTCCGAAAAAAATAAAAAATAATCACCATAAAGAACAAGTTAAAAAGACAAGCACATCATTTTCCTACTTTTTTATCCATCGTAAACATACGAAGTATATTGTAGCTATACGGAGTGTGGGAACATTAGTTTGATTGCAGCAAACGGATTATGGCATACAGATTGTGAGATACCGAGAGTATGTTATGCAAAATTCGCTATGTGGAGTATGCAGAATTTGCTATAAGGAGTATGCCATACGGAGTATGCTATACGGACTATGCCATACGTAGTATTCTATACGGAGTATGCCATACGGACTGTGACATGCTTCATATACGAAGTATGCTATACGGACTGTGACATGCTTCATATACGAAGTATGCTATACGGAGTGTGACATGCTTACTATACGGAGTGTGACAGGTTTAGTATATGGAATGTGACATGCTTAGTATACGGAGTGTGACATGCTTAGTATACGGAGTATGACATGCTTAATATACGAAGTATGCTATACGGAGTGTGACAGGCTTAGTATACGGAGTGTGCCATGCTAACTATGCGGAGTGTGACATGTTTGGTAGGAACAGAATTCGATGTATTGTTAATGAGTTAAGGTGTACAATGGCTGGTATAAAAGTACACAATTTTAAAGTTACATAATAAAAAGTCATTGATTGTATGGTTAGTTTTATTGCATATAGAAACAAAGTTATAAAGCTTAGAATGAATATAATGGAAGTCATAAAAATAAACTTCATACAAAACGCAAATAGTAAACTACATCATACAGTAGGACTGCCGGTAACTCGAACACCGGTTAACTCGAACTTTTATTAGCTGGAACTGTTATCTACGGTAATTGGTACTCTGCATGCTTGTCTCATATTTTAAACATTTTTCTTCTTACACAAATTATTTGCTTGTTTTAGGCACAATTTTCTAAACTGGAATAGCTCAGAGTATATTTTTAATAAGAATGCTTAGTTTAGACTTCGAAGCTCATGCTGCATTCGCTAATGTCTAGCCAAACCAGTCTCGGCATTATACTCTCAAAGCTGTCTGCGCCGCTCGCGGTTTCGAGATATTTAAATATTTCCGTCTATACGGAGTAAACATGTCGCTATACGAAGTTATACTACGTATACGCATGCCTATACGGAGCCGTACTCCGTATAGCTGCACACTCCGAATGGAACATATGTTTGGTGCTGTTCTGGCCCAACTATGGGCACCGGCCCAATTTTGGACGCGGGACTGGCCCGTCAAAAGACGGGTCGGTGCGTTCGCAATTGGGATGGTCCATTTATTGACGTGCCAGGACCAACTTTGGACAAATGTATGCAACTCCGTCTGAAGTTGGTACAGGCCCAACTATTGACAAAGGAATCTCCCGCTTTTAAAAACCGTGACATCGGATGGGACAAACTCAACTGTACGCAAAAGACTCTTGCAATTTTAGAAAATGTGTCATAAGATGGGACAGGCCTAACTATTGACAAACAATTCCCATGCTTTTTAAAGACTGTGTCACAAGATGGGACAGGCCCAACTATTGACAAAGGACTTGTGCTTTCAAAAAAAGAAACAGGTCTAACTATTGACACTTTTTAGAAACAGCCACAACATGGGCCAGTCTGAAGACTCCCAGAATAAAGTTAAACCTTGTACCATGGGCAACACACTGTTACGAATTTAAAAAAAATTAAAGACAGGCCTAGCGCAACTGTGGACAAATGCGGTGTCTATAGGAGAAGACTAAAGAGAACAAAGAATGTATTGAGAAGAATAAATCATGAATTTTCTAAATATAATCTATTACAAATATAGCTAAAGTAATGAGCAATACAAATACCATGTGATAAATTATTTTTTCTTAAAAATTGAACAAACACAGACATAAATTGACAAATGAATTTGATAAATGGGGATTAGTAGCATGGTCGGTAGAGCGTTCGACTAATATCCAAGTGGTTGTCGTCCCGTTTGGCAAGAATTTCAAAAAAGGTTTCTGCAGCACAAATGGGAGATTTAAAGACTCTGCTCGAAACTGGTGAGACCGATCACACAAAATATAAATTATAACACATATTATTTCTTTAAATTAAATCATAGTCATAGTCTCTGTTTCTTGAATATACAACAAAATATTTTAATCGTGGCTGCCCCAGCCAAAACGATTCTGCCTCTCAAGTTACGTAATAGGTCAAGTTGCAATAATTCCATCGAAGACTATCTTGAAAAGTAAACATAAATAGCTTAAACAATAGCTTAGCTAGCTAGCTATACCTATAGCTAGATATATAACATGACATTACACTGAGCTGTATATTTTTATATCTCAGTCATAATTATTTAGCTAGTCATTATGAACACAACAATACAGGTAAAAACATCTCCAATCATGCAACAAAAAGTCTCTAACTGCTTTAAAAAATGCATTCGCTGATATGGTCTTGTTGTTGGTCTTGCTGATGTGTTGTTGCCCATTTAGAGCTGCAAAAGTGTGGAATAATCTTCCAGACCAAGTGACCTGTGATGGAAGTCTGCTTTCGTTTAAGACTTCCATCTCTAATGTATTTGGCAAATTCTAATGGAGATCACTTTTTAACTTTTTAATTTTTGTTTTTTATTCTTTTTCTTTTCAATTTTCACAGATTATAAATGTTACTATGTTTGATTGAGCTGAGGCAGTCTAAGGTTTATCATTTTTTGTTTCTTTTTTGTTCTAGTGGCCCCCAGTGGAAACAATCCACTAACTATAGGTTTTTGTGATTTTCTGGGCTAGCCACTTTAAATATTTATTATTATTATTATTATTATTATTTGTTGTTGTCTACCCACAACGATCTTGAAATGCATAACTCGATTTAATCTCAGCTAGCCATATACAACAATACGCCAGAAAAAGTTGCAGCAGTTCAGTTTTTTCACTTTATTGGAGTTAGTTTACGGTGAATACAAGGTCTTGATGTATAGACCTTTTTGAATGTTTACATTTTCCGCAGTAAGCCCCTCTGGCTCTAACAACTGCGTGGCAGGCAGAAAGATGCGGAAGCTTGCTGAAGAAAGGTATTTTTCAGCCCATTTCTTTCTACGGAAATATTTTTGAGGCTTTAAACTATTATCGAGTGTAGATGGGTAACTTCTGACTGACATAATATTCATATAAAGTTGTAATGATACCTTTGTGCGAAGAAACAGACTAAAAAGGACCTCACTTCACCTAGCGCCCCCATCTTTTTGCCTGCCACACAATTGTTAAAGCCGAAAGGGCTTACCGCGGAAAATGTAAACATTCAAAAAGGTCTATGCAAACATCATTTAACGCCATGTCGCAAGTTGGTCCTGACCCGTCAATTGACAGGGCAGCGTGTCAAAAGATGGGCCACCGTGTCAAAAGATGGGCCACCGTGTCTAAAGATGGTCCGTCCCGTCTTAAAACGGGTCGTGTTCTAAGTTGGGTCAGAATAGTGCCAGTGAGGGCGAGTTCAAAACGCGTTAAGGGGGATTTTCACGAAGCGAATTGAGTAGTACTAGGGAGTGAGCATATACATGGTTTTAGGGTTTTGATCGTCAAACCTCCGCTTCCACCCCCTCCTCCAACACTCCACACCTAGCCCTCTCAAAACCGGTAAATCCGACGGCATCCGAAACCAAATCCGATAACAATCCGATTCCGACAAACCCGACAATTATAGCGCATGCGCACAAGCCGATAGTGATATTGCTGACATCAACAAAAATTCGAGCATGCGCAGTTGAGTAAGGTATGCCCCCTTACTCAAAGCTCGACCAAACTATACGACACCGTGTCGGCACCAGAAAACCAGGTCAAGACCCAGGAAATGTACACCAGGACAGTTCAAGAGGAGCCCCAGCGACTGCGATATGTCCCTGACCATTTCAAGACCCCGGAAATGTGCACAAGGGCGGTTGAACGAATCCCCTCGCTGCTCGATGCTGTTCCGGACCAATTCAAGACCCAGGAAATGTATACCGGGGCTGTTGAGATTCATCCCCCAATGCTCGATGCTGTTCCGGATCACCGCAAGACACAAGAAATGTGTAACAGGGCGGTTCGAGAGGTACCCTGTCTGCTCTGGTATGTTCCGGATCATTTAAAGACCCAGGACATGTGCAACAAGGTTGTTGAATTGGAGCCCCTGCTGCTCGAGGATGTTCCGGATCTTTTCAAGACTCAGGAAACGTGTACCGGGGCGGTTGAACGGAGGTCATGGATGCTTGAGTTTGTTCCGGATCATTTTAAGACTCAGGAAATGTGTACTGGGGCTGTTGAAAATTATCCCTATCTGCTCGAGGATTTCCCGGATCATTTCAAGACCCAGGAAATGTGTACCGGGGCTGTTGAATGGGAGACCGTATTACTCAAGTTTGTTCCTGATTGGTTTGTTACCCAGGAAATGTGTAGCATTACCACTGATCCCTGGCTGCTCGAAGCCTATCGCTCGAGAAAAAGGGAGAAGGCCAGTATTAGGGATGAGCTAGGCCCAATAACGTGGCATCCCGACAGGGTTATAGACTGGTGCTTTACGGAAGAGGAAAAGAAGGATCTCGAGATATTGTGGAGTGGGTCGCGAGAAACTTGAATGGCGGAGCATGTCAAATAAACGATGACTACGCGACACTGTGATGACTGTGAACGCGTACTCGATTAGTATGACAGATGTCGCTGCGGACGCAGACTCCTGATAAAGACCAAGCTGCTTTGTTGGTACTGCTATCAAGAGTACATCACTTACAATGGAGGCAGTTGCGATTGTTCCAAGACCATATAGAAGACCCGGGTTGAGGTTTCAGCATCTAAATAAAAAGATGCTGAAATTCGGTGATAAAACTGTTAAGACCATGGAATTTTACACTAATGCGACTCCGCTAAACATTGAAGAAGTGAACATTGAAAATCTTATGATGAGCGACCCCATTCCAGCAAACAAAGGCAAGGATGAACGATTCGTTATTGGTTATCAAGGCCAAGACGGCAACCTAACAACACTACTACTCAAGACACCAGAAAAGGTCTATTCCAGGGGTGTCTCGTGCTACTCTGAAGACTCTGCGCTCACGATGTCTTTCGATCTTGGTGAATACCCCGAGTGGGTAGAAAACCACGAGAAAATCCTGATCAAGGTGGCTTCCTTAGGGGGGCATCTCTTAACCAGCACCAACGTGAAAAAAGGTCGGTACTTGAGCGCTAAACTCAAGACATGGGATGGTAAAGTTAGAACCAACTTCCATAAGAAGAAGGTACCGCAGGGTGGCTGTGAGTGTAAGGCCATCATCAAACTGGGGAACATCTACAAGCAAGGTGAAAACTACTACATGCAGACCTACTTGGAAGAGTGCAAATACAAAGAGGTCGAGCGATACAGCACTTGCTACTTTAGTGACTCTGATGCCTCTGATGATGGTGACGAAGATGAAGGCTTCACTGTCTTGTAGCGAGGTGTTGGGTGGTTGTTCCAGCCACCTAAACAAACATGAAGGTTACAGAACTAATGAAAGAAGCAAAATCACTGGGTTTAAAAGGGTATTCCACTCTCAACAAGGCCCCTCTCCTAGAGATGATCCGCAAGGTCAAGTACAAGGACGTCTCAATGCAAACTGACGGTCCCTATTGTAAACCATGCACCCTTCACGCGTGGCAGAAAAATCTTGAGCAATACTCGAGAGAGCTCGCTGAAAAGCAGAGACGTGTCGTACATGACTGCGGGCTTGTCATCGATCAGGACAGTGGAGAATTGCTCGAGATTGTGTAGCCCCTGCGGAGCCGTCGAGATGATCTAATATGTTGACCAACATATTAGACTACGAATATTCAGGTGGTTCCTCTAGGTAGAGCTTACATACTGTGCAGATTGAAGTTTTTTCATAAGCTCCTCCTTCGCCTCCTCACGCCCCTTTGCAACAAGCTGCATACGTTCCCGATCATTGATGGCATTCACGGCTTGTTTCGTTCGTTGACGGACTTGCTCCTTCAGCAGCATATATTTTTGCTTCTCCTGCATGATCAAGCTGAACTCATAGTCGCTGATCACCCCATTCTCAACAGCTTTGCTGATGAGGTCGACAACAGAGTTGAGCTTAGTCTCTGCCAGTAGTCTTATACTCTTGTGCTTCTTTGTCTTGACATCTAGCTTTTTGCCGGCATTCCGCAGACCTGCTTGCCCTAATCCCACAGCGATAGTGATGCCACCCATCGCGACAGCAAGTGGTACATCAATCCCTGAGAGCATACTACTGATGCCAACACCTGAGGTGATGACACTTATAGCTAGTAATCCATGGTCAGTGAATCTAACCCATGTACCATGCATTTTGAACTTTTTAGCGAGCTTATCCCGCTCTTTTGATTCATTGCGGAGGTACTGCTCGACCTCCTCGATTTTGCGCAGTCTGTACACTTGACTTTCATCAAGCTCGTCAGGAGCACTCGGTAAACTCGGATAAAGCTTGGCGATTTCACTCATATTTATTCTATAAGAAGATGCATCGTTAGCCCTACGAACGAGACATTTTTTTCATGATGATGCTCGTCTGTCAGCATGAACTCCAAACGATCTGTGGAACCTTTCAAAGGAAGGTAGATTGGGGTCTCAAAACTCGTAACGTAACCAGGTCCCCCCAATTTAGCTCTTTAGTGGGAAGCAAGGCCAGAATTTTCAACTTTTTACCCTCCAGTAGGCAGTCGTTTTCATCCAACTGTGGGCAAATGAGTCGTAGTCGAATGTAAACGTCACTTTTGTAGTATGCATCGTGGTCGCCCTCCTTGTAAAATTTACCATCATCCGGAGCGGGTAGGTCCAAGAGCTCTTGCAGTGGTCTGTTAATCACCACCGTATACCCTGCACTGACACGTAGCCTGCAGAGTCCATTTTTCAGGACAAACAGCTTGATCCTGTCTCCTGCCTGACTGTTGACGATAGCCGTCAGGTCCTCGATCTTGTAGAGACCGTTCATGATCTCAATTCTAATTTCCGTCTTATCGGACCCTACTTTCCGGATGGTGAAATCGTTGTTACTGTAGATGTTCAGCCACGTAGGTCGAATAGTGATCGATTTTAGAGCGATCCTCGTATCCTGTCCTAGGAGATTTTCGAATATGGTAGCCTCCTTGATGCTAGTGATGTACAGTTGCTTCATGTTTCTTTTAAAGAAACATGAATATCTACTCCCACAACCCGAAAGCAAAGTATGCACCCAACAGGGGTGAATGGCCACTTGCTATAACTAACCTGGAGCATCAGGACCTGTATGTATCGATGGTCTCACATATCCCCGTATCATTCCCTGAGTTCACCAAATATCCCATCAAGGTGACAACAACCTACTTGAACGACCCTGTCATACAGGGCTGGACGAAAAGACAAGCCCTCGACTACTGGAACATCCAAGTGAACTTCGCAACTCATTGCGCGAGCACTGCCTTGGGTATCTCTGCCAAGCATCTAACCGGCTCAGTACCACTTGTCAACTCGATCTTCAAATTTCACGTGTACTATCACATGCGACGCATCCTAGCGAGGATGAAGGTCCCCATGTCTTTCAACGATGGGTTCTCACGCTATAAGAATCCCTACTCCATCTCGGGGTATGCGCAAGTATGTCGTGAATATGGTGCGGACCCTAATAGTCTCTACAAGACCAAATCAGTAAGTGCCTCGCTCACCAACGGTAGATGGTGGCCCCAAGTTGAAGGTGATTGGGCCAAATTCATCACCCCCACAAGTCAAGGCTTGACATCAGAGGGGCTCACCAAGCTAAGCGAGAGTATCTGGGTTTACGTGGTATTATTGCTTGGATCACAAGCAGGGGCAAAGGCATCCTTACTCGGCTCATGCGCGGACAACTATACAGCAAGGCAAATATTGATGCAAAAATTTGAAGTCATGGTAAATTGTCAAGAGAACGTAGGGCATGACATCACGGAGTTCCAGAAGGTCCTGCAATATGCTCGAACACCGGTAAACTTCGCCGTCATGCCAAGCGTATACATGCTGCCCTCCGACCTTGAATTGCGTATTGGTAAAATTGTGGGGTATAACAGCAACATTTTGATCGCACCTGCCAATGTCAATGTCGGTGCCCAGGTTGATGTGAATACCAAGCCTACGGAGCGAGCTATCAAGAATACCATCGCGAAGCCCGGAGGCAAACATGTGATGGCAAATATCAAACTTCCAAGGCAAGAAATAGGAGTGTCGTCAAAACACTTCCAGCCGAGTATGCAAGGGGCCCATGGGAAGGGCGCCACCGACCTCCAAGGAGGCGGGAAAAATCAGCATGAGATAGGCATGCGTTCAATGCATGCCCTTGGAAGAGGGAAAAATCCGCACGAGGATAACAAAGCTGCCTTGATTACAACAGGGGTAGGACTAATCATTGCCTACATCTGGCTGAAAAACTAGATCTAATTTGTTGTGTGTGCTTAGAGAGTACACAAAACAAATTAGCCTACGATTTTTTTCTTTTAGCCCAAACATAGGCCACAACGAAAGCGACAGCAGCAGCGATGGCCATGTATAGATGCCTTGCCACATATTCGACAACAGTTGCTACTACCCTCAGAAGGAAGGAGACAACGCTGCCAATAATTCCTGGTAGAGCTGCACTTGCCTTACCTGCTAGATATTTCAGGAACTTTCCCAGCCTTTCAAGCTGTCTTTGTACAAACCCCTTCCCCGCAGCACTTCCTCCTGAGGTGCCGGCAGTGCCGGCGCCCCCTCCCGTAACGGCGAGTACAATGGTGGAAACCAGTAGACCAACGGCGGAGATTATGGAGGCTATCGTCAGCCCCTGCTCTTTGAAGAGGATCTTAAGCTTTTGAAGCAAAGACGTGTCATCTCCAGCGATTTTCATCAACGTTTCCTTGATAGTCCCCAACTGGCTGTAAATTTTCTTTGAAAGCAAGCCATGGGCACCCTGCGTAGCCTTTTTTTGATCATTCAACTCCTTGATCTTATCCTCAAGCTCCTCGATTTCCCCATCGAGTTCTTTCACCCTGGCCTCATTTGCCCCGGCTTTCTGCTTCTCGAGTTCTTTCACCTTACCCCTCGCCTTGTCAATCTCGCTATCGTATGTGACCATCTTACTTGCCAGACTTTTCAGGTTACATCTTAGCGTATGAAGCTCTCGATCGAGCCCTCTTCTTTCACGTTCAGTGAATACTTCATCGGTGTCACCAAATGAAGTCTCTTCTATAAGGCTATCCGCGGCATCTACAACTTTCTCCATCGACTTTATGGCTTGCATGCTTATGACATCGGCCTTGTCCTTCCTCACAATAACATCAACCTCCAGCGCGAGGTTCCGGGCCGCTGCCCTATCCCTACCGGGCGTAGAGTTGGGCGTAGTGGTCGTAGAGACATATTCGGTAAAACCCATGGCCCGAATATCTGCAGCCGTCAAACCACTTGATTTTAGTGTACTTAGTGCCAGGAATCCGACCCCATTATCCTTCGTAAGCCTTATATCTCCGAAAAAAAGTTTTTTCCCTTCACGTCTGAAGTCACCCCTGTTTATACTTATATTTACCATAGTTTCATCCGGAGATCCAAGGCCAAGATGTTCGTAAAAATCATGGACTAGTGTTTCCAGTTGGCTTCTCGCGAGTTCACCAAGCGCACCTCCCTGTTGTTCTCCCTGGGTTGAAGGCGTTACCTGACATTGGGAAGGTCCTCAGGCCTACTGAAAGATTCATCCTGCTCCGCGTCGTCTGAAATGTTTTCCTCTTGTGTAAAGTCGTCTCCTTCGTATGCTGGATTAATCGGCATTTATTCAACCCGCAAGACCCTACTAATAAGCATGTACGGAATTAAACTCGATCCTTATGCAGTAGTCAAGACGATGCTGGGCATGAAAGGAAAGAAGCAGCGTGTAAAAGTAAGTCACGTCCCCAGTACGATCAACCAGAACGAGGACTTGTATGTCGACGTACCAAACATAGGGCGGGACGACGTCATTTTCCCAGGCTCTCTCAAACTCCTTTTCAACCTGGAGCTTGAGGGTACGAACACGAAGAGAACCATTGTCAGCAACATTGGCAAGGCCCTGGTGCAGAATTTCCGTATCACGTTGAATGGCAACGAGGTGCAGAACATTAGCGACTACAACACCCTGGCAGTGTACCGCGACTTGTGGCTCCCCAAGTTTGAGAGAGAAAACAACCTCATTCTGGAAGGCATCAATCCCAACGATGGTACCATCAGAGCCCTCCAGGTAAAAGCAACGGACCATGTCGGTACGCTCGAGGAAAAAGCGATCGTGGCAGCGTATGGCAACACCTTTTGCATCCCGCTGGGTAAGATGTTTGAGCTGACGAGAGACCTACCCTTCTACCAGGGAGGACTCCATGACAGGCTACAGTTCGTCCTGCATTTTGCCTCCTATGGCGATGTCATCAAAGATGGAGGCACAGCGGCATCAGGGAGCACGGCAGCCAAACCAGCGGATGCTCAGTACAAGATTACCAATATTGCTCTAGAGTTTGACAAGGTACACCACGAGGGGCTTAGCAGTGCTATGATGTCACGATATTCGAGTCTAGCGCTGCCATAGGAACGGGTACTCCGAAGCAAGGTGGTCACTATTAAAAAGTCTGATACGAGCTATAACCTCCAGATCGATACACCGGCCAAGAGTCTCAAGGGAGTGCTACTACTGTTCGTAGACCCCGCGCAAGTGAAGGCCTACTCCAGCGTCAACAAGGTGTTCTATAACACGAAGATCGAAAAAATCTCGATCACTGTCGAGGGCGAGCCTAACGAACTGTATAGCCACGCCATGCTACCAAAGGATCATCTTGAACAAGTCTTTGAATTGTTTGGTAGCCATGACAGTGAGGTCACGATCGGGCAGTTCATGACTGAGAGATACGCGCTCTTCTTTGACTTTAGGTCGTCCACAGATAATACCCTACACGGTTCTGGGAGACCCCTACAGAGACTCAGTGATGGTATAACGTTGCATATGACCAAGAAAGCTGACGGAAGTACCGGGGATTTCAAGTGCTATGTGTACTTGCTGCAAGACGCTCAGCTTAACATTTTGGATGGGCGATTCCACGGAGTGGAGTATTGAAAGTAAATGGTAGTGACCACAATTTTGTATGTACCCCATGGGATAAAATACAAAATAATATGGAAAGCAAGAGCTGTTCAAAATGTAAAAAGAGCCTTTCACCAGATGCATTCAAGGTGATGAAAAATGGTAGGCAAGCAAAACAGTGCATCGAATGTCTGAATAAAAAGAAACAGTGGCGTGCCAAAAACAAATGCCCCCATGAAAGGGTGATGGAACAGTGCAAGGATTGTAAAGGTAGTCAGATATGCCCACATGAAAAACAGAAAGCCCAGTGCAAAGACTGCAAGGGTAGTCAAATCTGCCCTCATGAGAGACAGAGAGCTTTCTGCAAAGACTGCAAGGGTAGTCAAATCTGCCCCCATGAAAGGCAGAGGGCCAAGTGCAAACACTGAAAGGGTAGTCAAATCTGCCCTCATGAGAGACAGAGAACCCATTGCAAAGAATGCAAGGGCAGTCAGATATGCCCACATGAAAGGGAGAGAGCCCATTGCAAAGACTGCAAGGGCAGTCAAATCTGCTCCCATGAGAGACAGAGAGCCTATTGCATAGACTGCAAGGGCAGTCAGATATGCCCACATGAAAGGGTGAGAGCCCGATGTAAAGACTGCAAGGGCAGTCAGATATGCCCACATGAGAGACAGAGAGCTCGATGTAAAGACTGCAAGGGTAGTCAAATCTGCCCCCATGAAAAACAGAAAGCTTTCTGCAAAGACTGCAAGGGTAGTCAAATCTGCCCTCATGAAAGGCAGAGGGCCAAGTGCAAAGACTGCAAGGGTAGTCAAATCTGCGCACATGAAAGGGAGAGAGCCCATTGCAAAGACTGCAAGGGCAGTCAAATCTGCGCACATGAAAGAGAGAGAGCCCATTGCAAAGACTGCAAGGGCAGTCAAATCTGCGCACATCAAAAAAGAAAATCCAGGTGCAAAGAATGCAAGAAGGTCAAACAATAAATGGCAACTCTAGCAATTATGGCAGGAGGTGCGCTAATCAACGCCCTGGCATTCAGCGGCTCAAATTATCACTTTAGTAAGCTCTCGGGGCATGGTGAAGAAGAGCGAAAGAGGCATGACGAAGCGGTAGAAAAGCTCAATACTGCTCAAGCACAGTGGGTAAGAGATAGACAAGCTAAATTGGATTGGTTCGGGAAGCAACGAGAAGTGAAAAGGCAAGCAGGTGAGAGTTTGAAGGAGTTGGATGACGATCTATACCAGTACTACATTGCGACGCTGGAGAAAGCTCCGAAACTATCCGATTACTACACACCTTCCAAGCAACAACAAGACGGTGAGCTGACGTTCATCGTTGGATCCCTGACTCTCCTCGGCTTTGTGGTATACAGGTATATGTAAAACGTTTTTGACATGTTACAATAAACATGTCAAAAGTAAAGCATATAGTTAGCGAGAAGGAGGCAGAAAAGCTTGGAAATATCTATTACACACCGGAACATCTCTGGACTGGACGCAAGGCCATTAAATTGCTCTCCGAGGAGAGTAGTCTATCCAAAAAGTTAGTTACGCATTGGCTGACTCGTCAACTGCTCTGGCTTAGACATATTCGAGGACCCAAGCGCATCAACTACCCTCATTTCACCATTACAAAGCCTAATGAAATGCACCAGTTTGACTTGCTATACATACCGCATGACAAGTTATATGGAAGCACCTATAAATATATCCTCACCGGCATCGATGTAGCATCGCGCTACAAAGTGGCGAGACCATTGAGAACCAAGAAAGCCAGCGAAGTCGCTGACATGATCAAGGACATCTATAAGGCAGGACCTCTCCGATACCCCAAGACATTCCAGTGCGACAACGGGTCCGAGTTCAAGTCAGATGTGACAAAACTCCTAGAGGGCAAGGGCGTCGAATTAAAGCGCGCAACCACCAAGTACCACCACACTTTTACGGCGTTTGTCGAGTCGTTCAACAAGGTACTCGCGGAAAGGCTCTTCAAACCTCAGGAAGCGCAACAGCTGGTCTCTGAAGAGACTAGTAGTACATGGGTCAAGCACTTGTCGTGAAAAGTCTCAACAACACCAAAACTGTCATGATCGGGATGAAGCCTTCGAAAGCCATCAAGCTCGAGGAAGTTCCGCTTGTATCAAATCAAGATTACCCTGAAGAGAAACCCCTACCTGAGGACGGTCTTTACTTGTATCTGCTACGGCCCGGAGAAGAACACGGTGATCAAAGACGACGCGCGACCGACGCATGGTGGAGCAAGAAAACGTATAGACTCGATCGTATCGTGACAGGCACCCGTCTGTTGTACTATTTGAAAGACGGGCCTGATCGAATCTTTGTTGCAGAGGAGCTCATGCTAGTACCGGAGGATGTTCAAGTACCTCTAGAGCATGTCAAAGAATGGTAAATGTTTTTGTGGCCCGAGGGGGCTACAAAAATCTAGGGTTTATCTCCTCCACAGGGTCGTCACATTCAGACTACATAGTCCAAAGGATGCAAGGTGTAGAACGGGTACCCATAGACGATGCCCTTGATGACATCGGGCTCGCTATCAAGGTTGATGATGTCAACCAATGCTCTATCCTCGACTTGAATATTGAGTATGTCGCCAATTTTCTCCAAGTCCGCCAGATCCGAGAGCTTCAAGCCCTTATCCTTGATGACCTCGTAGCAGAGCATGCCCCACTTGTTCACCTCAGCCGAGACGATATGCAGACCGAGACATTCAATATCATCCTCGAGCACCTCATCGATCTCTTCCACTGGAATTGTTGCCCACGGCTTTTCACCCGATGCTACTTTCTCTAGAAGCTCGTCATCATCTGGATATTCAAACCCCTCGTAGTACTTTCCATTTCTAAATCTAAAATTTTCCAGACAAGTAGAGCAATAGCCAACGCTAGATCCTGCCTTGATGCAGCATCTCAGCACAGGAACCCGAATATCGTAAAGGTTTCTAAGTTGTTGGCTCTGTACATAGTCTTCCATCTTTTTCTTTCACGATTCTTCCGCTTCTAATCCTCTAGGGAAGTGGTCAAAGAGTGGGAAATGGGTTGTTTTTGTGGCTTGTGAGAGCTACAAAAAATATGTGCGCTTATTCCATGTCTATATCGAACATATTCTCAAACAACTCACGCGCATTATCGTCGGGCAGGCTGAAATGGTTTTTGTAAGAGTTCGCAGCCCCCAGGATGTCCTCCTTAAACCGACACCAGGTGTGTATCGCGTTAGGATCGTCACATCTCCCGAGTATAGTGCTATTGGGGTAATTTGTCATCAGTATTCCCATGCTCTTACCCTGCCGTCTACGTTGACATCTGATCATGTAGTAGGGATGTTGTTCATGAGGATCATTCTTGTTAACCACGCATAGCATGTTGTCATAAGGATAACAATGAGGGACGTGTCTTTCTCGTAGTTCAACGATTTCTTCATCCATTTGTTCGAGGTCGTCTTCAAGGTTGGCGATGGCCACGTCCCTTTGCTCGAGGTCGTCCCCCAGCACCACAAGCTGTCGATCCCTGTCTTCTAGGTCATCCCCGAGTATCATGAGCTGGTTATCCCTGTCTTCAACCTCATCATTAAGGAATGCCAGGGCCATATCCTTATCCTCAAGGGCTTGACGATGTAGATGATCACGGATTTTTGGAAACATCGTGTTGCAGCAGTATTTCCTAAATTCTTGCCCTGGGTTGCTGGCTTCCAAACACCAGCTCATACATACCCTCCTCATTGATGTAGAGGTCGTATTTTTGAGAGTCGTATGGCCAGTTCACCGGTTCGCCCGCTGCGGGCGAACCGCTCAGTTGCCACTTGTGAGCGTAATTTTCCTGACTACAGTGGTTGCGGATGGTATGAGATGTGTCTTTTTTATACTCCAACACCCCTTGTACTACTTCTTTAGCACGAGTCCAAGGGTGACCGTTGATGGTTACGGTATGTAAATTGGTATTGTTAAATTCAACTGCTACAAGACAAGACATTTTATCTTACAGTTTTGGTTCCGGGGATTATGTTGCATGGACGATGCTCTTAATTTTGAATTGCATGTGCTGTGGGTAGTTAATGTGAGCCACAGGTTCACATTAATACTTACCTCGTCCCAGGGCACAATCTAATGAGACGAAGCCGTCGTGCTATATGCATCTATAAGTGCTCGCAGTCTACCTCGAATATCGGGGTCTCTTGTATTGCTTTCCATCCACTTTAGTCCCTCGAGAGAGATGAAGATATCGTGGGGATTGACGTTGTTATTTCTGAGCTGCTTGCGGGTTTGTTTAAAACGGGCTGGAAGTGATCTGAAAAGACGATTTATCTTGGTCTCAATGGTGATATTTTTAATCTTGTAGTTTTGGAATAATTCCAACCAGGTTGCTTGGGACAGAACTCATCACTCCAAAATCTTCCAACTCCTGGGGTGCTTCGACCTAATGTACAGGCAAGCGTGCTCGGACTTTTTCAACCCTGTTTTGATAGTCTCCCAGTCGTCGATCATGTTCGTTTCTTCATCGATCATCTTCATATCACTCCTTTCCGTAGGGTACCACATGAAGACTTGCTTCTTCTGTCTGCGGAGGTTCTTGGGGATGGCCGTATAACTCTGCGTTAACAACCACAAACCGTGCTTCTTGTGCCTCCCGCTTATAGCGAGCTCGAGGAGCGAATTTCTGCGCTTATCCATGGCTTCATCCGCGATCATGTCATCAATGATGAACAACGTCTCCTCACCCGCTAGTAGCTTTGATAATTGCTCGAGCCAATAGAAGAGTTGATCACCAGGGTCTATCAGGAAGATATAATCTTCTTTCCAGAGCCAGGATCTCTCCAAGTAGGTGCTGTTCCACTGTATTGTAGGACAGAGAATGACGATGTTGTTGAAGTGTTGCTTGTATTCACTCTCAAGCAAATCAAGAACGCGCTGGGTCTTTCCGCAACTTGTCGGTCCTGTAAAGATGGCTGTATGAGGGTCTTTTACAATATCCAGAATCATTTTATTCTAAGATTGTGTTTGCCCTGTGGCAGACACAAGCTTACTCCTGGAACTGTGTTTGGTTGAGTGGGGACAGGATTAACCCCCACCCCAGAGCTTAGTAATAGCGCCACCTTTCCACATTTTGACCCTGCGTGGCGCCGGTACTACCGGTACCTCCTCTATTTTGGTTTAGGTACGATACTTGCGGGAATCCAGCCTTTGGAGACGGCCATCTCTCTTGAACCTCTACCTGCTGAGAAGTAAGCCACCATCTTGAGAGCATCGCTTGTGTCCATCTTGGTAGACGGACTTGTGATGCCAAGGAACCTTTTGCCAGCCATCGCGTATGCAAAAGTGAACCCAAGGTCCACGACAGTCTCATAGAGCATGTCGATAATCTCTTTCTGCTGCGGTGTAACATTTGAACTCATTTATATTATAAGGCCTAAGACATCTTGAAAATGTCAATATCGGGCTGTCGCTCTTGCTTTTGTTTTTGCTTGGTTAGAGGTAATGGCTCTGGGGTTTCGTCAGGCTGGCGAGCCGGCTGTTTACGGAAAATATAGAAACCAACTCCCACACAAACTATGGCGGCTAAACCTCCGGCACCATAGAGATAGCCTGCGCCCGTTGACTTGTCAGAACCTGCGACAGGTTCATAACCCTCTTGGGAAGTACTTTTACCCACGTTCTTCTGCAGGTTGGCTTTGTTATTGCGGTTCCATTCGGCAAGTTTCTTGCCAGCAGCAACACGACCCTCGTTCTTCTTGATTATGACTTGGTTAGATTCTTCACCCATTTATCTTATGACCCTCAAGAGCCATAAGACATTTAAATGGTAGGCCCTACGACTCTTCCTCCTTAGCTTCTTCCCTCCTGCTCTTCACCCACCTTGGTCGCGGTTAGCTGGCAGTGGTTAACAGTGTGAGCAGCTACCAACAGCGGAGCCAAAAACTTTCCAAAGGCTAAGTACACGAGGATCCCCAAGCCTGCCATAGAGTCTTTGATGATGGGATCTTCCTCGATGTCTTTTGATAGGGCCTCGGCACTGTCGAGCTGAACCACGCTCCCCACAGCCTTGGTATACATGCTGATAGCTTGCGAGGACAATGCCTTGGCCGTCTTCTCCCCCTTCTCCTGTAGTTCACGCTGTACATACTCAGCATGAACCTTCATGATCACCCCATCGGGGGCCTTGTCAACAAAGCCCTCAGTACATTTGCGTGGCAGGAGATGCTGTTTACCTTTACGTATAGCATCTTTCAAAGCCTGACGTTTGTCGAGGGGTTTTTCACGTTGCTCGAAGGCTTCTGCTGGGGTGTCAACTTCGTCGAAAATTTCCGAGATTTTAGACATATTTATTAGGATCCTTCTATAACGCAAAAAGCAGAGCACGATCAAGACGTACGGAAGAATTATCGCGAGACATAGCCATATCTCGCATAGCATGTTTATCTTTCAAAACAAAACCCTCGCAAGGGAACCCTCTGGGTGTTTTGTTGTTTTTGTTGTTGTTGTTTGAACCCAGAGAGTTTTTGATTCTGCCACTCAGAGCCTTTGGTTCACCATATCCGAGGTGTTTTTCAGTGCTGTCCTGCTTTGCAGGCTTAGCGTACTTGCTCTTTATACTCTATACAGAATGTCGTGCTTGTACTACGCATTAACGAAACCCACCTTTTAAGTGAGCACTTTCAGAGGCCGTTCCTAGCACTGACATTTAACAGGCATTTTGGCACAATTTTTCCCGACTGGCACAGTGTGGTAGAAACCGGGGCGAGACGGCCGCCTCCAGGTAAGGCATGGTCTTGCCCGCCCATCTGTACCCTTCAGCCAGGTCTAAGCCTGCTACCACAATTTTACTATATATCAAGCTTCGTGTATAGCTATTCAGTATCACCTTGAGTATTACCTGTGTGAAAATTCACGCATCACCGGTTAGCTCGTTTGCGCATCATACAGAAAACCTCTTGTTATTCAAAAATGTGTTTATCATTTTTGAATGGATGAGGCAAATGAGTTTGATCTTGTTGCTACCGCTTCATACTGATGAGGAGTGACTCAAAGTTGTGAGAAAAAACACATCTATTCAACGCGACCTACAATACCAAAGGCACCGTGTGTACACCATCCTCGAGGACCTTCCGCTTATCATAGAACGCCGAGTGCCCCAGCTTGTTTTGCTCATACGTGACCATCCCCTGTTTGTGGACCCTGAAACCTACATTTTTAGCGGTATCTAGCTCACCCTTTAAAGCTTCCAGGTACCTTAACCATGTCAATTCGTTCTGCCACTTTGACATTCCTTTGCACGAGAATTTTGTACCTTCTTGCCCTTCGACAAAGTAGCACTTAGCCGTCAAAGCGGTAACAAGCCAGTGCTTCACATCCCCATCGTATGCCATCAGGGATTCAGGGTGAACGACATCTCCCAACTCACCCCCAGAGATGGCAAAATACGCGCTATCGGTGTCCATGAACACATACTCGAAATCTCGACGATCCACGTACTTGTCGAGAAAATCATAATAGAACTCCAGCATGCGCAACTTTGCCAGTTGGTACACCGCGATACCGCACTGATAGGCTCGATCTATGCTGACCCCGTGCCTACCCTTGCGGATCTCGTACGCGTCCCCAATCTCTTCAAGGTCTTCAAGGTACGGGCTTCTCATCGCAGCATCGACCTCCTTTTCATTTCTCGTGAAGCTAGTGTTGGCGTGCCTTGCCAAGTCTTCGATCATCTTCCCATAGAAGCTATTACCCTTCAACTTGGCTGTATCACCCGCGATGCGCTTGTCGGGGTCTTTATCTGCCTGACGTCGTGCCTCTGCAATCTCTTCCGGGAACCACGCGAATGGCTTACCTCTAGAGTACTTGAGGAACTGATAAAAAGCGGTGACTTTTAGCCCGTGCTCGATGTACCATTTTAGCACGGGAGTGTACAACAAAATCTTCTCAGCTTTCATCAAACCCAAGAGCTTCTTGGTTCCTGGAACACGTTTGCGCCCTGTCTTGGTCAAGTACTCCTGCATGTGCTCGGAGATTTGCTCGTCAGGTATCTCCTAGACCACAAATAGCGGGGACATCTCGCTGAATTTGTCATACAGCTTGGGAGGTACTTCTATATTGACTTGCGCAAAACCGAAGAGTGAGCCATCTAGAACACCTTGCTCCAGAGCTTCCAATCCTGCTGTCGGTTCAGCAATCTTGATCAACTTTTCCTTCCCACAGGGGAAGTCTTGCAGTAGGGTACTCGGGTAGAGCATGTTGGCGTCATACCCTAGAATGGTCTTGCATTCGCGGGGTTCGCTGTAGATGTGGGATCTTATAGCTGTCACATCCTCCTCGTGGTGGTCGGGGGGCCGCCGACCATCCCCGTCTGCAAGAGCTCGTAGGCCTCGTTTCTCGTGCACTCACCGCAGGTTTTTTGGACTTCAATGCAGGCCTTGCATCGGGCTTTGAAGCAGTCTTCTTTACACTTGTGCTTACAGGGGTCCCCTGGTGCGTAGAGCTCTAACTCGGGGTGTAAACGCAGAGACTTGTTCAGAACGTAGCGCATCGACACACCTGGTATGCTAACGGCATCCTTGAGAATGTCAATCTCATCCTCGTAGTACTGCAGTCTCGTTTTATCAACGGCTTCGACAAAGGGTACCACATCGGCTAGGTTTTAGTCCGCCAACCAGTCCATCATAGTGACGCAGCCTCGCTTGTAGAACTCTCCTTTGAATGTTTGGTACTCTTCGGGTGATAGGGTATTTTTCCCGCTAAGACTACTATAAAAGTCCTCAAAATCAAACACGATGTAGTGAGGGTAGGCTCGAAATTTTTTCTTGAGGTACCCCTTACTTTATGGCGGGTTCTCACACTCCCAAGCTGTCACGATGTTATAGCCCAGTTTTTGGATATGGTCCTCCTTGAAGTTAGTGAGATAGTACTGATTTTTGTCCGCGTTGGTTCTCTGCGGTTGACAGGGACATCCATGCCACTTGCAGCCGTGATATTCGTAGACTGTTTTGGTCTGAGGCTCGTAGCCGTCTACAAGGTAGACCTCCTTACCTAGATCACGTATCACACGTTCACCACCATGCCCGCAGAGTGCATGATGTATATGATTTCCGGTTTGCTCCGACATGGCTTCTATCCACCGACATGCCGCGTCACTGTAACCACCCTTGTTGTAACCACCCTCGTTGTAAAAGACCTTCTCAGACCTGCATGGCATGCGCTTGACCTTCTTACCTTTGCAAATGATCGTCGTTTTTACACCTTCACACTCGTTCTTTTTATGCCGCGTGAGGTTTTCGGTTCTGTTGAAGATCTGACCGCAAGCCTCGCATTCCCAACTCTGAGTCAAAACATCCAGCTTCTTGATATAGAAGCAGTGCCCATCCAGCATACCAAGGTTGATCGTGTCTAACCTCTCTTTGTACTGATTTTGACCATAGGCGAGCCGCCATGGGGCCTTGTCAGAGTTCTTCTTGGGTTCAAAGACTCTGATGTTGATCTCGAATCGTTTGGCTATACCTTCAAAGTCTACAAGCTTCGTGGCACGTACCTCTTCACGCTTTAGCTTGGGGTCCTCGTAGTACTCGCGTGCTAGTTTGAGGGCTGGCCTTGTTAGGAACTCTGTCCCCCTTTTTACGTCGGCCCTCTCCCTTACTGCCAAGCATCTCCAGAAGCACAGGTTGTCGGTTCTGGCATCTTCACCGTCCATTGCGTAGATGCACCTCCTATTTCGCAGCCAATCTGGAAGTGGTCCACATCCAAGTAAGGGCTCCCTCGTAGAGATGATCTTGATCCGCATGTGCTTAAAGACTATCTTACCCTCGTACGCTCCGCGGGTTTCGATGGTTCTGTCAGGTGGTAGGTAGGCCTTGGTCCAGAACTCTGCATCTTCCAGATCGAGTCGCTGCATCTCACATTCTTCCATAAAGGCTTCGATATCCACCATGCTTGATAGTGACTTGGAGCTCTTGTTCTTGTGATAAGCCGACACGTCGCCACCACCTCGGTAGATGTCGCAGCTGAAACTGTAGACTACCTTGACGCGCATGTCTACGTGAGGTGTGATTTTTTGCATGATAGCCTCCGTCAGCGGTTGGTTAAGGTTCTTGTTGAACTGCCACATCTTGGTGCGTCTTCCCTCCTCCAAAAATTGCGTGTCATTCTCGTCAAATATGTTCTGGATATCCTCGATCCCCTCCCGGTTCGTGGCTTGCTCCTTCCCCCCTCCGAACATGTGTTTGAGGTCGGCGATTCCCTGATCTTCAATGGTGATCCGTTGAACCTCATCGTGGAGCGTTGTCACTCCCGAGATTTGCTCCTTCGCCTTGTTATAATAGTAGGTAACGGTATCCCGCACGCTCCGTACTCGATCTGCAAGAGCGTCGCGAGTTGCTGCTACTGGGGCCGACACGGTGTCATATAGTTTGCTGATAGCGTTCCTGAACCAACTCATCTTTATTATATACAGATTTCAATTTCAATTAGCAAGATCGAGTAAGGGGGCTACCGTTACTCAACTGCGCATGCTTCGATGTCACCATTATCAATATCGGTGATATAGCCAGTGGAAATACCTTTGTCGGTTTAACTCATCCCTCTGGCCGCGTTCTCGATCAGGCACTCGATGCAATTTGTGCTAAATCTCGGGCTTTTTTTGTTTATTATCATATACTCGAAGTCAAATTTAAGTTCCTTGCAACGGGGGCACATTTTACCATTGCCATATTTTTTTTGACGATCTACCAAGGCAGCAACCCGTCGCGTATCAAGTCATTTGATGCAACATTTCATCCGTTGCCCGTCATCTTTGACCCTGAAATTGTCAATGGATAAAAATTGTCTACATAGTGGGCAATTTGAGCTTTCAATTCTTCTTTTTACACCTCTGAGGTACAACCGTTCCTAAACCAGCGCGGTCGAGCTTTGAGTAAGGGGGCTTACCTTACTCAACTGCGCATGCGCTGATTTTTGTTGATGTCAGCATTATTACTTGTTGCGCTTGCGCATGTCCTGGAATTGTCGGAATCGGATTGTTATCGGATTTATTTTCGGATGCCGTCGGATTTTCCGATTTTGAGAGGGCTAGGTGTGGAGGGAGGGGGGAGGGGGTGGAAGCGGAGGTTTGACGATCAAAACCCTAAAACCATGTATATGCTCACTCCCTAGTACTACTAATTGAACGGCGAATTCGACGGCGAATTCGATGGCGAATTCGCTTTTTAATTTTCACGACAAAATAAATTAGGCGCCAAATTCATTGTTTACATTAGTTAACCGCGTCCTGATTGGTCAAAAACTAGCAGCGAAACCTTTAGCCGCGAAAAAGTAGGAACTGTTTCTACTTTTCAGCGAAGCGAATATTTCGATGCAAAATCAAAACAAACAAAACTGCGCATGCTCAGATACAATTCGCCGTCGAATTCGCCGTGAAAACCCCCCTTGACAGGAACCATGTAAAATCCTTCAAACACAAGAAATACCAAAATGAAACCGAGTTGTTAAAGTTCATATGGCATTTTAAGGACACTTCTACTCCTTTTGACCTGACATGGACCATCGCTACAAGGGCATTCCCGTACAGATGTGGTCTCTCTGAAAAAGTGTGCATTATCCGTGCTGAACCCAAAGGACAGGACTCCTTAACAAACGCACTGAGTTGCTTTCAAGATGTCGCCATAGGAATAAGTTTATTATAGGAAATTTAAAATAGGCTACATATTTGTATTCCCTATTGTATTATGAGACTGCATATAAGAATATGTTTTTAGTGTAACCAATATTTGTAGTAACCTGACGATTGTTAAAAACATGAAACTCAGAGTTGTTACACAGTTGTAATTTGTTGCTTGTTCTCCCATTTTATAAACGCTCTGTTTGCGCATTGAGCATTCTGGAACAACAAGAACTTCACTACGTTATATTTTTTATAGCTATCTAGAAAAAAGTAAACATTACAACCTGAAAATGACAAAAGAAACTGATGTGGACACTGGAGTTTCTAATGAAGATTCTCCAGATGAGCAAGATGTAAGCTTTATTATTTTTAGCTACAGATTTTAGTCATGTTTTACTTTATATTTTAGTATTATAACACTGTGGCACGCTGGTGTTATTCTTGTGCTGTTTTGAAAGATATACAGCAAGAATTATTATTCTTGTGCTGTTTCGAAAGTTATACAGAATATACTTGTGTTGTTTTAAAAGTTATACAGCAAGTTATCCTCGAGTTACAACTTATGCAGCAAGTTATTCCTTTCCCACTTAAAATAATGAAAAAAAACAAAAGTTATTTTGATAAAAAAGTTAAGTGTTCTTTTAATGTTTTTTGCGCAGTCTAATTTTAAGTGCAAAATCTTTTTACGGACTATAATTTAGTTGACAATATTTAAAGTCTTTTGAGGCATCAAAATTATTTATTTGAAATTCCCAACAGAAAAGGGTGTTACGACAAAAATATTCTACCTTATTTTTATTATTTTTCCTAAATGGTACCGACTATAAAAGTCTTGCAGTAGTATTAGATTTTAGCAAGTGTAATTTTAAACATATATAATAATCATAACAAAGGAACAATAATAACCTTTTTTTCACAAGATGGGATAAGACGCGCCAGTGGCGTATCCAGAGGTTAGTTTGGGCACACCGCGAAAGTTCGAAAATCAGCTGGAGGGCTGGGATCTTGGGGGCTGGGGTCTTGGGGGCTGGGGTCTTGGGGACGGGACGAAGCCCCCGGAAAATTTGACGATTTTATGGCTAAAATCACATTCTTGTGAGCGAATTAAAACAGATATTACTCACTTTAAGATCCTAAATAATGTTACTAATTTAACTTGTGTAACATCGGATGTATACTACAAGGT
Organism: Hydractinia echinata; assembly: GCA_030067915.1. Classification (NCBI taxonomy): domain Eukaryota; kingdom Metazoa; phylum Cnidaria; class Hydrozoa; order Anthoathecata; family Hydractiniidae; genus Hydractinia; species Hydractinia echinata. Next base: position 277,117 of record JASGCC010000183.1, on the reverse strand, counting down.
TTATATGACAGACACGTAGTTAGAGTCAGTATCGATGCTACATGCTAACACTCCAAGCTCTGGTGTATTTTGTTGGATTGCGATCGAACTGGCGGCCCCATTTGGTACTTTGCCACAGGAAGCCTGACACCCCGAGGGGCCAGCGCAATGCTAAACCAGTCCGCAGAATCCAACTCAACTACGAGGGAGTGCGCACCCATGCAAGCTAATAAAATTGCCAGAACATGGGAGAGCTTCGACCACCGAGAAACACAGTTTCTCCTTACAGACAAACTACAGTATTCCTTTGTCTTTTATATATAATATAAATCATCATCATCATCATCATTCTCGGCTTAACGTCCGTTTTCCATGCTAGCATGGGTTGGACGGGGTATATTAATGACCCTCTTCCAATCTGATCTAGACTGTGTTAGATCTAAACTCAACTTCCTCTGTATCAAGTCTGTCCTTATAACCTCCTGCCAAGTCTTTCTCGGTCTGCCTCTGGGCTTTGCCCCAGGAACTATCAAGTCTCTACACTTTCTTACTAAATCGCAATATTTTAAGACATAAGCATGCTGAAAAGAAGTTATTCAGGCTTAATGTGATTTCTTATACACCGTTAAATGATTACAGTAAAGGTTTTTTCTTTTATGGATTAAATAAGAAAACCTTTTTTCAACCACTTTTCAATAATTTGGGCACTTAGTTTGGGCGTCCAAACCGGTATAACGGCGTCTAAAACCATCTGGATACGCCACTGCGCGCACGTTACGTGGTCCATGATGTTAGGTGTCCTGATTCCAGTACTGTATTCATGTTTTTAAAATATAAAATAATTGTTTAATTTTGTGTATTAAAATCAAAATGAAACAAATCCAAATTAATTTTTTCTGCAAGTATGTTTTGTGGCTCATCGTCACCTCTATTTTGTTATTCTGAAGGAGAGTAAAGTTGACATAATTAGACAAAGTCACAAGTCATATAGAATTAATGTCTACCATATAGTGGGGGTCACTATGTTCTTTGTGTGCAGGGACTTGTTAAAAGCAATTTTTTGATTTGAATACAAAAAATACTAGGCGTCATATTTTTTTCATATTTGGCTGATAGTATGAAAATATGAATTTTTATAAAATATACAACATTATTACACTTTATGCATAACACTGAGACAACTTCTAGTTTCTTTGTGTTCCATATCAATTTGTTATACATAATACATAATGATAGAATATAAGCATTAGGCTATTTTAAAGTAGAGTTAGAATAAGTGTTTTTGATATAGGGAAAGTCGTTTGAGACTATTTTATAATGTTTTTATACAAATTGTTAACCTAGTAAACTACTTGTTATTGACCACTAACTGAGTTAGCAACTTGTTAGTATGTAATTTTGCATACAGTATCTCAGAATAGCAAAAAAAAAAAAATGTTTAGTTTGTATGCATACATTGAAAAAGTGAGATTATAGACAGTGAAGTATTTCCAGCTTTAATGATGTACAAAAGTAGCTTGTTAGAGATAGTTGAGAACATCTGTTACTTAGGTGATATGTTGCGTAGGAAAGGGGAAGTTGGAAGAAGTGTTACTTGCAGGATAGGTTCTGCTTGGAAAATATTCAGAGAGTTACTTCCTTTGTTAGCAGAGTCTTGTCAATTGAGGTAAAAGGTAGGTTGTATGAGGCCTGTGTAAGAAGTGTTACAGTACAGTCCGAATGTAAGCTTCTGCGTAGAGGAAACTCGCATAAATAATTACTTTCATAATAGAGCATTGTTTTCGAGAGAAAATAATTACATCACAAGAAATTGAAAAGATCAGGGAAACTTATTGTTCAAATAACAATACCCTGCGTGTGACGATGTTGAGAATACTTTCATTGAGAAGTCTATAAAATTTGTAAACAACAGCAATTAAAAATTTAAAAATAAACTTTACTGCACTACCTTGATTTTTATCTTGAAGTATATAATAAAAATATCTTAAATTTTCAGAACACGATTTAAATACATGGTTTATTACAGACATTGCTTTAAAACAATCTTGTAAAACTATACAACTTGCGTAGTAATCGTGACACCAATTTAAAAAGACTCAAGGAAAAATTAAGATACACAATAATGTCGTAATTCACTCCTTTGTTATGATTATTATAATATATCATATTTTTATGATATACTACCTAAAATATAATAGTGCTGACTATCGCTTGAAATAGTCTGTTGTATAGGAAAATTAATATAAAAAACAAGGTAGAATACGTTTGTCGTAACACCCTCCTCAGTTATGATATTCAGTTAGGACATTTTTATGGTTTTTTTTGTCCTTGTTGTTTAGGAAAATACCTAATTAAAATGTATTGTAATATCGCAAGATTGTTGTGAAATAGAGCATGGTGTGGGGAAAATACATGCAAAAAAACAAGACAGGATATGCGTTACACCCTCCTTTGTTATGAATTTCAAATGATTTTAATTGCTGTGAGACTTCAAATATTGCCAGCTTTACAATATAATATAATTCCTAAAAGATTTTGCACACATGGGACTTAGATTTTCTTATAAGACTGGAAAACATTGTTTTTATAAGTGGGAGGAGAATAACTTGCTGTATAAATTTCCAAACAGAACAATTTTAACTTGCTGTGTAACTTTCAGAACAACACATATTCTGTATAACTTTCAAAACAGCAAAGAATAATTCTTGCTGTATAACTTTCAAAACAGCACAAAAAAACGTCTTACCACATAACTTTTAAAAAAGGTTTTTTAACATGCAAGTACTTTCATCTTTCCACCTTGACAGAGATGAGTTTCTGGAAGACTTTTAGCAGTGTTGGTCAAATGACTTGTTAATTTTTCTAATTTTTTCCTCTATTCTGTCTTTCATTTTAACTATGTCACGTTTAAAAGATGAATTTTCAGGATCATTGCAGCATTACTAATCTTATCTGACCGTGTTCTCGCTGATTTTAGTTTGATCTGGTGAAAAGGCAGGAATTGATCCTTTCTTTGTTCCTCGATGCCATTTTTATAACTGCTCAGTAATGTCAATGCCAGTATTTTTTTGTTACTTGTGTAGTAATGTTTTAAATAAAGCAACAAAGCTAGTACATGACAACATAAACTGCAAACTCCAACTTATTCTTTTTCATTGTGGTGTTCCCCTCAAAGTCCATCATTGAGGGGAACACCACACCACCATGGGATTTTTTTAATAATCTTGATGAAATTATCTTCCTCTGGATGATTAAGGGTTATTTTTTAGCTGGTAAGCATTGTATAATCCGTTAATTGTTGCCCTATCCCTCCCTCATGTTTCTTTGAAGCATTATCTTGGAATATTGAGGAAGTCAGTTTTGGGTAAAAGCCTTCACTTGGATCCCATGAGGCTTTTTTTGAGGAATGGTTAAAGGGATAAGACTAGTGTCAAACTGGTAATTCTTTTCTGTCATCTTTTATAATATCTCAGCTGACGATAGATATAAACTAAACCTGTTAACCCTCATTTGTAGTTCGTGGTGAGAGCCAGTTGTGGATAGACCACTTTCAACAAGCCAAGTTAAACATTTTTCTTTATTTTTAAGTGACATTATTAAAGGATTGGTTCGGTAAAAATATGTTTTTCTTTTAACGAGTCTTATAAAATTCTCCTTTAAAAACGAAACCTAATGATATATACATTTAACGTAATAAATTATTCACAACAATCAGAACTTTCTCTCTTTTGTATGGCTTTTTAAACGAACCTCTTTGCTTACGTCACTACGGCAGTTGAGTAACCTATGTACTGTATGTTTTGTAGTGTTGTTAATAGATTTGTTTTTAGTAGTTGTAAAAAGTTAAACCTATTCTAGTTGTAAAGTTTACAAAAATGCTATCTGATTCTGAGAGCAATATTTATACTAGCAGTGAAGGTGGAAGTAGTGGAAATGAGGCTGTTTCGGAATATGAAGAGGCTGTAAATAGAAAAGAAATGGACGAAATGATAGAAAAGCTCAAAAATTTTCATCCATATATGTTTGAACCAGAGAGGCAAGTCTCTAGCACAAGCTCGTCATCGGACGAATCGGCCACATCAGAACATTCCACAGACACTTTTACTCAAAGGGTTGGTAATCTGGAATAGTGCAAGTGCCAAAACTGCAAAGAGGAGATGAGGGAAATCGACTGTTTATGCTGCCAAGAAGTAGCTGCGTTAAATTCGAAGTTTGATACTGACAATATTAATTATTGTATTCTTGAGTCGCCTGAATTTGAAACACTTTGTCTGAACGAATCGGTGTTAAAACACGTTTTAACAGGACTGCATGTTTCAAGAGGGGATTATCTAGAAGATGTGTGTACAAATCGCTCATTGAGATATGCTGCATATAAACAAAATATTTGGTGGATTTTCAAAAGCCTTGGGAAAGGAAATAGAAGAGTTATCCCTTTATGCGTTATATGGAAAATTAGAAACACTTTCCCTGAATCTGACGGACAATATACCTTATACTCTGATGGAGATAAAGATTAATCAGAATACTCCTTTTTTACATATATAAGAACAATCTTTTTATAAGAACAACATAGGTAAAAACGTGTTCAGATTTGTTCAAATTTTTTTTCTTATCCTTATGACAACTATAAAACGAAAGTTCTGCTAAAATGTTATTTCTTCAAATTTTCACCAAATCTCGATTTTTGATTTTTAATTACTTCCATTTTGTCTGACTTTGGTGTTGAAGCAATATTTTTTGGAAGATCCGGGATAATTGGTAGTGGTAGGATTCTTTTTTCGCAAGCCAACTGAACTGTTTCAAGAACCATACTGCGCAAATAAGTACGATCTTTTTCCTCTTTTATGGGTTTTGCAGTCCAGTTTGATGTCAAGACATTGAAGGGGGGCTGTTTTGTTAAAATTTTCTCAAATTGTTTTCTCAATTTTATTACCTTCAAATCTCTTTCGAAACAGTCTTCCGTAAAATGTAAGTGACATAGCTTCTTATCTTTTGGTAGATTTTCCCCTTTGATGTTTTGCAACCATCTTTTCTTGAGGTTTTCATCTTTAGGTAGTCCATAAAAACTGACTTTCTTAAGTCTGTTTGCCATAAAAGTATTGCTATGGCAACCCACTGCCATACACCAAGGCATTGTAAACTTAAAAAAATATAAACACGATAAAACTTTCTACCAAAAATATCTATTCACTTTTAAAACACTTCTCTTTTCTCTCATCTGTTTTCACTGATATTTGCTGTAAACACACTTGTCTTGTTAAAAGCATCTGCCTCCGTGACATCATGAACACAGAGATCGTTTAAAAGGAAAGGTCTATTTACAAACAATGATAATCATTCTCAAAAAAGAAAATATGTTTTTCGAGTAATCAACACTTGCTGATCTCAATTCTTTTGAAAAAACCTTGATATTGAAGAATTCATTTTTACCGAACCAATCCTTTAAGCTAAAATTTAATGTTGTTGATTTCTTCTTGTTGCACTACCGTTATGAAACATTTGTCGATTGGTGAGACTTTGCTGACGTCAGCCATTTTTCTTAAACTCTTAAACCTCCTTAACTGCTGATTAAAAACGTGCGATCTATACATTACTTTGATGAGCGTTTCAAGCTCGACACAATACAGATAACAGCTAAAAGAAATTGTGAAAAGCGTTTCCTTGTACATTGACGGGTCATTGCTGACATAATCAAAACAGATTTTTTATTTCTTTTGTGCCTCAGTGGATTTTTCTACGGGCCTATATATAACAATACGAAGACTGTGTCCATGTGTAACAGGCAAAGTGGATGTGTTCATTTTTCTTTTATATGGCCGAAAAATGCATGTCTCAAATCTTAATCGGCAAAATAAACGTTGCGACATCAATAACATTAATTTAACGTCAGTAGCTGAATTTAAATTCACGAATTCATTACAACGCTCGTGAGGCCAAATAACTTACAAACAAGGCGGTGATGTCGGTTATTTTTCACTGCGCAGGAGACTAAGAACTACCTGATGGGGACCACCTGGGACCAAAATGGGACCAATTTCCTAAAGCTGGGTCACCCAATCCGTTTGGGAATGAACAGCTGATCAAAATTGCACGATCCTATACATTATCTAAGTCAGTGTTTCAAGCTCTACCCAATACAGATAACGATTAATAAAAAATTGTGAAAAAATTTATTTGTGCATCGACTGATCATTGCTGACGTCATCAAAATTCAAAACGGAAAGTGGACTTTTCCATGGGCCTTCGTGGTAAGCACGTGATCATATATGTTTTTGTGGTCAGCGCTTTGAGCTCTACACAAAGTGTAAACAAATTTCTGAAAAACGTTTTTTTCAAATTGCGGTTCTTTTCCATTGATAACCTGCCTAAGTGGATTTTTCTGCAGGCTTTATCCACTAGTCTCTTATAATTATAGGGAAACTGTGTGTGTATGTCTGTCTGTAGCAGGCAAAGGTGATTTCTTCATTTTCCTTTTATGTAGCCAAAAAATTATACCTAATTTGTTAAATTTATGGACGTTACGACACGCCATAAAAGCATTTTAGACTAACATCAATGCATTTCATAAGGTTAGTAAAACGCATTGCGCTTTTAAGTTTAAGGCTAAATAACTTGAACATGTGTGGAAATAACTGACGTTATCTCCTGCCTGGGTAACTAAGGACCACCTGGGACCAAAATGAGACCAATTCATAAAGCTGGCTCAACCGTCTGATTTTAAAAGAGACAGGTAGATAACGTCATCAAAAGACTCCAAACCCAAATATCTGTGTAAACATTCGTAAAAGGTACATGATCCTATACATTTTCTTGATCAGTGTTACAAGCTCTAGACAATAGAGTTTATGGGTAAACTAAAATCTTTTTTTGCATATTAGTTAGTCAGCAACTATCCTTATATCCCCTTGCTGTTCGTTAAAAGTACACAGTGCTACAGTTTTTTTTCCTGGCAGCTCTTCAAGCTCTACACAATAATTTTTTGTGTATTAATGGGTCATTGCTGTCGTCATCAAAATTCAAATGACAGTTATTTCCATTGTTCTTTTGCTTTAGTGAACTTTTCCACAGGCTTATCGACTAGTAACAGAATAATTATTTTTACATGGAACTGATTTAAGATTAGTAATTCGCTGAACAGTAGTGATGACACATGCTTAAGGTACAAACAACAATTAGACTTAGACACAAACAACAATTTAACAATTTTTTTTTGCAGGCATTCATTTGCGTGACAATTACTAATGTCCATTAATGCAGCAGTGAAAGTAACCTTGTCAATACGTAGAAAAATCAGACAGGTACTTAGACAGAGCTCTCTGTCGCAGTAGTAAATCATTAAAAGGAATAAAAACCAAGCAACATACATCCTCACAAAAGTGTGTACTTCATATGTAAAATTGTTTAAAAATAAAAAGAACAGATTAGTTGGTACTCGATTTGAAAAGCTTCTAAAATAAAAGTTATAGGCTCTAAATGCAAAATCATATGACCTGACCTGGCTGCCTTTTTTTTAGGGAGACGAAATTCATCCATCCAGTGTTTATATGGCTTTGTCATCCCCCTACGCAGGGCTTATATTTTTAAAAATTACTCTAAACTAAACTACTAGAAACTACAGTATTCTTCTGTCGATGCGAAGACGAGTGTTTGAAATTATAATTTAAGCTCCGTAAAAAAACGATTGGAAAGAAGCAAATGAACATCAGATACCAAGCCATGTAAAATTAGACTGAATGAGACTTAAGAAATAGGGCACATAGGCGTGCAAAAAACTATGGCATGTGGGCACGCAAGGCATGTAGAGCACTTAGGCTCATGGAGAACTTAGGTACGCAAGGCACATAAAGCATTAAGGCATGTAAAGCACTGAGGCATGCAAGGCATGTAATTTAGCAGACTCCTATCTTACTTTTATTTTCAATATACTGCGTTAGGCAAATCATCACTGCTAAGAAATCATCAGACAACAGAATTTAGCTGCCTGAATCAAACAGTCATTCCTTGAATGAAAACTAGCAATTTTGTTGCAAACTGCAAAAGCACTATTATAATCAGCAAGTAAAGTTTTATTATCAAGTTTTCAATACATTATTTTGTGTATTCATTTTGTGTTAGAGTGAGGAGGAACGTCCTGGAAGTTCACCATCAAGCTCTGCTGATGTCCCATTATTTGGTGGAGAAAAAGTAGTTGCGACAGGTTGGAAGTGCATTATTTTTTGTGTTGTAATTTTTGCCTTCTTTTAACAATAACTGCTATCTTGCCTGCGAGGATAGTATTGGTTTACAACTCGTAACTAACAAACTAATCAACCAATCAACCAACCAATAGGTAATTGCAATGTCACACATTTAAACTTTGTATCTAAACTCTGTAAATACTTGGAACGAAGTTGTAACTCAGAAATCTTTTTTTCTCCAGAATAGAGAAAAAAACCTGTAATTTGTGATAATAATTAAACGATCTCACGTTTTTTAAAACCAAACTAAAAGACTACCTGTCATGAGTTCTTATCTAAATTTGAGAAGAACGAACATTCCACAACATTTGAATTGATGGGTGCAAATCGCCATTTGCAAGTCATTTCCTTTTTTCGCATATCAAATTTACCTACTAAACATAAAATTTGCAGATCAAAACTTAATAATTTAAAAAACAAAGCTGCACATAAATTTTATATTTAGTATTTTATACATTCTTTTACAAAATATGCAACAGGTGAAAATGTAACTTTACATGTACGCAAGTTTTGCAAAGTCGCGTAACAACGATATAATTGAACCTATTGTTGTCAAGCATGCTATTGCCAAAAGCGCTAACAATTGCGAGGGCCATTGAAATTTTATATATTTTTTAAATGAATAGGCATAGGATGAATAGGTATCTTCACCTGTAACTGTAAACTTCACTGATAGTTCTACCGCCATTAAATTTAAGGCATTTGAAACTGGACGCCTTTTACTCCTAAAGAGATTTAAAATTAGCCTAAGATCTACAATCATTTCTACAATAAGCTTTGGAACTTTTATCAACAAATAACTTAAGAAATTGAAAAAAGGCTACACGTTTTTTTTTAAGAACTCTTAACTTGAAGGAAGCCTTCAAATGTTCTTAATTGTTTCAATTTAAAGCCTCAAAATGTTATTGTTCTTAATTTTAATTTTTATATAAAGTCTTATATAAGTCATTATTAACTGATAGCTATTTTCAACCGGTTAATACGGGAAATCCATAGCGCTGATTGGATGAAAAGCCTTAACGACGGGCTTTATACAGCACGGTATAACTTTTAACCTCTTAGAAACCATAATGGTAGCTATAAATGTAAACAAATAACATTGCCAGAGAATCGTGAAAACATAGCTACATACAAGTCTTGAAATTTTACTTTAATAACTATATTTTTACAAAACAGCTTTTTTTAAAGCTACAAAAAACAACAGCATGATCGATTCAAGTATCATTGAAGAACTGGAAAGTAATTTCGATTTTGGAATTGAGTTTATGCCATCCCAATCCTTGACGTCAGACGAAGAATAAACTTTGGTTCAAAAAACGTTTAAAAAAGTTCTATATAGTTATTCGAATGTTTTGTTTTCTCTTTGTACATGTATTTGAAAAATTGAAACAATGAAATTCTAATCGAACGTTTTCTTTTTTTAACAAAACCTGGTTTTTACAACCTTGTCACAAGTAAATCTTTAGAAAATAATCCTGGTTTCTACAAACATTTGGAAAATAGCATCAGTTAATAAATACAATATAAACTGTTTTTGTCTATCTATTCCGAGAAATATTACCCTCGGTCAGCGTATCGACCTCGCAAGCTTGGTTTATGCTTTTGACCTCGGGTAATATTTCTCGGTATAGATAGACAAAACAGTTTATATTGTATTAAAAGTGTTTATGATATAAAAAATAGTAAGTTAAAAATGAAGTCAAATAATCACAAACTGATTCTTACTCAAAAAACTGAGGTTTCTTATATAACAACTAAATTGAAAACGTGAAATAAATATGAGTAAAAAGTTATTCTTCATCTTCACTATCTTCAAAGATAAAGTTTAGATGTGATGGATGCATTGGGCATGATTCATTTTTATGATTATGCGTTTCTTGTTTCTTTGACAGTATACAATCTGTAAATTCGAATTGCTTTAAACGCATCAAATGTATGACATTTTTAAATCTTTTTTGATCAATGTTTTTTTCTTCCAACTCATAATACTTGATCCTTTTATTTAAATGTTCTCCAGAGTTGGTCAAAAAATAACCGTAACTCCATCCAAACAATTCATAATATTGACACAAAATTTTACCCAGATGATTACGTAAATAATGCAAATATGTATGGAAGCCGAGAAGGGACAATACACAAATAAATTTCAGAATACACAAATTTATTTCAAAATACGCGAATATGTTTCAAAATCCACAAATCTTTTTCAAAATCCACAAATCTTTTTCAGAATACAGAAACAATATTTTCAAAAAAACCTTTTACACAAAGTGTTCAAAAATATTAAACAATGCTCAAGTCTTCAAATACACGTGCAACTGTTTTCGGAATTCAAACAACAACAAACATGGCAGATGATACAGCCTGTTTTTGCAGCAATTGTGGGAAAGAATTAAATATCTTGGATTTATTTTGCTGTTTTGGTGGTATAGCAAAAAGGTTTCGAATGTTGATAGCAAGGAAAATGAAAAGCCTTCTTTGTCATTCACAGAATTTCAAAAAGTGAAAAAAGAAGAAAGTTTGAGTAGATTTGTTCCCAAAAAAAGAAAGTGAAGAAGAAAAGAGAACCTATTTTGAAAATAGAAAATATTTGGTGTTTTTGCTATGACAGTGTTACAATAGACAGATATCTCCAGTGTTTTTCTTTGAACCACTGTTGTGGGAAACTCTTTTTTTAAATAATACTTTAACAGATGTGTGGCACCGTTTACCTGCACTTTAATTCTTAAAACATGATGTTCAACGTCGGGTCATCCTGATAGTGTATTGTAAAAGTCACAAGTGTGTGTTGTTTAATCAAAATTAAAGAAATGGAAACAAATGCAGAGGCAAACTTTAGGCAAGAATTACCTTGGCATTTGTGTTGGCAATTGCAGAGGTAAATTGCTAGCGATGAGCGCAACATGTGTGTAAAAATAATCAGTTCAGTGCATTAACAAGGGAAAACACATTTTGATTATCATGAGAAAAATCGCTATTGAGCTCCGAGGACCTCCTGCTCAAATTAAAAAAGGAAAAAATGTAAAAGAGAAAATACAAAAAGGGAGAAAAAGATATAATATGCTGTAAGAAACAAAGCATTTTTTCACCTCAAACACTCAACTCAACTCAAATTTAAAACTTGCATTACCCCCTTGTTTCTGTTGTGTTATTGGTTAATTGTGTTGCCTGGGTTAAAAAACATGACATTTTTTATTAGCGTATGATGTTACTTATCTTTGTCCTTACACTGGACGTATTGTTGGAACATTATACATCACAAACTACAAACTACATTTTGTGAGCAGTGAAGTAAGTGCATAACACAAAATCGCATTCGTTTATATTCAGTTTATTTTATAAAGCTCGTCTTTTTGCTGTGTATACATGAATTGTTTTCGTGTTATAGGATAATGGAGCTTATACAGTTAATTCACCCTTGGGGAATTTAAATAAAATTGAAAAGGTTGGAAGCTCAGCTAAACAGAAGCAAGACAGTGTGTATGGCTTAGAAATGCTATGCAAAGTAAGGGTCACTGCTCTTTTATTTAATATCATTGCTATTTGTTTCAGGCCAAACTTTTTTAAACTGCCTCATTGATCATTTTATAAACTGTGTCAGAAGTATGCACCCCTTTAGGGAATTTGGGCTAAGATAAATTAATTCCAAGGAATTGAACTCACCTGTTACCAAATATTGTTTTTATAATGATTTGACCTCCCTTCAGTTGCATTTTTAAATTTATGAATGAACAGTGATGATAATATTTAGGCCTTTCTTGCAATAGACGTTTTATAAATTTATGAGGAAATATACGTAATATATCTGGAATGGAAAAACAATTCTTGTTATCTTGTTCCAGACACAGGATTTTCATGTATACGTTAAAGTGTGTCAGTTTTTGTCCTTCCAAAGAAAGGTTCTTTTACGAATATGACACCCACTGAAAAGAACTTATTTTAACAGTTGGAATATGCCTATTTCTTTAGACTGGATTTCCACCGGTAATGTTGTTTAGTGGGGTTTTCTCTTTATATTGCTATTGTAGTATCTGACACATGAAGAGGTACAATGGATTCTTGCACTAATCCTTATTTTTATTCTATTTCAGGTTATAGGTTTTTACATAAAATATCATAATATACTCAAAATGGATATGAACTGTAAATCAATTCTGTTTTACTACTACATATTAGTCATGCAGTTTGGGAAGTGCTCGCTGCTCAAACTAGTTTAAATTCGCTCAAGTGACAACAATTTTTACACTTTTGTTGACCGTTGGATTCTTCCTATTGTTTAAATGTGCTGTATCCTATTGATTGATGGCAGTTTTTCGAATGCTTTTCATGATTATGTAATGGTATTTCATTTAAACACAATTGTTGAAGTGCTTCTTGTGTATTAGAAGTATGAAAACTTTTTCTGGCAACAGAGAAAATCATTGAAAGCTGGAAAATCTAAAAGATCAAATTTTATTTTTGAGAATTCCGCCCTATTTAGTTCTCTTGTCTCTTGTTACCATCATATGGGATTTTCCTATACAGCTATTTTTTTCTCAGCCTACATACAGAGTAGTGTAGTTTTTATTCCCCTGCAAACTGACAAATTTTAAGCCCTGTACTTTAATTCTGTCTTTATAGGATATGAGGAATCTAAAATTTGCATTGAAGCATGAAAATAATCCAAGACGAAAAATATTTGATGCCATACAAGTATGTTGTTGGTAGTTCTTGTAATAATTGTAATTTCACCAATTTGTTATTCTTTTTTTTTTGGACATTCAAATTCGCAGTTTTTCAAAATACATGCTAGAAATGTTTCCTTAATGATTGTGTTGCCAGTGTTAACCTTAGCATCGATTTTTGTTTAGAATTATGCATTTCCGATTTCGAATGGACGAGTGAGTATTATGTTGTTTGTTTTGTTACTATTCACGATTTTGTGAGATTAACCCACTTTCCAACTTGTTATAGAGTTATTTTGCATTTGAATATCAGGAAGAATTTAGAATGAATGGTTGGGAAATCTATGATGCAGCAAAAGAAATGTCTCGAATGGTATATTCTATACTCCCACAACAGTAGAATAAATAATCTCAATAATAAAATTAGTCTCATTTTCGTCTGAATATGCTACTATTCTTCCTTGTATATTCCTTTTTAATAAGTATGAGATAAGTACTTTATAGAATAAAATTTACACATTTGCAGGCCTTTTTTAGGAGAGGCGTGCAATAACATGCGCACACCTCCACACATACACAAAATGGCTTAGGCGTGCTATTGATAGCACCTGCAAAATGACAAATTATAAGAAGTTAACCAGTGCAGCACACCCAAAAGCCCATCTAAAATACTTGTGGCGTGCTTTTTGCCACACACATATCAAAATTTTCCTGAAAAGGCCTGAATTTGTAATTGTTAATTTATGTATGTAGGGCCTCCCAACAGATTGTTGGAGAATTACTGAATTAAACAAAGATTACAGACTTTGTGATACCTATCCTGCAGTTGTAAGATTGTTTTTGCACATTATTCTCTTAAGTAATGTATTTATTTTTATGGCATCCCATCCAATCAAGTTTTGTGCTGGTTTGCTTGAAACACCATAGTTGGAACCTCCCCTTAACTTTACAAAGGGGGGGGGGGATGTTTCAGTGAAAAGGGTGGGGTTAAGCAAAATAGGGGGATTGTTGTAAGAAGGGTGGGGTTGCTCTATATTCCAGAGTAAATTATTGTTTCTTAGATTACTTACTTCAAGTAAGACACATCATTTAATTTAGCCTTGAAACAGCAATTGCTCATTTTTTGTATTCTTTTAGTTTACAACCAGTTTCTATTTCTTTCTTTTAAACGTTACATCCTGTTTATTCATTAATATTATATCTAAATTCATGTTTCTGTCTGTCAAAACCTATTAGAAAAATCATTTGAAGTTGACAATTGTCAAAAGATTCAATAAACTAAGCTTGTGGCAATTTTCAAAATTGGCAACGTTAGGAAATTAGAGAGACTTTCTATGCATTAGAAATATTGCTGAAAGTTATTAAAATACAAAGGTACTATGGAACATCACATTTTGGTAGATTCCATTTGTTTAACAACAAAACCAAAAAAGGATTAAGATAATAACTTGACCTCAAAATAATAGAGGGTGGGGGATTACTCCTAATAAGAAAGGTTGGCTTCCTAATAATAGGGGGAATGTTTTGCACACTTGCACATTTCTTACCTTGGAAGACTCGGCAACCAATTGTCAACAAATAACATCCAGCTCTGTTACATTGGCTAAATTATTCTGGAATTTCACCATCAAGTGAACCAGAATTAAGAGTGTTTTAGCCAAAGTAAGGAATGTTCTGGCTACCCAAAAAAACCATTTGTAGCAGGCTGTGAATACCATAAGGGAGTTAATTTTTGAGGAAATTATTTTTTAAGAATTTTAAGTTTTTGTTGATTTCGGCAAAATTAGTGCTTGCAAAAATTATTGCAAAAATTCTTCATTCGCGAAATTCGGGTTGGATTCATTTCCCTTTTACAATACTTTTTTTCTTTTGAGCTTTTGAAAACGTAAAATGATAAAATGATAAAATGTCAATGTAGCCTAGTCCTAAATGTATATTTACCTCTAGCAGGAATCCAAAGTCTAACAAGAATACCCCCTCCATCAAAGTGGGCCATGGCATGTATGCTATTAACCTGGTGTATAGTTTTGCTCCATATTTATTTACGTCGGGCTGTGAATAATTTGAGTGCTGGAAATACATCTTTTTGCAAGAATTTCAAAGTTTGTTTTAAAAATGACATTAGGGATTAAATAAACCACTTAGAGTGCCAACTCCTTTCTAATCCCTTTTTAATTTGTATACAAAGTAAATCTTACAGCTTGCAGTTCCATCCTCCATTGGTGATGATGAGGTTCAGAAATGTGCAACATTCCGAAGCAAATCTCGATTGCCGGTAATTTTGTTTGACATATTTAAAGTACAATATTTTCTTTTCCAGGTGTTATCTAAAATATTTTTAACTTTGTAAAGGTGCTTTCGTGGCTTCACCCATTAAATAATGCATCAATTACCAGATGTAGTCAACCCAATATTGGAGTAGCAGGAGTTCGAAGGAACAAGGATGACGAAAAATTTATTCAGGTTAATTAAAGTTTGCTTGTTAGAAAAATTCAGATTACTTACTTAGTCTTTGTGGAAAGACCTTATTAAACTGTCAGGGTTAGGCGGTGGAAGAGATTATTTGTCTCATACGACACCAATCCGTTTATTGGGTTTTAGACTAAATAGTTATCAGCTCATTTTCGCTAATTTAAGTCTTATAATTATGTTTATTCCATGGTCTAATTTTCATTTTAAATTGCAGGCGATATTGGAGGCTAATCTACAATGTCATAAATTATTCATTATGGATGCTCGACCTAAAATAAATGCTGTTGCTAACCAGGTAAATTTAGTTACCAATTTTTGCTTGTATTTGCATTATATGACTTTTTTCCTGTACTTTTTCTGACGTACTGTAGGCAAAAGGTGGCGGATACGAAGATATGGATAACTACCCTAACACGGAACTTGTTTTTCTGGATATTGCAAACATTCATGTCATGAGAGACAGGTAGAGTAATCAGCCTGAAAACAAATAATCAAAATTTGAATAATGATAATACAGATTTCAAAGCCAACCTGAATATCTGAGAAGCCAAGAAATTTGGAAATTGATTCTTATTTGAAAAAAAAATCGCAGCAATATATGATACTATAAATCCGTGGGGCATCGGCCACACGCCCGTTCTTTATATACCGCATCTCGTGTGTCTCGATACTGTGGTACCATTTCGCGGACAGACAGACAAACCACCACTATTATTATAGAGACTAGCATTTATTAGTTAATACTTAGTACAATCGGTCAAGTTTGAATATTAAACTTTTTCGCTATAGCTAGCTAGACTAAGTGTGAAAGAACAAGGCTAAGATTTTTTTTTTTAAATGCATCACAGTTTTTAGCCTTATAGCTAAAAAAAACCATGCTTTTCGTAACAAGTACTAGAAATTAAAAAAAAGGTTGCGAAGCATTACGCAAGTTGCAAGCAAAATTGAAACCAGCCAATAGTTCTCCCTAGTGCTTTTTCTTTTTCTTTGATATAATACAGCGAGGTGCTAACATTATCCTGGAGCTGATATATGGGAATGCAACAAAACTGAATATCATAGACGTAGAAGAACTCTGGGGACGAGGTTGTGAAACGAACTCTCCCGCGGAACAACAACAGTTCGTTGCACTTAAGTAATGATTTTTTGGCGAAAATTCAACATGTGCGGAATATTTCTTTTCAGAAGGTGAGAGGAAATTAGATCGCGCGAAACAAAACAAAAACGTTTACTGAGAAATTTCTTTCCACAGAATTATAAAATTAAAGATCGATAATAATCACAACATTGTCAGTGTTGGTCAACGTAAATTCAACATTGATGAAGCTTTTAGCGCCAATAATCGATGCAAAGTTATACTTTTATAAAGTTAAAACTGAAAGATATGCAATACATTGAGTTGTACAACACGTAGTGTGCGAAAATGCAACGAATTAAGGGGATGCGCGTCGTAAGGTACACTCTTTCAACCGGAAGTTAATACTCGGGTCGAAGATAATAATATAGAATAACTTTCGGGTTAACGATTTCGGAGATGAGAAGACGAACGAAGCAGCTTGTGGTAATTTATACCAGGACTAATTATGAAAATCGATTTCTTGAAGCCACGGAATCTGCTGCAATGAATTTCGAAAATTCACTGGAAACAATAAACAAAAACAAACAATCTACAGAAACAAAAACAATTCATTAACTTTATCAAGATTTATAAAACAGCTTCAAATTTTTTGACAGAAAAACAATAACAACGCGATGTGTGATTTCGCTTTCTTCTTTTTATCTCACGTATTGAAAGATAACACCTCTCGCTCTCATTGTACGCAATCTAAAAAAAGTAAAGTTGTAGTAAAGTTTCTAAATACATTAAAATCCAGTGCCTTTGAGGGACAATATTTAGAGCTAAATTTCTAAACTACAAATATATATCATTTGTTGGGACAGAGTTCTCGAAAACTGTTTATTAGATGCAATATGCTTGATATAATTAATAAAGTCATGCAACTCTCTTTACTTTGAGGGTTGTCTTCTTTTGGGGATTGGTAGTTCAGTCGGTAGAGCGTTCACTTCATATTCATATGAGTTTAATCCCATATAACAGTTGTTGCTTATTGAACAGAAATTTGAAAGGTGTCTGTAGCTTTAATGGAAGCTTTTTAACACTCTAGAACCGCCTTTGTTGTCCCTCCTGGAAAAAAATTCACAGGGTAAATTTATTGGAATTAATGAGGCTAACCACATAAAATATAGATCACTACTTTTTGTGGCCAAGACAACAGAATTGAAAGCACTGTTTTTCATTTGGAAAGTACAAATTGTATTTAAGAATTTGCCCAGGTTTGCCCTCATACTTATGGCTTTTTTGGCCAGTTGACAAATTCATAACAATCAAATCATCTTATTTTCCCTTTAGCAAGGTGAACATGAGAAATATCTGATGTTCGAGTCATTTAGGCGCCAAATAAAGGGTTGCTCACTCCATCAGCAAGTAAAAAATAAAAAATTAGGCAATTTTACTAATCTTTAAATGAAAAGTTCCAACCATACCAACAAAGGTGCTCAAAGTTTTCGAATCTGGTCAAATCATTCCAAAAGTGTTTTTTTTTAAAGGATTTGATTGATGCAAGGCCAAGAGAAAATAAATCACAGTTTCCAGTCCTAAACATAAAACACACATGCGGGAAAATGTCATTATATTATACTAGTCGATAAGGCCCGTGGAGTAATCCACTTAGGCAGAAGGACAATGGAAAAATAGGTTGTTTTAGATTTTTTGCTGACGTCAGCAGTGCAAATACACAATAAATAAATTGAGAAACTTGTTTTCATGTTTCCTCCATTGTGTAGAGCTTACACTGCTGATCAAGAAAATGTATATAATCGTGTGGTTTTGATGAGCGATTAATGAAATATAAGGGTTTAAAAATTTTGCTCACGTCAGCAATGGCCCGTCAAAACCCAAAAAATTTTTTTTAGAAATTTGTATACACTTTGCCTTCATCGTATAGATCTTGAAACGCTGATCAAGAAAATGTATAGGATCATGTACTTTTGACAAACGATTGCAGAGATATTAGGGTTTAAAGGTTTTTTGATGACGTCATCAACCCGTCCATTCCGAAACGGATTCGGGGACCCAGGTTTGGGAAAATTACCCAAATTGGTCCTATGTGATCCCTAGTTACCCACGCGGTGAAAAATCATTGACGTCACCACCTCGTTTCCAAGTTATTTGGCCTCAAAGTTTTAAGTGCACTGTAATGGCTTCATTAATTTAATATAAGATATTGACGTTTTAAGATATTGACAAAAAAACTTGAAAAACTCGCGCATTCGGGTTGTAAAAAATATCGTCTTTGTAAAAGTCACACACAGACAGACAGACAGAACCTCCGTATTATTATAAGAGATGTTATTTTTCCAACCAACATTTATGCAATCAGGCAGTGGAAATTATACATGTCTTGCATTATTCAGTTACCTTGAATTAAGGTGCAACATAAAATTTTTAAAAGCTTCATAAGACTAAGTACACAAATACACAAATATTACAAGTCCTCAACACATCTTTCATTATAGAATAGTACCTTGGATAAAAAGACGATTCTGCGTTTAGGTAAAGAAAATGATGAAGATGACTGCTGAATGGCTTATAGTAAACAAAATGGAAATTTTTACATATAATTTTGCATAACTTTAAAAATAACAAACTATTTATATGGTGCTTAAACATGTGAGTGGACGAGAAACTGTGATGCAATTTTCCTTGGACTAATATTGCTGAGAAAATTCCAAAGTGTTAAACAGGTACAGCTTAGGCTCCCTTGGAGTTCTGTTTAAATGACGGTTTTGCGCATTGTTTTAAACCTTTTTCTTGGGCATAAGCATGACTCACTTGTAAAGCATGACTCACTTGTAAAGCAAAATGCACTGATGGCTGTTTGGTAACGAAACTGAATTTTTTTTTAATTACTGTAGTAACATGTTTTCACTCAATAAATAAAAAATTGTTATGAAAAAGGGTCGGCCGGCTGACTCTAACACCACAGACATTTGTTATGTCTGCCCTACTAGCTAGAGCTACAGGTTTTTCTGGCTGCAGTCAGGAGGTAATAATATAGCAACTCCATGTTTTTTCCAGAAATTACCTTCAACTCTTTTATACGTATAGCTAGCTAGCTGTATATGTACAACAAAATTTGAAAACTAGCTCGTGCACCTCATGTGTAAACCTTACCTTGTTGATCTGCACATGATCTGGAGAAAAGCATAAAACGATAAAATAACACACGACTTGGCGCGTTATAATTGTTTAAATTACTTCAATCTTCCTTCAGAAAAATGTACAGGAGCTTTACAATCCAACTCAAATCTCGAGGAACAAAAAAACTAAAAATACACCAGTAAAGACGATCAGAAACAGGACTAACTTTAGATTATTTTAAACATCAAAAACAGTTTTAAAACTATCATTTTTAATTAAAATACATTTAAAATAATATTAAAAGCACAATTTTGAAATAAGTGAGAAATTATTTGTAATATAATTAATTTAAATAGGAAGAAATAAAGCCAATTTCAAGTCTTTAAAATATACCACACTTTTTTTCACGGTCACCGTTTTCCTTTTGCTCTATCTTTAATGAATTTTTTTTCTTACTCGGCGTCGGAGGTTTGGTATGGGGGGGGGGGGGAGAAATTTTCAGTTCCTTGGTATACTCAACGCGTAGCAAACGTGCTCCACAATTTCGCTTTGCAAAAAGTCCTATAACTTCAGTAAAAATTGAAATAATGACTTGAAACTTAGTATTAAATTTTTGAGACCAGTTTGTTAAAAGAAAGCCAAAAAAAATTTTTACTACTATCATAGTTCCCGAGTTCCTGAATTTAGCCATTCACGCCGATAAACTGTATTCCACAGCATATCAATTTTAACAAGATACATGTACAAAAAACATTAAAAGTGATTCTCAGGATTAAAATAAGTCAGACATATAAAATGTGTCCTAGGTTTAGGACCAAATACTTTATCCAGCCCAAAGAAAGTGGGAATGTGCTTCTAAAGCACATTGCCAAATATTCAATCTAAATTTTATGCCGTACAAATACAAAGTTGTGAGAAAGTTATTTTGTGTCCACCTGGTTTACTTGCACTACACGCTCAACCTGGTGCCACTCACAATTAATTTTTGAATATCCACAGCAACTTATTCTGCAAAATGAAAAATGCTTAACAACTGTATTTGCTTTGCAGAAGTAACAATAGGTTTTATCATAAGTCCTGTGAATGTTAGTTTATGAAAATATATTACAACTTTAAAACTGTATTGCTATAAGCGCTTCACTGGATTTGTGACACATTATATACCAAGTGCCCTACGTTTGAAGCAGTGTACCTTGTACTAAGTCTTAACCTGGACTGAGACTTCAGGTCTTCTAGCTACAAGTGAATATCATTTCTTGCTATAGTTTCAAAAAAAATTTATTTATAAAAGAAACCTGAAAATCGACAGAAATTTATTAATGAAAAGTAGGTGTCTGTTCGATAAAAGAAACCCGAACATTTGGACAACATATTTGACCAACATACAATGTCTTGCATAATTTACTAGCTATATACTTAATTCTTGACTGTTCACTGTTATGGAAAGATAGTAAAAGAAAATACGCAAAGGTCCAAATTAGCTAGCTACCTTTATTTATTTGATAGAATGCTTTGAAAAATCTTTAATGCAGCTAGCTACGTAAACATAATGTATATAGCTACGTGTATATACTTTATTACTTTATTATTTAATAACCAATGTGCCTCTGGGGTGGCATGATACTAGGTAGCTCAAAATCACAAAATAAATATTATTCAGGTGTGGCCATCCCTCATCAGACATCAGAAAGGGGTTTCTGTTATTTAATTTTCGTTGTGGGGTCTTGTAAATCTAATTTGAAAAAATTGTTCAAAACTTCCTCTTCTTTCACTTGCACTAATCATGGTATTTCTTTGCATTTTCTTCAGTTTCAAGTCATGATTCCTTCTAACCTTGATGTTTAGCTGTGTTGCTTTCACAAGTTTCAGCGCTAGCCATCGAGCGTTTAATGCTGTGTAAACAGTACGTTGTGGCTTAACCTGGCGTTTCAACGCCGGGTCCCCCAACAGACTGTTTCCTGTTTTTTTATTTAAACCGAAGCTGTGATAATTACGCATGTATGAATGTGCAACACGGTTTACCTGGACTAACTGTGTTAACAATTATGTTTGTAGCCATAAAAAATCTTAAAATTGGTGAGTTCGAGATTTGTATGTGGCTAAAAAGCGTGTCAATATATTTATCTTAACATTGAAAATAAAGAGAAAACTAATATAGCAAAAATATGAAGATATAAAGGTCAAACAGGCCTACAAACCTCACACCTTGGAGGAAAGAATACGGAAGGAGAAACAACTTCATTTCTGTATGCTTTAAATGTATTGAATTTTCTATTGTTCATAATTTCAAAAGAATCAGTGCGCTAGGTGCTCAACCGAATCTTTTTCGCAAAAAAATGATCAAATTCCATATTCTCCTTTAATTGGGGCTAACTTTTTTCTATGGAAATCTGACACTAACACGCCACAGGCACGTGAAATTTGTATGGAAAATGTGCCTAGTATAAGTCTGCAAACATTGTTCGTAAAAACTTCAACAATACGTTTGGAAATAAGTGTTTAACCGTGATATTAACCTATTTTTACAGGCTTGAGTATACCACTTTGATCATGAAAAAAATTATTGATAGATATGCGCCGGACGAATGCCGATAAAATGTGTGGAAGATTAATGTTTATTTTAACTGATAACATAAGTTCCGATTCCAGAAAGTCGGTTAAAAATGAGATATAAACTTCTTTTTTTTTTTACGAAATGATATAGCACGTGCTTTCGTTGCTAATTATGCATTTGTTATAATATAATTACATATCACGATGAAATTGCAAATCCGGTATATGTGCTTAACTAAACACAAAAGTAGAGTTTCAAATGTAAAATAGGTGTTTCAAGAGTATTTATGTGTTTCAAGAAAAATCCATACAAGAAAAATGTTAATTAAATTTAAAAAACTTAATGTTTGTTTTTAAAGAAACATGCTCACAGTGAGGTGATATTTTGTTGCAGTTTGACGTGTTTTATCTGTGAAAGATTAAACTCGCTCAACAAAGATCAAAAACGTTTAGGAGAAAGTAACAAAATCATGTAATCAAAAGTTTAGTTTTTGAAAAGATGCCTTTGAGAAAAAATAGCAAAAGTGAATAATAGCTCGTTTAATAATAGCTCGTTTTTTATGTATAATTTTTTAAATTTGAAAAGTTATTACTTTAGCAACAAACTTTTTCATTCAGAAATTACCAACCAGAGAATACTGTAATTGTTTACTCAAAGCCAATCATAACCGCATATTTCAATTTACGAATAATTTATTCACAAAAGCGCCAAAGTTTGAATTTAAGTTTCTATACAGACACCTGCTAGAACCTCGCGGATTGTTTTAATAGAATCAAAAGAGTTGTTTCTCCTTCTGTATTTCTTCCTCCAAGCTCACACTGACCACACAATGACCATTTTCAAAATCAAAATGGCCTTCGTTTATCCAGCCGCGAAATTCTTGGATTGTTTTTTTAAGCGAAAATCTTGGTTTGTTTTTTAAAGAATTAGGCGTCGTGATTCACTATGCGCGAGCAGTCAAAACAAAGTCGGTAAAAATATATCGCATTTCGTGCGTATTTTAAAAATTTCGTGTTTCCGCAACAGGACGTGTCTTTCGCGGACACACAGACAGACGATGGCTTGTATTAAAGAGATATTTAGTAAAATGTCATCGAAATTTGATATCGTGTTGACGCATGACCCTTTTATTCAACTGTGACGTTACATTGAAAACTTAGGGCATAGCAATACTTCAAGTGTGATAGTTAAACTGTAGTTGATTTTTCTTTTAAAACCCTTCCCAGATCCTTTATAAAATGTATGAAAACCTGAGAAAACGCTTCACAAATCTGAAACGCAAAATCTTTAAATCAGGGTATTTTATTATGACTTATTAGGAAATCAGGGATTTTTTTGTGCTTTGGCTTTGAACTCTGTAATTACATTTTCGAGTTAAGAAATGCAACCTTCAAATGTAAAGTCATTTAGTTTAAGGAAATTGAAAGATATGGTCTACCCAGAGGTTGATGATGCCCACTTTCTATCTAACTTGGAATCAACACGTTGGTTAGAGTATATAAAGGTATTACCATATTTATTTAGTGCATAGTACCACCTTAACAGACTGTGAGTAATTTCTCCAATAAGCATTTGCTATTTTTTGAGGTAATAAAGTCAATTCCTTTGATATGCGGTATGGATTAATGACATCCATTGAATTCTGTTATCTTTTTAAAAAGGCCGTCATAGCAGGAGCAGTACGCATTGCTGATACCGTGGACCGTTGCAGAACATCTTGTATTGTTCATTGCAGTGATGGTTGGGACAGAACACCTCAAGCAAGTCGAAACCAAATTATCACTTACTGTTATTAAGACAAATTTTGATCTTTGATTTGATTAAAAGATTTACTTTTTTAGTTGACATCATTAGCTATGTTGCTACTGGATCCGTACTATAGAACACTCTCTGGTTTTGAAGTAAGTATTACAAGGTTTTTGTCAGGACTTGCTCTACTTATTTATATATGCATATTCTGTTATATATTCTGATTGGCTTAGCACTCCTATTGACCGAAATGATATTGACCAGTACTGCCCGTCATCAAGGAAAATGGTAAATGTAAACAATAATGAAAAATAATTTTTCAAGTTGAGAGTTTTATTTCAACATTAAAGAAAACAAGACGCAGGGGCTGCATAAACTATCTCGCATGTCAATGTCAATTACACATAACTAACAAAAATTCTAAAAAATTTGTATTTCGCATCAATAAATCATTTTACGTTCAGTAGCATAATTCGCCAGCCGTCGAACTGGTTTTACAAATGATTAATAAAAAAGCCGTCGAATTAAACGTTTTTACTGAAGGCGTAATGGCTCAGTTGGCTAAGGCGTCATAACGTGATCCCAGAGGTTATGGGTTCGAATCGCCCTGAAGGCAGTTTTCCTAAAAAAAAAAAAATGCGCAAAAAGAGCTTGTTGATGACGTAGAAATCACCCATTTCGGACTTAATTAGTTAGATAGTTAGGTGTTGGATAGCAATACTATCCTCGCAAGCAATTAACCCTAAATGTTTAGATTCAGTGTAAATATCCTGTTTATGATCAGAAGCTTAATCCAAATCATACTCAGTTGGTTTTTCTAAGTTAGTTTTGCTCTCGTTCTGTTTACAAATATCACCAGTATCTTTTATAAATTAATTTCAAACGTAGAGGATGCACAGATTGTATACAAAAATTGTGATTTTTTAAAAGAAGTCCTTCCTGGATCGTTGACAATACTCACAAGATTTTACAGCATACAGAAAGTTTTATTTAAAAAATGCATCTTTGATCAAAATGAAGGAATCCAGACCAGCCACTGCTTGTGTCGGAGCTTGATATCCTTTAATTTTATTTTTTAAACATTCTACTTTCCAGCATTTGATAAATAAGTTTTTTTAACGGGCTGGGTAGTTTAACGCCCTGATTTTTGGTTTCCAGCAGTGATACATATAGCAGTCATTTTGACTGTAACTTATTGGCTTGCCAAAAAAGCTAGTATGCATTCAGCAGAGCTGACAACACTATACTTGAGCCTGAAACCTTATTATTACAAGTCGAATGCGCAAGCATTGCACTATCTCCGCTATTTTGAACTTACTTTTTTAAATTCCTGTATCCGTTCTTCCAATAAGCTGAAATCAGGGAGATTTGGGGAAAATCGGGATAGAGAAAACAAAAAGTCTAGTAATTTTAGCTGACGTAAATCCATATTCTCAAACACCTTCAGTCTTACGCATGTATTTGCGGGAGGAAGAAAACAAGTTTTTGTCAGGACCGTACTTATCAAACAAATTCATTTCTATTTTTCATGACTACGGAATGAATTAGATCCAGAGATTTCTTAATAAGTCTCTAAATCAATTTGTTTATTTCTTTTTTGTAGATATTAATTGAGAAAGAGTGGTGTAGTTTTGGACATAAGTTTTCACAGGTGTGACATTCACTTTTTCTGGCATCCAATCTCATATTTTTGTATCATAAATCTGGCAAGCATGGATTTTCTTTTCTAG
Source organism: Hydractinia echinata (assembly GCA_030067915.1). NCBI lineage: Eukaryota > Metazoa > Cnidaria > Hydrozoa > Anthoathecata > Hydractiniidae > Hydractinia > Hydractinia echinata. The sequence goes on along the minus strand of JASGCC010000183.1, from coordinate 251,528 downwards.
AGATGTGGCTTAGGTGATAAGAACTACTCGGATGATCAAAGGTCGCCAATATTTATACAGTTCATTGATGCCGTATGGCAAGTTACAAAACAGGTTTGTAGTTTATATCAAGGAACCTTAGGTACTATTAGTGAATTCAAACGGAACGTCTAATTAGACCACCAGATATTAACTCTGTACTCTTTCTGTACATTATTTTCTGAGGCTTGAAACAAACATATTCTGGTTGGCCATTAAACTATCAAAAAAAGTATTTTTGTTTTAGTTTCCGTGTGCATTTGAATTTAACGAACATTTCCTTGTTACCATTCTGCTTCATTTAAATAGGTTAGTATCAACGCGTTTGGTTTTAGGAAATTCTCCCTTTGTCCATTAATGTATTAAACTGTACACATCGAATCGAAACATTTAACGTCTTATATAATTAATTTGAAAGTGTTTAGTCATGTTAGCGTGTGTAAAAAACGTTTTTTCTTTGATTATGTTATTTTTAGTTGTTTATTTGGTACATTCCTGTACAATTCCGAAACCGATCGAGTTAAGGAGGTATCGTAATAGTTGTTTTTATCTTTTTTTTTTCTGCGACGGGTTTGGAAAGTAGCCAACAGTTTTAGTTTGTTGTACTTATTCGTTACCCCATCGGAAGAACCAGGTTTTACTACGATTTACTACATTCTGCCAAATATAAAGTTTTTTTGAAAACTGGAAATAAATCCTGCGAAACTTTTAGAAGTCTCAAAACGCGAAATTGCATTCCGCGATATTCTTAGATCCTAGATTTAATTACTAGAACCCCCAGCTATTTAAAGTTGTATATTTCAATTCACTAAAAAGAAAAAATCTTTAAGTGGGTATTTGATGTTGAAAATGAGAAATTTTGATTTTGAAGTTATACAAAAAGGTATTTTTTTATTTCATGCTAAATTTATTTTTCGATCATCAACGAAACTAAAGAAAGCTCTTGAACTTAGTCAAAAATTAAATTTGAGATACACCAAATTATTCACGTTTTTTATTGAGTTGCGAAATTTTATTCCTGCGAAAATTTCTGACAACGTATTTTTAACAACAATGACAGAAATAATTTTAATAAAAGTAAAAAAATGCCCAAGTTTGTAAACATTAGCTTAGATTAATGGAAACTGAAAAGCTTGCAGGCTAAAAGATTTCGGATTTTTGTTTGCGTGTAATTTTGTTCCCTATACCTTTCGAGTTCGCAAGTAGCCTGTTTTGTACAGAACTTCTACAATGTTGTTCCGTCATTTCAAATAAATAGGTATTATCCCATGGTATTATCTTGAACTTGCAAAATGTTTTATGTAGTGCGTGAGATAGAGGCTTTCTAGCCTGTATCTCTTCAAACCAACGCGTTACTGTTAGTGAGCAAAGCAAGGGTCATAAGTTTAAGTAGCCCAAAGAAATAAAAAAAGCGCAAGCCGATCAGACTTCAGAATCAGGTGAATCTATAAAGGTGTAAAATTATATCAGAATTAGGGTCTCCCCAAACGTACAAAAAGTAATCTGTGAAAATTAATATTTATAATACTACGCTACACTTAACATTTAAAAGAAAGAAACAAGGACGTTTTAGCATATCAATTTATTAAATATTATTGCTTGTGGTGTAGCGATATTTCGGAAATGTTTTATTATACCTGCGACATGACTAAAAACGTTATAAAATTTAAGATATCTAAGATTTGACCATGAAGTTGGATCCTACAAGTTTAAAAACAAAAAAAGAAATAGAAGTAGAAGTAGGCGAAAGAAACAAAATGGTTATGACTACGTTCATCGGTTTAGAATTAACAAAAGAGACTAAATCCAAAATTTGATTCGTGGTATTATTTAGACAAGCCGGGGGACCCGGCAACGCTGGGTTAGGCACAAGTAACTGTTACCCGGCGTTGGATGCCCGGAAGAACGATTAATAAACTGTGCCACGCATTCTGGTGGAGCGCTTTAGTATAGTATGTCATAAATCGAGTTAGGCGCACAATATTATGGTGTTTCTGCTGTAATATATTTTTCAAAAAATAGGTGCACAACATTATGGTGTTTCTGGTGTAATATTTTTTTTTTTTTAAATAACCTTTCACACTTTAGCTGAAATAAAAACGCAGTTTACAACTCGTTGCTACCCTGTCCTAGCAAAAAGAGTCCGCCAACCTTTTTGGAGAATGTGCCCGCTGAAAGTTCACAAATAAATGTTACTCCAGGCTGAGTGCTTAGTACAGGTAAACAATGTCGCACATCCATATAGGTATAATACCCTTTATCGAAAAAAACTTTATCGCAACTTCGGTTAAACAGAAACACAGGAACCAGCCCATCGTTAACATTGGACTGAGCGCTTAGTACAGGTAAGCTGTGTCGCCAATGCGTTTAGGCATATCCTTTAAAAAAATACTGTGTTGCAACTTCGGTTTACATAACAACACAGGATACACTCTGTTAACACTTGGCTAAGCGCCTACTACATACAGGTAAACTGTGGTGCATATCCATATAGGCGTCATACCCTTTTCAAAAAAACTTGTCACTGCTTCAATTTAAACAAAAAAAATAGGAAACAATCTCTGTCCCTAACAACAGAACGCTTAGTACAGGTAAACGGTGTTGCACATGTGTTTAGTCGTAATACCCTTTTCCAAAAAAACTTTATTGCCACTTCGGTTTAAATAAAAACACAGGAAACAGCTTGTCGTTACCCCGTCCAGCTAAAAAATCACTCAACAATTTTATTTTGTGGAGTAAGTTTTCATTACAGTAATAAAAGGTGTCGCTACCTACCAACTGCATTTAGCATATGAAATATTGATTAGGAATTTTGTTGTAGCTAGCCAAACTGCATTTGGCTACTTTTACACCTCAGCCAGAGGTAGCTAAAGAGCCACAACCCCAACATAAAAATAAATAATAATTTACCAGGCTTTAAAAGAATAAGAATAAATAAGGCTAGCTACAGCTAGCTGGCTTTAGCAGGATGCTGCCTTGAAATCTACGTTTGTAGCTAGGTAAAATCTTTAAATTGGTTTGTTTCTGATTTACACATGGCTAGAAAACGTAATAATATTTTATCTTAACATGTGAAAACATAGACACAATGAAGAGAATATCTTAAACGTTGATAGAACTGAAATTTAGGCAGTTAAATGATTATATTAACCCAACCAAATATTTCTCTTCGCTTGAAAAGACTTTGCATCGCAGCTTGGTGAACAAGCTGCAATATGGCGTGCTTGAACTCGGTCCCTCGAAAGGAACGACTCGTACCTTAACCCCGAGAGCTCGGTTTAGTTGAACAAAATCCGCCTCGTTAAACACATAACTGGGAATGAAAATTTGAAGGAGTATCTAGCATAGCTCACCAAATAATATTAAAAAATAAGAGTCTATAACAATATTTGTGATCAAATTCGTACCGCAGTCTTCATTCTTTCCCAATTTCACGAATATCAAGCACACAGCCGGCGTAGCGCCAGGTCGCGGGGTCAGGTCGGACTTTAAAAGTCGTGACGTTACGGCAATCGGTTAAAGAATCGGTCGAAGAAGAAGAAGAAGGAGGAGAAGAAAAAGACCGCCCGTTTTAATAAGATCTCGGATGTAATCCGAAATCTTAATAAAATCTTTTATAAAAACAGAAAAATCTAGATATCTTCTATTCTATTCTTTTTTTATCAATCTTAGCTAGTAGAAACTCCTAATTAACAAAGAAATCTGGCGTCAAAAAACTTCAGATAAAACTTCAGACAGAAATAAATGTCAGTGACGTTACTTTGTACTGGCTAAACGTATCATACTTTAAATATTAATAGAAAAAAGATTAAATTCTAAACAAGTAAGCAGTTTCTGTACAAATTAACCCTTCTTTCCCGACTTTTCTTTATTCGACCTCATTCGAACCAAAGAAAACACAAACATTACAGGTTAAACTTGGTATTGGATTTCGCGGCGGCAGTAATCAATCGTTATTTACAATGTTAGGATACACGTGGTTAACAAGGCAGCGTAAAAACCCCTTTTAGGAGGAAACGTTGTCTTCAAACCAGGTGCATTAGCCACTGCCCTCAAAAGTTTAAGGGTATATAAGCTGCATATATTTACTACAATAAATATAGATCGTGTCATGTTTTATCCACAGTCTTTCTCTTATACTTTCTTATTGTCTATCGAGTGTTGTTTCATTTCGTATTTTCTATTTTCCCATTGATGAGCCAATCTAAAAATCTGCCGAAAGCTGCAGAACAATGCCGGTACAGTTCATGATTACATGTCTGTAAATTGTTTTTAGAATGTCAAAGGCAAAACACATTCATTGTGGTCTTATATAAATGACAATGTAAGGTTTCCTTTTTATTGACTATTTGTGCAGTTGTGAAGGTGTTTTATGCTGTTTGAATTACGGTCTTAATTTTCTAGCTGGAAGATTATTTGAATCCTTTGTACGCCAAGTTACTTCATCAACATGTAAGTTATAGCATAGTAAACTTGTCTTATTATCGAGTTATTAAACAACTAATTAGTAAAAACAACTGCCGCCACCTCCAAAATACCGCTTGTCTTGAGTTTTTTTTTTATACAAAAAAATAACCTTTTTCGGCTTCTACTAATACTGCCAGCAATAATTATTGTATAAGGATTCCTTCCTTCCATTCGAGTTACAACTCTATAAGCACGGCAACTTACTTACCCAATTAGGTAACTGCCTAAGCCACTCTATTCTCATATACAAAAAAAATTGCAAAGACAGTAAATACCAAATTAAAAAGTTTTCTGCAGATATTTTTTATCTACTAACCTAGGTATTGCTACCAGTCGCAAGTGTTCGACATTTAAAACTTTGGAAGTCACTGTATATGCGTTGGAATCCGAGAATGCAACCACAGGTACCGCATTTTACTTTTCTCTACAAGTATTTGTTACTTTAGTCGTTATCGCTCTCTTTTTGTTATGGATGTTATAAATACTATAGTTGCTGTTGTCATTGTTGTTGCTACTGTTGTTGGTTATTGTTAATGGTTGCTGTTGGTTGTTTTTTTTTGTGAATTTTTTTTGCTTGTTTCGAGTTTTAACATTATTTTTTTTACTGTTAACCCTATTCGGTCCGGGGGGGGGCGGATTCCGCCCCCCCTGACGGTTTTTTTTTAATAACTCCTTATTGCTATGTTATATGGCTTTGAAACATACTGAGTTTTAATATTTATCTATTAGACACCTGCATGCCAAATATTTAGGTCCCATACCCTTCAGAGGCTTTAATATTGGCCATTACTCGAAACTACCCCTAAAAATCTCTATGAAATCCTTATAATGGGGAAAATTAATAACTTCTGTTAAGATTAACCTTAGAACTTGAAACTTGCAACACAACTTTATTTTATTAAGAAGAACCATTTTGCATAATTTGGACACGTGATTAATCCGATTTCCCGATTTTTTCGGATTTTACCCGAAAATCGGAAAAAACCGGATTTTCGGGCAATTTTTGGCATTTTTTTATGCGATCCACGTAAAAACCGGAAAATATGTTAAATAACTTTTATTTAGCTTTCAGAAACTTCAAACAGAATGCAAAAATTCGCTCTGGAACAAAAGTAATTAAATTTTAAGCAGATGGTGGCATTTTTAACAAATTTCAAGCTTCTGATGACGTCACAGAAAATGTGCTGACGCAAGCAAAAATTGATTGCTGCCATTTTGTTCCTTTTATGACGTACTATAAGCGTGCCAAGTTTGATTCAATTTGAACAACCCTATCAGGAGTTATTGAGGGGGGGCGGATTCCGCCCCCCCCCGGTCATAGTATGTTCGAAAAACCCCGGACCGAATAGGGTTAAGGCTCAAAAAAATTGTTTGTCTTCAGTTTCAACTTGTTTAACAGGCCTATCTGCATGTGAAGAAAAAATGTTGTTGTTGACGTTCAAAATATGTTTTTGTTTCCGCCAGGAATCCATGGAGACAATAAACAAATTGTTGTTTACACGAGTTCAACAGGTATGACAATTTCTTTGGGAGATGTAAGTATGCATTTGGAGAAGAGATTTGTTACATCAGAAAAATCAAAATTTGTTTTTATCAGAACAGAATATCTTTTCGAAGTTTTGCTAATGAAGGGAATAAAGTGTTACATATCAGGGTTGTCCGAACAAGCCTATTTTAATATCCATTTCCATTCCGCAAAATACAAAGCTTCCGGCTTTGTATTTTGCGGAATACATACATATACATACTAACATAAAAACGTTTAGAGACGATTTTAATTTTTCAGCGAAGTGATGCACACAGTTGGTTTACGTATATTATTTCTATGAAATTATGAACTTTTAATAAAAGAAATAAAAAATGGCATTTATTTTATACCCATTGAGGTTATTAAAGTTGCTGGTTTACATTCTTTTCTGGTGTTCAGCTAGCTAAGTTGATTGATCAGGATTTTATATTTTAACTACACTAACATTATTAGCTAGATAGAGCTTTAACCAATGTTGTTGACATATACACTTTATTGTTTGTTATTGGATATCTTTTATTCTATCCTGATCATGTTGGGTTGGTGGTATTAGGCTGAATATTGTTCTTCATCATGCTATATATTCAACAAAATGTAATAAGAGCAATGCAATCATCCAAGGTAAAAGCATGTTAACTCATAAGTACCCTTGAGCCTTGATTTTTTCAAAATTATGGCCTGTAAGAAAGTTACAGTTGCAGCTACAGATAATTGTTGTTGTTTTTTAAATTCAAGAAAAGTTCTGTCAATAACTAGCTGTATAATATTATTCCTGTAAGTATTGCCTGGTAAGTTGTTATCCAACGTCGCGTATAACTATGGCTTTTGTTATTTATTTTTACCTAACAACAAAGTTCAAAAACTTATGTAAATATAATTTTTTTACAGGGTGCTCTTCTTAGACAAATCTGATGGAATTAACAGAAAACCTTTTGTATTATACTTCTTGAGTTTCCGAATTTAAGCATTCTACGAATAATAGGAGAGCGAAATAAAAATTTATTTCGGTTATTTTGACAAATATGAAATCAACACCGACACAAAAAGACTTCCGTCTTGACCATTTGTACAACAGAAGACAAGTAGTAGTTCCTAGTAGTCGTATTTTACAATGAACTACTTTCAAAAATTGAAATGCAAAAACAAAAGTGCCTCGCCTTCCTCTTTGGTCGATTTTCACGGACAACATTTGTCACCCGTTTATTGTCTTGTTGTTACTCAAGAAGGCCACACTGTTGACGTGATTGCATAACGCACCTACACATGTTATCCAACGTCGCGTATAACTATGGCTTTTGTTATTTATTTTTACCTAACAACAAAGTTCAAAAACTTATGTAAATATAATTTTTTTACAGGGTGCTCTTCTTAGACAAATCTGATGGAATTAACAGAAAACCTTTTGTATTATACTTCTTGAGTTTCCGAATTTAAGCATTCTACGAATAATAGGAGAGCGAAATAAAAATTTATTTCGGTTATTTTGACAAATATGAAATCAACACCGACACAAAAAGACTTCCGTCTTGACCATTTGTACAACAGAAGACAAGTAGTAGTTCCTAGTAGTCGTATTTTACAATGAACTACTTTCAAAAATTGAAATGCAAAAACAAAAGTGCCTCGCCTTCCTCTTTGGTCGATTTTCACGGACAACATTTGTCACCCGTTTATTGTCTTGTTGTTACTCAAGAAGGCCACACTGTTGACGTGATTGCATAACGCACCTACACATGCGTACAGACCTGACGTATTGTTATAGGCGAAGAATTACAAATGCAGATTACAGGACGTTTAAATCGTTAATTCTTTATTCCTTTAGTTACGTTCAATGTGTGAAAAGTTACAGAGTGAATTAGACGCTCGAGCAAAGGTTGAAGTTGAAGTATCGCCAGCCAATGAAAGCAAATCGCCGAATTGGTCAAGCAGTTCCGCTGTCACTCCTGTATGAGATTGGTCTGTTACAATTGTTTTGTGATTGGTATTTTTCGATAAGCAAATAGAAACATTGTAATGCTTCTGATTTCGAAAAGTTTCTTTAGCAATAAGAATGTTTTTCTATCCGTTTTTGCACGAACCTCGCTTAGGAGTGTCACACCTCAGTTTCTGAAATTATTGTCAAACTGAAGCGCGTAAATTTATTTTAGTGGGGGTCACTATGTTCTTCATGTGCAGGGACTTGGTAGAAGCAATTTTTTGATTGGAATCTATTCTTTGGTTGATTTGAATACAAAAAAAACTAGGTGTCATATTTTTCGATATTTGGGTGTGGCCCTGGCTCACGTCATCACTTTTCTGGTCAGTAAAATATCAAAGTTGGAATTTAATTTTTTTTTTCTTTTTTGATTGAAAAATAATATAAAAACAAGTAAAAAATGTATAAAAACTATATTTTGAAAAAAGGCACCCAAGAGATAAGGGATTTGAAAGTTTTAAATTTCAGGGAGTAAAATACGTATTTTAAAATTAGTGTGACTATAAAAAAAAGTCTAGGTAGTGAAATAGTCTTTTTTTTGCAATGATAGTTGTTTACGCAGGTATAGTTATGTGAGACAAGTTCTTTACATAGTAATTAGTTTTTTGAAGTAGTATTGTAGTGAGTAATATAATAGTTTTACCCCCCAAAATTTCTTATATATCATTCGGGACATTACAGTGTATTGTTTGTCTATATTTTTTTATTAGATATTGCTAAATACAAGTAATGCTGTACCTGTCTAGTAGTTTCGATTGTTAAATTATATTAGTAATTCGAAGTAAAAGTTAGCAGGTGGAAGTTAAAAGATTGCATAAGACTTTTTCTCAGTATGATATTTCTGTGATGTAGTTTTTTTGTGATGGGTTTCCAATAAATAGTGAAAGTTAAGTTAATTTTATTAGAATAAGAACAGTAAAAATGAAATATATGAATGAAGAGTGATTTCAGCTTAGAAAAGTGCATTGTCTGTAACTGTCGGTGTTCTTACTGTCGGTTTTGTGAGTATTGGTGTAGTGAGTGTCGATGTTGTGAGTGTCGTTGTTGTAACTTTTTATCAACTACATTTTACACCTTGCAAGCTGTTCTTTTTATTTTGTGTAAGATTTGTGTGGAGGATTTAATGCCATTTGACATTTGACATTTTGTGTAAGATTTTAAGAAATTTTTTTTGTGTACATGCACTACTGACGTCAGCAAAAACATCTAAAGCAACCTATTTTTTCAATGGCCTTTTGCCTAAGTGGATTTTTCCACGGGCCTTATCGACTAGTCTATATAATAATACGCTAGTGTGTCTGTAACAGGCAAAGTTGATATGCTTATTTTCCTTTGATGTAGCCGAAAAATGCATGTCTAATATGTTAAATTTTCTGACGTTACGGCGCGACGTCAATAACACTACTTTAACGTCAATATCCTATATTAAATTAAAGGGGAATTAAGCCCAAATTTTTTTTCTTCGGAAATATCTTTTACATGTAAAAAAAATTGAAATTCTTTTAATTTACATCCCTTTTCTAGCATAAAAGTTGACTACAGTAATCGCCATGTTTAAATCAAAAAAATCTGCGATGGAGATCTATGACGTATTTACGCTCATTTCAATTTTTTGATCTCTTCATCTTTTTTAAAGTTGTTTACACAATGTAAACAAACGTAACAGCGTATTTGTTGATGTTATCTTTCTTCCAAAAACGATGCCTACTTGTAAAGCTTATGGCTGTAGAAATAGTACTGGGAAAGGAGAGGTGAAGAAGTCTTTTTTTATGATTCCTCGACCGAACAGTAACGAAGAAAAGTTGCGTTGTTTGAGATGGATAAACAACATGGGTCGTGCCGATGTGAACATCAATACGTTGAAATTTGGTAGAGACGCTGTGTTATGCGAAGATCATTTTCACCCAGATTGTTTAAAAAAAGAAATAACATTGCCGGAATATTTTACGAAAAGAAAAAAGAACGAGTTAGTACCGGGGGCAGTGCCAACAAAGTTTTCGCACAAAACATACGATGAAATAAACATGGACGGCACAAAACATTTACAGCAACGAAAATTATCTGTTAGACGAAGTGAAGAATTAGCACGTTCTGAAGTTGGTAACGTTTTTCTAACATATAATTACATCAGTTTTCTTTGTATTTTTTATCTAGACTACCTCTGGAGTGTTTTCAAATGATATTGTTTAGGTCCTGTTTACACTGAGTTGTATTTAATTTTGTGTTTTACAGCTTATCGGCCATCTGCTAACGGAAAACGAAGTTGAAGAAGAAACCATCATGATCATAAATGTGAAGGATGTAAGTCGCGCTGTAACTGATTTTGATTTGTTGCAACTTTTTTTTCGGTAAAACTTAGTTATTTTATCTTTCAAGATTATTGAACCAACCCACAAGAACGTTGGAGTTCAATGTGAAATATCACTAAGCGACTTAAACAAAAGCTGTCAAACTGATCGGTTAGAATCATGTGACTTTGAAGCGCAAGTTCCCGAGTATTATTCCATTTCTGCTAATTACGTTGCTGTTGCCTTGAGCAGTTAAGTTCCGATAACTATCCTGTAGGAAGAGTTGCCACGGACCGAAACAGGCAAATCGCTAAATGGATACGTGAAAACAGGTTAGATATCATGCATCGGTATGATCCATGGCATTTTGCTAAGAACATCAAAGCCAAACTTAGACCATTAGTAAAACGAAAAGATAGGCGAATATTACAGGATTGGATCAAACCAATAGGAAATCATCTTTTCTGGTGTGCCGAAAACTGCCAAGGTGACCCAGAGCTGCTGGTGCAAATGTGGAAGTCGATACTTCAACATGTTACGAATAAACATAATTTCGCGAAGCAATATCCCAAGTATCCCAGGTGCCGACACGAAGCCTATTCTAGTGCTGAGGCACGAAAGAAGAAGTGGATTGAGAAACATTCGCCAGCGTATAATGCATTGGAAGAAATCGTCCTTGATAAAAAAAACTTGAAGGATATGGAACTTCTTTGCGAACCATACCACACAGGGGGTGTGGAAGTTTTTCACTCACTGATAACAGCGTACGCACCAAAACGGCAACATTTCGAGTTGAATGTGATGAACGCCCGAGTGAAGTTGGCTATCTTGGACCATAACAATAACGTTGGTCGAAAGCAGGCTGTTGTAAAATGCGCGCGTAAAGGGAGTCAGAAGGTCGGTGAAAAAAAGTGGAAGTTTGTCTCAAGCAAATTGAATAAAGAGTGGGTCGCGAAACCTGTGAAAGAACCCAAGTCTTTCAATTTTGTTGATGCGATAATGAATGACATAATTGAAAGAAAGGAGAGTGGGGTAAAGGTAAAGATCTCTGGTAAAGAAGTTGTAAACAAGCTTAGTCGACCACGTAACATTGCCCACACGGCCAGACCTGACACTTCGAAAATTTTAGGGAAACGGAATTATGCAAAACGATTCAAAAAATAACTCTGGTCCGTTGTACTTTATTTCGCTTTTTTGTTGTTGTTATTGTTTGTTTAAAAATGTCCCGTTATATGTCAACAAATTCTTTGAATCAAGTATATTTTCCATCTGAATCAGGAAATTCTTCCCTTATTTTCCGCACAACACAAGCTGGAATCACCACGCGACATCCTTTTCCAAGCCTTTCATAATAATGTACCCAGGCCGTGTACTGTCGGTAACTGGTGTACCTCATTTCCCTACAACGGAATCAAAGTTTATGTTATAGTGTAAACCAGGATAAAATATTCGAAAGAAATTATTTATTCATCAAAACTTCTTTGAAACAAATTGTTATTTGAGGCACATGGGCTCTCCTCCTTTTTTATTAGATATTCAAGGAATGACATTATTTTTAATTTAAATAAATAATCTGCGATGGTGTGTATTTTCATAGCGCGTGGACCTGTAAGATTATAAAGCGAAAAGTGAGAAGATAAGAAGAACGTTTTATTTTTGTGTGACAATGAGAAATATGGTCTGTGAAAATATTTACGAGAAACATATTTTTTGAAGAAAGACTTACTTATTAGTATATGTGGAGAGTTCGTTATATTTTTTCTGGTATCGTCGATGTCGTATGCTGGCTGTCTCTAACACTGTGCGGTTCAAACATAAAATTTCAAAATCCTTGTGCATCGTGATGCACTTGTTATCATTCAACTTGTCGTTCAATAAATTGAAAAATTCTTGGCAACACTTGCATTCCACAAGAGTGAAGCAATTATAAATAACGCAACATGTACAGGTACACCAATGCAAATTTTCAAGTCTGCTTGAATTCAATTCGTCTTCGTCTTCGCTATCACTAGATTTATAAGTCACTTTTTCAAGTTCTGCTTTGGAGTATTCAGGCTCATTCATGTAACATCCTGTTACTGACGTTTCGCTAGAGTCACTTGAATATTCTACTTCTGAAATAGGAGAGTCAGAGCAGGAGCTTGCATTTTCCATATCTCGCTGCTTCCGCTCAGCGCAAGCTTATGCTTCTTCAGCGTAAGAGACGTCACGATATAACAGTCTCCAGAATCAGCCGTGGCCTCAGAAAATTTAAATGGCGCTTACCGTTCGCTCATAGATGGGGTAACTTTTATATTAAAATCAATCCAAATAATATTTATTTTTCAAAATTTTGACCAGAATTTGGGAAACGAACATAATGTTAACCGAAATAATGCTATTTAAGTTTGAGGCTTAATTCCCCTTTAATGAAGCCATTACAGTGCACCTAAAACTTTGAGGCCAAATAACTTGGAAACGAGGTGGTGACGTCAATGATTTTTCACCACGTAGGTAACTAGGGACTATCTAGGACCAATTTGGGTAATTTTCCCAAACCTGGGTCCCCAAATCCGTTTCGGAATGGACGAGTTGATGACGTCATCAAAAAACCTTTAAACCCCAATATCTCTGCAACCATTTGTCAAAAGTACATGATCCTATACATTTTCTTGATCAGCGTTTCAAGATCTATACGATAAAGGCAACGGGTTTATGAATTTCGAAAGAAAAATTTTTGGTACTTTTATTAGTTACTTTGCTGACGTCAGCAAAATTTTTAAACCTTTATACCTTCTTAACCCTTCGTCAATAGCACATGATAATATACATTTTTCTCATCAGCGTTTCTATCTCTACACATTACAGGAAACGAATAAACTAAATTTTGCCAATTTTTTTTGTATATGCACTGGCTGACGTCAGCAAAAATCTAAAACAACCTATTTCCCCATTGTCCTTCTGCCTAAGAGGATTTCTCCACGGGCCTTATCGACTAGTATCTATATAATAATACGCTAAGTGTGTCTGTCTGTGACAGGCAAAGTGGATGTGTTTATTCCCCTTTGATGTTGCCGAAAAAAAAGTATGTCTCAAATGGTAAATTGTCTGACGTTACGGCGCGACGTCAATATCTTACTTTTAATTAATGAAGCCATTACAGTGCAATTAAAACTTTGAGACCAAATATCTTAGAAACGAGGTGGTGACGTCAGTCTTTTTCCACCGCGTGGGTAACTATAAGATATAAGGGTTTAAAAATTTTGCTGACGTCAGCAAGGACCTGCCAAAATACGAAAAAAATTTTTTTTCGAAATTTGTATACCCGCTGCCTTCATAGTATCTTGAAACGCTGATCAAGAAAATGTATAGGATCATGTACTTTTGACAAACGGTTACGGAAATATTGTGGTTTAAAGGTTTTTTGATGACGTCATCAACCCGTCCATTCTGAAACGGATTCAGGGACACAGGTTTGGGAAACTTATCCAAATTGGTCCCAGGTGGTCCCTAGTTACCCACACGGTGAAAAAAGACTGACGTCACCACCTCGTTTCCAAGTTATTTGGCCTCAAAGTTTTAAGTGCACTGTAATGGCTTCATTAAGTTAAATTAAGACATTGACGTTACATTAATGTTATTACGTCGCGCCGTAACGTCAGAAAATTTAACATTTGAGACATATGTTTTTCGGCTACATCAAAGGAAAATGAACACATCCACTTTGCCTGTTACAGACAGATTATAGAGACTAGTCGATAAGGCCTGTGGAAAAATCCACTTAAGCAGGATAACAATGAAAAAATAGGTTGTCTTAGATGTTTTGCTGACGTCAGCAGTGCAGATATAAAAAAATTGGCGAAATTTGTTTATCCGTTTCCTATAATGTGAAGAGGTTGAAACGCTGATGAGAAAAATGTATAGTATCATGTGCTATTGACGAACGGTTAAGAAGATATAAAGGTTTAAAAATTTTGCTGACGTCAGGCATAGTCCCTACCAAAATTACAAAAAATATTTCTTTAGTAGAAATTTGTATATCCGTTGCCTTCATCGTATAGATCTTGAAACGCTGATCAAGAAAATGTATAGGATCATGTATCTTTGACAAACGGTTGCAGAGATTTAGGTTTAAAGATCTTTTGATGACGTCATAAACCCGTCCATTCCGAAACGGATTCGGGGACCCAGGTTTGGGAAGCTTGCCCAAATTGGTCACAGGTGGTCCCTAGTTACCCACGCGGTGAAAAATCATTGACGTCACCACCTCGTTTCCAAGTTATTTGGCCTCAAAGTTTTAAGTGCACTGTAAGGGCTTCATTAATTAAGTTAGGATATTGACGTTAAAGTAGTGATATTGACGTCGCGCCGTAACGTCAGAAAATTTAACTTTTAAGACATAAGTTTTTCGGCTACATCAAAGGAAAAGAGACTAGCTTTTCCCGTGGAAGAATCCACTGATTTCTCATTTTATTCATGTAACACGTCCATCCAAAAACAAACAATACAGCAGTGCAAATCTTACAATCTGCATTATTATATAAATGACCAAAAAATTGAAGGTGTTCAACAACTGCAGTATATATGTGACATTTAAAATCTAAATCTACTATAATTACTTGCTCTGACCCTCTGACAATGCAAAAATTATTCGGAAAAATGTTGACCAAAGCATTTCAAAATACATCTCGCACCCATAAAATTTAAATCACTCAAAATGTCACATACAAAAAAAGCTGATTATTGTCAAACACAAATCTCTGTCAATGTATATGTTAAAATGATTTAGTTTATTGCAAACCCTGCCAAATGTTGACACAAAATGTGAAAAATAAACAATAAATTGTGCCTCTGGCAGAAATTTTTATTTAGGTGTAAATAATAGGATTGCAAGGATAAATTACAACGCAACAAAACGTTTATTTATATATTGCATACGGTCCTTTCTCACTAAACTTTAGACAAAATGTCAAAAAAAAAACGGTTTTTAAACCCCAAATAAAAAGCCCTTGCAGGCTTAAAGATTTCGGATTCGTACCTTGCGTTCGTCCACTTCCATCGAACCTTCTGTACATTTTTAAGTTAAAGTCAAAAATGTTCTTGAATAGTGCCAATAAGTGCGTGAGGATCCTGTCCTAAATTACATTTTCACTATGTATTTAGACATATATACATGTAATGAGAACTTCAGAACATTATGTCATGCTGAGGGTATAAAATAGATTTGATAAACCTTTTTTTTTAAATTATCCCGCATATAGAGGGAAAGATACTAAGAGGGTAAAATTTGCCATCAGGGTGACAATGTAGGCTTTAGCTGACACATTTGAAACAAGCAAAACATTCACTAGTTGATTGTTAATCCATTTAGTATCGATTAAACATTTACTGAGAGTTTATAGTGGCTGTTCATTTTTAGTTCATTTTTTGCAAGTTACATCGACGATACGACAGCGTACAGGTAAATCAGTGTTTGGAAGTATGATTTGAAAACGCACTTCTTTCCTGCAACATGACGAACCGAATTCCAACATACGAGAACTGACAGTTGTCAACACCATTTTGTGTACATACTGCTTTATGAAACTAAAGCTTGTCTGGTAATCGATGTTTATGACTAGTGGAATTGTATTGGCAAGGTGTTCGAATACACATGTTGAACTATGTAACGAATTCAACAGTACAACTTTGTCTGCTTGTTCAGTTTTAATGAAGCTATTTCCATCGCTATTGCATTGATTGCCATCATGGTATTGGAATATGCATGTTGAACTATTGGATGATTTCAACAATGGTATTAAATTATGATTGAAGAACAAGGACATGTGTTGTACCTTATTCCAAATAGCACTTCATATTCGATAAAAAGTGCACGAGAGGTAATTTGAAAATTAACTACACATTGCTGTATTCGACATGTACGCCATATCTCAGAAAAACGCTTTATTAAACTTTCAGAGATGGTTATTAATTAATGTTCCACCTTGCAACAAACGGAATACAGAAGATGCTTCTTCATTGTTCAGGGTTCAGTAAAGTTCTTCTTATCTAACATGCAAGTGGTTGTATACTATTCCATTTTCAGTATCATATCAGCTTCACTATTTAAGTCCTTAATTTTGCCACTTTCAAAGTACATCCACATATTTTACAACATTTTTACAACGTCAAATGATACTCAACATTTCAAGTGAGTGGAAATAAAGAAGCTAGCTGGCTATCACTCAGGTGACGAATTTACTCAGAAAAGCTTATCAGATCAGAACATTACCATGACAGAAATGCCCGTCTGGTTCCTCTCGCTGAAAACGCCATCATGAAAACAAACTTTATGTTTACGACAGCATATTCTGCTTTTATGACAAGGGGGTAACATATGAGGAGAATAAAGGAAGTAACAATACAACCTACTAGGGTCCCGTATGAATGAAATAGCCTCTTTACCCTAAATGTAACCTTATTTAATACTTTTATAACTTTTAAATAATTTTGTGTGAACTATAATGTGTCAAAAATTGAGATATATTTCGGGTACAGCCCCCGGGATTATTTTTCAACACAAAGCAAGCCGGCCTGAACCCTGATTGGTGGTCCTTTCCGTCACAAAAAATACTCGAACCTGATTGGTTGCATTATACGTCATTACAAGAAGTTGCCCCCGCGTTTTGGTCAAATTGCCGGACGAAGAAAAAAAGAAAAAGGAGGAAAATCGGCCGGTTTCAATAAGAATTCGGATACGATCCGAAATCTTAATTAATAAAAATCAGACCTTTTAGTAACTTGCTTGCTGTTTTACCATCAATAAGTCTTACACAAAATTTCAGATCTCACATAGTATTCTGTCACAAATGTTCACATAAAATATATATAAAAAATAACAGCTTGTATAGTGTGAAACGAATTGGCAATTTTTTATTTTTTTTTGGCTAATTAGTCAAATTAGAAATGCAAAAAAAAAAGTTTGAGTCATAATGAGTCATGTTAAAACAACAACAATTAATCTAACAGTTCATTTTATGTCAATTTTTGCACCAAATTTGCAACACAAAATACAAATTCTAAATAAGACTAAATTCTCTTATTTTGGTCCATTGCATACCCACGGTCTTCCACAAAAGTTTAATCAAAATGTAAAAGACGAGAGGTTAACGACAAAATCAAAG
Source organism: Hydractinia echinata (assembly GCA_030067915.1). Classification (NCBI taxonomy): domain Eukaryota; kingdom Metazoa; phylum Cnidaria; class Hydrozoa; order Anthoathecata; family Hydractiniidae; genus Hydractinia; species Hydractinia echinata. The sequence goes on along the minus strand of JASGCC010000183.1, from coordinate 234,110 downwards.
TTCGCGACAAAATCAAAGTTCGCGAAATTTAATTTTTTTGGTATATATATCTATTGCATATGCCCTCTAAAACAATATTTTAATCCAAAATAATAAAAAAAAAAGTTTGCAACAAAAATCAGTTATTTCGATGATATTGCATACACTTTCCTCACAAAAGCTTCACAAAGTGTAAAAAAAAAAAATGGTTGTAGGGAGTACTTCTGATTCGACAAAAATCAGTTTTTTTGACATTTTGCATGTTGTCCATTAAATCTTACACAAAATTTCAAAAAACTGCAATTTGGAACGCATCAATTTTAAATAGAGAAGGATCAGTCATTTCGGTATGTTGCACAGAGTCCTCCCCGGTAAGAATTTATACAAAATATAGAAAAACACAGGTTGTGCAAGGTGTAAAATGTAATTCTTCTTCTGTGTATGGTCCTTCCTCGCAAAGTAACATAAATATGTCAAAAAAAGTTTCTAACATCTAAAACAACAAAAATCAGTTCTATCAGTATATGCCATACCATTGTATTACACAAAATGTTCACCTTAAAGTTTCACAAGGCACAGCCTGTAAATTCAAAACAACTAAGATCAGGTATTTTGGTCTATTTCATACCATCCTGTCCCAAAGAATTTATATAAAATGTGAAAATTGAGTGGTAAAACAGAAATTTGCAAAATTCCATTTTTTTATATGCATATTGTATATGCCTTCTGAATGCGTGTACCCTTAGGGCCATTTGATTTTCAACTAAATTGAAAATCAAAAATCAAAATTTGTGAATAATTTTGATTTTCAATTCGATTTGAAAATCAAAATTCAAAATTCAGTTTAAAATTTTAAAAATCAAAATTCAAAAATCAAAAATCAAAATTCAAAACTAAAAATGACAGGTGGTACAATTGACAGGTGGTTCAACTCTTGCATACCACTATTTCGTAACCATATTTATGATGCAATAAGATTTAGGTTTCCCGCATTTTTTAGCCGACCCCCTGAACTGCGGCATATTTAGGGGGTCGTATAAACTGTTTTTCGTGTGCGTTCAAAAGGGCCTAGCCCTTGCATTAACCCCCTTTTTGGTGTGTCCTGGTACATGCCTATGTAATCCCTCCAGTGAGAGGGGATAAGTCAGTTGCAGGATTAATTTGCACACGATAGAAAGCCATATAAAATATGGATTCTTCATTTATTTTTTACAATGGCCGTGACGGGGATCGCACAGAAAGAACACTGCGGAGAAGCCAAGTATCTGTCCAAAGACTGGCAATGATTTACAAGGTATGCGTTATTCACACCATTGTAGACTAGCAGAGTTTCAAAGAACTATGATAATTTCATTCTTGTTTATTATAGCTGGACGTTACATCGGTGTACATAACAGAGGAGTTCGGTTCCTCAGAATTTCCGAATCCGGATGGGACGTTTGATCGCCTTCGGGAGTCGCCTTCTGGCACGTATTACCAAGTGGAGGGAGAACCACATCAAAGCATGACTCGGGTTGGAAACCTACCGACATCAACGGTCAATGACATCGGCGCGTTTCGAAGGCCAACAATGTTGCATACATCTTTGTCCACGATGTCGCGTAAACGTGTACGTGCGGCTGCGGAGAACTATGTTTTAAAAGTTGTTCTGGCGGATATAGAGAACAAAAAAATCGGTAAGTTGATATTATTCTATACTAAACGTTCTAACTTTACACATTCATAAATTATAAATACTTATTTATTTTTACAGTTAATCAGAAACGAATTTCGTTTATAACAATAACGGAAGCAGAAGCAAACGTCGACGCAATCACGGAGGTGTTAGTGCAAGGAGGTGGTTTGCGATACGAGGACTCCGCAGCCACAAGAGGTGTGTATATATATATTTGAATATGGACTGAAAATTCGGTCATGTTTTTCCTCTTCACAGTTTTAAAGAGAACACTTTCTTCTTACAGGAATAAGCTTCTGGAAAGCCGCGGCTCGGAAGGTTTATGCAGTAAAAGCCGATGATCTCGAAACATGTGATTATTTTACGCCACGAAGAACAAGCACACAGTCCATTAATTTTGGTGAGTAATGTTAATGTCGCCAACTTTTCTAAATGTAAAAAAATAAAAATCTTACTAAACAGTTAAATAAAATTAATGTATCAATCATTTTTCAAATAGGTAACTTTTTCTCAATGTTAAAAATATATCCATCCCTTCCAAAATATTTAATTTTAATTTATTTTAAGAAGAAATAAAGGAAAAACTTGCTGACCTCACCAGCCTCGTCCAATCTGGCGTGATTTTAACTTGTGTGGACCAAGATACACGAGACAGGGGCGGATACAGGATTTTTTCCTCCTTAGGCGGATTTGCGAAGCGAAGCGAAGCCAACGCGCAATTTTTGCGTAGCAAAAATTGCCCGTGTTAAATCAGATGGGGGTCTTGGGGGGCGCTGTAAGCCCCCTAAGCGGGGTCTGGGGCAAAGCCCCAGAAGCTTTAGCTTATTTACCTATTTCAGCACTCCAAAATGCAGCAGACAGGACCTTTACAAGCCCATTTCTTACATGTTATTTGAAAAAAAAAAACAATCATAAAATTCTTAAATGAAAGCCAAATAATGTTTTCAGAAGAATTAAGGCTAAAATTAGCTAGCCAGCAAAACTTCTTCTTTCTTCCACATCCAGAAAAAAATATTTACAGGCTTGTTTTTGCAAGTTATGAATGTAATAGCTTTTGGCTAATATTGAGACAATAAATTTTTGGAAACTAGGTTCAGTAAAAAAGACATACATAATTCTTATAATTCGGTAATGCAAAACGGTTTATTATTACTAATAAAAACTTTTCATATTTAATCTATTCAAAAATTTAATAACATGAAAAAGGAGGCCTAAAAGAAAAATAAGCAAAAAACAACAACCCAAAAATGCATATGTAAATAGGCTTTATTTGTATTATTAGATCATAGTAACAACAACATAAACAACAAGAGATAAATACAATAAAATAAAAATGGCAAGAATATATCAAGATTTTGTACAGGTAAAGGCAGCTACTTAAAATTTGGATTTTTATGCAGCAATAGCTAATTAAAAAAACAAACTTACAACACAACAACACAACATTCAGTCAAAAAATATTTAGCCCTATTAGCCTAATAGCAAGAAAAACACTGTTTTTATTTTTCGGTAACCATTTCTGGCTCAGACTTTAAAAATGTTGAATCAAACTTGAAAATACCTTTTAGCTGTTATGCGATAATTACTATAAATAGTTGAAATTTTTAACAAAACAAAATCATTTAAGAATAGATATCGTTAACTACATTATTACACATTTTTGTGTCCATCTGGATAGGGTTGTAATAAGTATATATGCTAAGTCATTTTCGCCATGTTGGTAGAACCACAAACATTTGCCATGTCTATCAGCATGACAACTTCTTTAGTAAAAATATGAAAAACTTTCGTCATTTCACCCATTAAATAAAACCATGCCTTTTTCTTATTCGAATTGTATATATATAATTAGCACCATTTCCAGGAATTATTTCGATACGAGGATAGAGATTTTAAACCGAAACATCATCAAGTCTTGTCAAAGTCTTCCTCCCAAAACTAGTGTTCTCTTCCTTGGCCTTGTGGCATGTTAAAAAATCGTTTGGAAAGTGTTTATTGCCAGAAGCTTTGAATCTACAAAAGTAAACATATAAAGTTGTTATGAAGTCAACAAATTGTTATACATTACACCTTTACCAGCTACAAAAAGTAACCAGCTGGCTAGCTATTAGATTTATTGTGTTGTTATAAAATGTCTTGTTACTTAAATAAAAAAGAAACCCAAGATAACACAAAGCTCTTTTGAATATGACACAAGGCTTTTTCAAATTTGTTGAAAGTGAAACTATAAACAGTTTCATGTTCACACTTGCTAGCACAGCAATAGAAAGCAATTGTTTATCTTACTCTAAGATTAATGGAATTAAAAGTAAACAGATGTACCTGAAAGCGTAGCAGTGAGTTAAAGCTATTATTTTTGTTAAGTCAAAGTCTCCTTTTCTGTCAAACAGCTTTTTTGCAATCACAGGCGACACAGAGAATAAACGTTTTCCAGTAATGTTTCTTCTTAGCAACATTGCTCAACTTCATTCCGTGATCATATATTCAAAACTTCCATTTACTTGCTGCAAGTCAATACAAAAACAATTCCTTTAGCCTTATTCAGTAGTTGACGCCATTTCGGAATTAGCGCAGCCATATTTAATTTTCCCGCAAGTGGTGCAAGTTGAACTTTGAACCCTAATATGGCTAGAGAAAAAAATACTTTAAATTCCATCTAGTTGTTGTGTCTGTTAGAATTAGATTAATTGTCCGGGTTCCTCAGTAAAAACACATCATAATAGTAGAGAACATTGTATTATGAAATAAATTTATACAACATCCTTCGCATTGGAACGCAATTGTATATTTGGGGCATGGATTGGGATGCCAGGCAATAAGATTAAACAATAACAGGCAGGACAGATACATGTGCAGATACAAAAACAGCACTAACCCCAGCATATGCACTTAAATGGTATGAGACACTCACAATGACATGTACATCTTGGCTGCACTCCGTTGTGAGTGTCTCCCATGACATATCTCGTTCTTCTCTTCATCATAATGCACTTCAATGGTATGACCCACTCCCAATGACATGCAATCTAGGCTGCACTCCATTGTGAGTGTCTCCCACGGCATTTCATCATAATGCACTTCAATGGTAGGACAAGCTTGAATGTCCCCCACGGCATTAATTTCATCATATGCACTTCAATGGTACGACAAGCTTGAATGTCTCCCACGGCATATCTCATTATTCTCTTGTCATAATGCACTTCAATGGTACGACAAGCTTGAATGTCTACCACGGCATTTCATCATCATTTCATCATAATGCACTTCAATGGAACGACAAGCTTGAATGTCTCCCACGGCATTACATATGCACTTCAATGGTACGACAAGCTTGAATGTCTACCACGGCATATCTCATTATTCTCTTCGTCATAATGCACTTTAATGGTATGACACACTCACAATGACATGTACATCTTGGCTGCACTGCAATTGTGAATGTCTCCCACGGCATTACTTCCTCACATCTCATTATTCTCTTCTATTCTTCAATATAAATAATAATAATATTATAAATTAATAATAGCATACAGTAATAATATCAAGTAATGATATAATCAACAGGCCACACACGTGTATCTGTCCAAATTTTTGGCTGACTTAGGAAGCCCGACATCCCCATCAGTTAAAACACGCAATGTGTAATTAGCCAGGACTCCTGCTCCCACTGCTGGACTAAAACCTTGACAACACTGCTAGCCAAATAGTTGTTCAAGGAAACCGTGCAGCTAGAGCAAGTGTCTCCATCTTTGTTGATGCGTGAGGGATAAGCCAGTTTAAACCAGTCATATACTGAACTCGGCTAACTCTGTCTTTAACAATGGTTGCGGTGACGAACGCTATGTGGTGATGAGGCAATGATACTCCGCATTGGTTGCCCAGAGTGACATCACATAAAACAAAAAAAAAATGTTGTTAGTTTGGCAAACCCTACACAGCATTATGAATAGTATAGGGAGGGCGGGTGGGAATCTTTAGCTCTAACTGGTTGTTTGCAGAGCCAAACTTGAAATGGGTAATATACAGGTATTTATAGGCCTGTCCTAATAAGCGAGGCATCTTAAAGCTGGTAGGCGAGGCAAGTCTCCCATCCTGTATTGACCAATATTGTTTCAAGTAAAGTTTCCTTATATGTGATCCTAAGAACATTAGTAAGTACAAGGCAACCGAGACATTACTGCAGTCACCACAATTAACATGAGCTAAATGTTCATTTAGCTCCATTTAATTGTCCGGGTTCCTCAGTAAAAACACATCATAATAGTAGAGAACATTGTATTATGAAATAAATTTATACAACATCCTTCGCATTGGAACGCAATTGTATATTTGGGGCATGGATTGGGATGCCAGGCAATAAGATTAAACAATAACAGGCAGGACAGATACATGTGCAGATACAAAAACAGCACTAACCCCAGCATATGCACTTAAATGGTATGAGACACTCACAATGACATGTACATCTTGGCTGCACTCCGTTGTGAGTGTCTCCCATGACATATCTCGTTCTTCTCTTCATCATAATGCACTTCAATGGTATGACCCACTCCCAATGACATGCAATCTAGGCTGCACTCCATTGTGAGTGTCTCCCACGGCATTTCATCATAATGCACTTCAATGGTAGGACAAGCTTGAATGTCCCCCACGGCATTAATTTCATCATATGCACTTCAATGGTACGACAAGCTTGAATGTCTCCCACGGCATATCTCATTATTCTCTTGTCATAATGCACTTCAATGGTACGACAAGCTTGAATGTCTACCACGGCATTTCATCATCATTTCATCATAATGCACTTCAATGGAACGACAAGCTTGAATGTCTCCCACGGCATTACATATGCACTTCAATGGTACGACAAGCTTGAATGTCTACCACGGCATATCTCATTATTCTCTTCGTCATAATGCACTTTAATGGTATGACACACTCACAATGACATGTACATCTTGGCTGCACTGCAATTGTGAATGTCTCCCACGGCATTACTTCCTCACATCTCATTATTCTCTTCTATTCTTCAATATAAATAATAATAATATTATAAATTAATAATAGCATACAGTAATAATATCAAGTAATGATATAATCAACAGGCCACACACGTGTATCTGTCCAAATTTTTGGCTGACTTAGGAAGCCCGACATCCCCAAATTGTCCCCAAATTGGCACAGGCATAACACAGGAAAATCTAAGTATCTTGGTGAGAAAAACTATGTTTCCATATAATCAACAACAATATACGCATAAAGAGCAATACAACTACACAATGTTAATTGTTATAATTTTTATACAAAACGTATATCCCACAACTTGGGCACGTCTTTTAGGTTAGCCATGTTGGAACACCAATTCTTAAGAACTCTGTCTGGGAGATGTATATATCGACGGTAACAATCACTGGACCATCTTCCTAAAATCTTAATTGCGGAATCTGGTATACCACAGGACGCTGCTGCCGACGCCCCACCAATTCTAAAACTATGTGTATTGAGGTCAAGGCTGTCTGTAACACTAATTTTTAAAAAAGCACAACCAATTTCCTTGTAACGAATTCTCCAGTGGATAAGACAAACCAGGGACCACAATGGGTACCCCTGTACACAAGATACTGGGAGAACGCTGCCAATGGGCACATGCTACCGCCAATTCGTCCAAAACGAATTTTAAATGTTTTCCGAAAGGGGTCAGTCTTGGAGCTTTTAATTGTCATGGTAAGGGTACCATTACACGAAGAGAGGCAAAAATCAGATGGAGATAGGTGAATTTGAATCAAATGTTGTTTTTGATGGGCAAACATACTCTGATACTCTTAAAAGGCCAAAATATGCGAACAAAACTAGGCATTTCCACATAGCTTTATCAGAAGGTGTAAATCTGGATTTATAAATAAATGTTAACATTTCCTGTAAGTGGGATGGTGTGATGGGTGCTCTCTGTCGTGTAATGGTATTTTCTGTTCGCCGAATTCCCCTCAACACGTAAAATAGTATACCCATGTCTGAAATTTTTTCTCTGAAGCCGGAAACCGAGCTTTGGTACTGTATACCACACAAGTACACTTTGATTGTAGAGTATTTAACACGAGCGGACATAAAGGTGACATACAATTGGAGTCTTAATTGAACTAGCGGGAACATCGGAAACCGAAATTGATTGCAAAACATTCTATAAGATTTTAGTCCAGCACGGTAAGTAAGTCTGGTATTTGGTGAAAGCGCAGCATCAAGAAAATTATTCATGGTTACTCTAAGAGGTCCAGGATCAACGGCGAAAGAGGGGTGGGGTGCGGCTCGGCGTATGTACACTGCTTCTTGAACTGGTTGACCTGTAAACGGGAGAGTAAATCAGCGTAAGTATTTGATTTCCCATAAATATGATGCATTAGAACATTTATGTTATGGTTAGCAATGAAGAAGAACAGCAACCGCAAAAGCCTCATGATATCCTTACACTTACAAGAGCCCGTTTTCCATATGTGCACAATGGCTTCATTGTCTGTGTAGATAGTAATTTTGGTATCAACCCATTGTGCACCCCAAGTAGTCACGGCAATTACAACTGCAAGTAACTCAAGGAATGTAATACTGTAACTATTAGAGTTATCGAAAGGTATAGAAAACCATTTCCCATTGTAAAAACCTCCCAGGCCACGCTGTGAAGCATCAGTAAACATATTAAGGCTTTCAGATGTGAAATGTTGATTTTGAATTATTGCCCTGCCATTCCAAGTGGGTAAAAATTCTAACCACCACTGAATGTCTTTCTGAGATTCAGATGTCATGGAGATGTGATGGTGAAGACTACTGACAGTAATGGAGAGGTCGATCAACCGACGCAAGAAAATCCGACCACATTTAACCACCTTACATGCAAATGATAACCCGCCAATAAGAGAAAGGAGTTCCTTTTTCGTACATTTTTTCTTGCCTTTCCACACTTTTAAAAGGGACAACAGAGCTTGAAACTTATCCTGTGGTAACCGGGCCTCAAATTGGATGGTATCGATTTCTATGCCCAAATATGTAATCGCCTGCGATGGTCCCACAATTTTGTCTGGGGCCAATGGCACCCCTAAGTCCTGAAAAACCTTTTTTATCAACTTGATAAGTTCTCTGCATTTTACATCAGACTGATTGCCTGTGATAAAGTCATCAAGGTAGTGAAGGAGATGTTGAATAAATGCTATGTACTGGAGAATCCAGTGTAGCAAGTCCGCAAAATGATTGAAAGTAAATGGTGAGGAGCTACCCCCAAAGGGAAGTACAACGTCGAAAAAATATCGTCCTTTCCATCTATATCCTAGTAGGTGCCAATCGTCCTGGTGGACTGGGCATAATCGAAATGCATGTTTAATATCCAGTTTGGCTAAAAAGCAATTTCGTCCAAGAAGACATACCATGTCAATAGCATCATCGAAGGAAGAGTAGCTAACTGAGTAGTCTTCCTTAGAAATTCCATCATTAACAGAAAAACCACGTGGGGAGGAGAGATCTAAAACTACCCGAATAGTACCATCATTTTTAGGTGCTGCTCCCAACGGGGAGCAATGAAAATTAGCAATGGGGGGGTAATCAAAGGGCCCTACTGTATGACCACGATTCAATTCTTTTAAAATAGCCTCATCCACTTTATGTGAGTTCTCATAGGAGGATTTGTTATTAGTTGTTGCTGACACAAGCGTACCTTGGTGAAAACCTAATTTAAAACCATGAGTAAACCCTGAAAGAACAAAATTAACCAAAATCCGATTGGGGTGAGAAACCAGCAATTTGCTTAATAACGTAACATTTACAGGAGTATGCACTGAAAACTTAACAGGGAAAAAATTACTTGGCACTTGGTTGAGAGGGCCGGAATGAACAGCGAGTTTCTGGGTGACTTTTGAAACATGCTTTGCATTTGTGTGTGAAGGGCCATTTGTTCCCGCAGAGTAAGCCTTTGTTAAACCTCCAGCAGGGGGGGCGAAAGCCAGGTGACAACCTGACCCTTTGGTAGGAACCTTCTGAGACATTCTGGTGGGAGGCATTCCGAAACGACTCAGATCCACCACTGCCTATACCATGGGAGACCTTCCTAGGGCAATCATAAGAAAAATGTCCCCTCTGACCACAAGAAAAACAGGAATAAGTGGTGCGTGTGGAAGCGGAGTAAGAAGGCTGTTTAGGTAATGCAGGAGCCCCCCGCAAGTGCTGTGTAACAAGCAGGTCATCTAGTTGGTCCCATCGACGAGAAGGATCTTTTGCCAGTTGCAACCGATGCAGTCGGTCAAAAGCACATACAGCTGGGAACATGTATTGGTTGGCGAATTGAGCAATGAGTGCCTGGTAGGTAACCAATTCAGAAGCAAGGTGTGGGAAAAAATAGAGAAGACAACGTAAGTAGTTACTCCACGCCAAGCACCAGGAGGAAAAATCCTTAACCCTAGCCTTACCTACGGTGTTCCTACTTAAAGAAATTTGTGGAATGCCCTCTGCCGTCCTTATGTTTAAGTCATACTCACCTTCAACTTCTGGTAGGGAAACCGAGTTTAAGGCAGGGGGCAGGAATAAGTCTAGATTGACGTACTCCGATAGCTTAATTTTATCAAGAACAGCCTTAGGAACAGCAGGGAGGGATGGCAAAGGAAATTGCGCAGACAAAACACCAGAAGAAAAAGGAGCCTCATTGCGCTCAGTGACTATCAGTGGGGCATCCTCAGCCAGCGCCGCCATATCCATGTCAACATGGGTAGAAACAGGGTCCAATGAACCGGCGGGCCGAAGGCGAGAGCGAGAAGACAACAAAGATGGCGCGGGTTGGCGCTGCCCAGACGACGTGCCCTGTTGAATAAAATTTACGTGGTTTGCCTCTACTTGGCTGTTAATTTCTGTTCTCACAAAGTCGAATAAGTCCTTTTTTAAACTTTCAAAATTGTCCTTTTTGAACGATAGGCGCTTTTTGGATGCTTTGGTCACTCTACTTGCTACGTTTTTGTGTAACTGACGTACTTCATTGCCAGAGGCATTGCTGCTTACGTCGGCGTCGTCGGATGACACGTGTGTTTCCCCATGACTTTCTGGGACACCACCGTCCTCAACTGGCGGGGTGGAGGACTCAAAATGGGCCATTAAAAGTTGTATAATTTCTGAGATGGCTTTCCCTTTTGTATGTATGTTAAGCGAGTTTGCTAGGAGAAGTAGTGCTTCCTTCCCCATGGATGCCCACTGGTCAGCTGTGCGCATGTGAGGCTCTATGTCAAATAACGGTACATCAACAAATTCCTTACCAGACGACTGCTGGGACATCATGGATGAAGATCCCTGTGCTTTAGGTCTGCTGCAGCTTGATAACTTTGAGCCTTTTCTGATGACTTGTTTATTTTTAGGTGCCATTATTTTTACAAAGCCAAACTCGAAATGGACAATGTAATCCTTAGCTCTGGTTAAATCTTTAGCTCTAAATCTTTAGCTCTAACTGGTTGTTTGCAGAGCCAAACTTGAAATGGGTAATATACAGGTATTTATAGGCCTGTCCTAATAAGCGAGGCATCTTAAAGCTGGTAGGCGAGGCAAGTCTCCCATCCTGTATTGACCAATATTGTTTCAAGTAAAGTTTCCTTATATGTGATCCTAAGAACATTAGTAAGTACAAGGCAACCGAGACATTACTGCAGTCACCACAATTAACATGAGCTAAATGTTCATTTAGCTCCATATTAGAAGAATTAGAAGCTTTCGATCCAAGAATTGAATCACAAAGGGAAATTGACACTAATCATTTATCACAATTTTTTAGAAAAGTACAGGAGATTAATAGAGACGCTGTACTGTTTAAGTCCATTGAAACACTTAGTACCACAGTTATGACTGATTTTTCAAACACAATTGTGCACAACGTAAAAGAAAGGGTGCTTGCAAAAAAACTAAATACAGAACAGGAAGCGACACAGTTATTGCTGAACGAATTGAGACTTAATGACAAAATTATTAAAATAAACAGTGTGGTAAGAGCAACGGGAGCAATAAAACCAAAAACAACACCACTTGTTGCAAAAACAATTTTATTTTATGCAAAGGAAATATCAAATCATGTTGATTTAAAAGTTCAAAAGTGTGGACTTTTTCTTTTGAAAGAATCGTATATAGCTGCATCCCCAGATGGTATTGCAACATGCAAGTGTCATGGTACAGCATTAATTGAAATAAAATGTCCATATACAATAAGAAATAAAACAATTACAGAAGGTGCTAAGGAATGTCAATTCTTAGCAACAACAGATGATGCTATAAAGTTGTCAAAAACACACAAATACTATACTCAAATTATTTCTCAAATGGCAATTGCAAACATAGACAAATGTTACTTTATTGTGTGGACAAACAAAGACCTCTTTATGGAGATTGTAACATTTGATGAGAAACACTGGAAAAACGTGAAAACAAATCTGGAAATATTTTACAAGTCGTTTGTTTGTCCAGCACTTCTTGAATTCAAGCCCCTAACATATTGTGGCAGCTGCGACAATGTTCTGTTAGAAGAATGCGAAATTAATGAAAACGAAGAAAGAGAACTTAGTAGTATTCAGTGTGATTTTTGTGCTGCATGGTTTCACTACAAATGCGAAAACATAACAAGCGAAACAGACACTAACGAATGGCTTTGTTCAAAATGCTTGTTGTCATTAGTGGATGCATAGTATATATATATAACTTTTGTAAATAATATAAATGTAAATAATACGTGTTATACTACTCTGCTAAAGGTCGTTTTAAATTAACAAATGCACTTATTACCCGTAAAATGTCATTCATAATTGGCAAATACAAAAGAGGCTGTTGGTGTTTTAACATTCGAAATTCTTTCATTCTTTTAATAGCTTGCTCAACGTATATACGTACATTAGCTATGTTAGATGTATTGGTAACATTCTTAGCAACCATTTGATTTCCTTTTGCTGCACTAGGGGGTATGCTCAATGTGCACTGCTGCAAGGCTAAGTCGGTTTTGATCTTAAATCCACGGTCTGCCATTACTTGGTCAAAAGGTTCAAGCAATTTTAAAAATCCAGAGTCCCTTACAATATGAATGTCCGAACTCCTTCCACCATATAATGGAGATATCCAGGACACTGCACCATTTGGAGTAATGCACACGAGAAACTTAACTGTACAATGGTGTTTGTAATCACTCCATAAACAAGCCTGCACTTCTAAGGAACTTGGAGTGTCCATAAATACCTCAGAACAATCAATTATGGTTCTTGTTTTTGGAAACAACTTTCTAAAACATTCAGGTAATGTCGCTCTTATTTGACTTCTTGACGGCCATATTATAAGGGTAGATAATTCTTTGGACATTAGTTTAATCCATGTAATAAAAATTTGTGATACTTTTCCACTTGAAATTTGAAACCTATGTGCCAAATCATCATTTAAAAGATTCATCCTTATTTTCATTAGGGTCAGCAACATTTCTTGTTCAAGAGAAAGCTTTCTCTTTGGTCCAGACTTTGTAATAGGCAAAAGTACTGGATCAATGTTAAAGTCAGGTGATGCTAACAATGACTGGGCAAGTTCGACAGAGGATGCTCTTTTTCGGAGGCGTAGAGTTTTTTTTTGACCATCCCAATAATTCATTATAGCTGCCTTTGGCTTCAGCAAGTAAAAAATGGCTTTAAACATTTCAGGGCCTTCAAGACCTGTGAAGGTACACACATCACACTCACGCGTAATATGTGCAAACTGAACAGGTATGGGCTCTGGTTCTTGATCTTCTGTGTTACAACCAATATCCTTTGTTAATGAGCCAATTTCGTTTAAACTTCCTTCTGGATTTAATGCACAATAAGAATGCTCTTCAAAGGGTGATCCAATTTCAAACAATTTTTTCTTAATTTCAGTGCTTTTTTGACATTCTGAAGTACTACGTTTATGTGGCCTTCTGGATTTTGGTGTTGGTAATGTGTTTGTGCTAACGGTCAAAAACAATGTTGGAACTGGATTTTCTTTTGTGGGTTTGCCATCAAAAAAATGAATTGAACAAACATGGCAGTTTTTAGGAAGGTCCCTTTCAGATGTAATGTCTTTCCTTCCTTTTAATATCTGGTGAACCCATGCAGCTCTAACATCCTTGTCCTTGGGCAAACTGTGCATGACTATGTTTCCCTTAACATTACTGTGTTTAATCATACGTTCTGGATATCTGTTGTCATTATCACACACACCTATGACACAACGGGTGTGTTTACCCATCTTTAAAAGTTTGATCCAAACGAAAATATCTTGCTACACAAGTTCGTATCAATCCAATAATTATTTACAGTTAAATCGTTGTCCAAGAAGATAGTCCAATGCCGTTTCAAGTCAAAATTTTCCAAAACAATAATCAAAATCTTTGTTTACACGTGTGTTCACCTTGATATCTCATTTAAATCTCACTAAAATGGTTGTTCACTATGTTAGCCCGTCGGGTTCAAAGTTCAACTTGCACCACTTGCGGGAAAATTAAATATGGCTGCGCTAATTCCGAAATGGCGTCCGAAGTTGGCCGAACCCATTAAACAGACCGGCTACCGCGAGGCAATAACAATAGGAAGAGTAAATTATTCCTACGCACCCATCCCCTAATATCAATCTTTCTTTCACCGTAAATTTCGACGACTTCTTGTTAAAGAGAGTCCAAAAGTCCACACTTCGGCGAGATTCTTTTTACGTCACAAATTCTTTTGTTTTAACCAGAGTCCAAAAGTCCACACCTCGGCGAGATTTTTCTCGACGTCATAATTCTTTTGTTTTTCTTTTGTTTAAGAGAGTCCAAAAGTCCACACCTCGGCGGCCGCCGAAGTCGACTGTTTTTACGGCAGAAAACAAAGGAATCGAGAGAAACAAAGTCAGCGAAATGCGGCAAAATGTAGTTCGACTACCGTAAGAACCATAGTACTTCGGCAAAGCACATTGAAGGAGAGTCGAGCCTCGGCAAACACTCCTGAGTGGAGATAAGAATATTACCTCGGATCCTGGGCGCAAAGGAATCTTATTAAACGCTTATAATAAAAATTATTCGTTGCTTTAAATCAATTTCTACATTTAGATACACATGATTTTCTCATTGGCAAAATTTCTCCTTAGGCGAGTGCCGAAGTGGCCGAAGTCTAAATCCGCCCCTGCGAGAGGCAGCACAACGAGCATTATCCTCTTTAAAGATCTGTGAGAAGGCAAAACAAAGCTTCGAGTGCTTGATATGTCGTGGGTTGAGCCAGTGAGTCCAGTGAGTCCAGTGAAAATGGGTTCCTGCTGCAGAAGAATAATTAATTGTGGCGAATGTGTAGATCGCTGGTTTTCAGAAAATCAAAATTGCCCACATTGCAGATCCAACGAACTCGACGCAATTTTTGAAACTAATAATTTTGATGGAGTGCTTGCAGAAATACGTTCTGTCTTTCCGAATTTATAAATTTTATAAAACCCCACCGTTCTTTTGAAAAAAACACTTTCTGAATACTTTTTCAAAACTAACATTGATAGCGTTACTGACTTTGCGCATGGACACCCTTCTTCATAGAGCCTCAAAAATTACTTTTTTTCTACATTATTGATTTGACGATGATCGATCACTCAAACTATCTTTACATAGTTTTAAGGCCGTTCGATGCAAAAAAAATCTTTCTTTTTTAAGTTTATTTTAGCGTAGCTTTTTTAAATATGTACTATATACTTACAACGGAGAGAGGAAGGCAAAAATCTTCTTACCACTGTTTTTTATGACCCGGTTTTTATCTGTCACAGTGTAAATATTTTTAATTTTGTAAATAAAAACTTGTATTTTTTTATGTTTCAAAATATATTTTATTCTTCACAATATGTTTTACTTATGTTTTGAAGTAGGGGCAATACTTTAGGTACATTACACATTCTCTGAAAAAAAAAGATCCTTTTTTGAAGTCTTCGTAAATCACTTGTTGCGATTTTGCATGAACTTAAAGTCTGGCAGCGAATATATTTTCTATATAAATTCAGGCTAACCAATGTTAAAAAACACTCCAGGCCGAAGACGGTTTTTTTGCAATCGTTTTCATATTTGCGCCCAAAACATCGTTGATTTAAGGAGCATTTCGATTTCAAGTTAATAGAAACTAGGTCTTTCGCAAGTGTTTTTCAGCGAAGATTAAAAACACTCTTGACCTTTAGCGAAGATTAAAAACACTCTTGATCTTGCGAGTTCGCGCGACAGAATCCGGGGGTACATAAACAAGATCTTTCTGTGGGCCCAACCAACAACAGGGTAACAAACTTCAAAGGAGATAAAAATTAATTCAATTGCTTTTTACAAAAAAAATTCTTATGTTTCGTTTGAATATTTTTTTGGAAAGGTAATCCCTACTAGGAAGACTAAAACTTTTTCTCCCACTCAAATTTTTTCCTGATAACAATACAGAAGTGAGCGCAAAAGCAACAAGACAATTTTACAAAAGAGCGTTGTATCTTTCAGTGATATCAATAAAACAATGTACAGCCTGTCGAAACGATCTATCATTTTCGTTCACAACATCGTTATAAATTTGTTCAATATTACAGATTTCATTAAACTCTCTGTTTCGATTAGCTGAAAACTGTGGATGGTCTTTTAAAGGATCGTCACCGAATTGGTTAGGCTCAGAAGTCCGTCCTTGATATGTTTGGTTGTATATTTGTATAGCTGTTGCGGTGTCTGGGACATTACTTTGCTGCACTGGAGGATATCGAGTTGTCATCTCTTTAATATTCGATGGAACTCCTCTACCTGAAACAAAATTTAAAGGTGCAAAGAAGCTGAATAGTTATTGTTAACAAGATGCCAGAACTTGTATAATCTACCTACCAGGTATTGGGTGACAGTTCCAGGCTCTTACCAATGTTTGCAGCCCAAAGTTTGCGACTTTGCAGGTGACAAAAGAAACGCAGAACTTATGAATATTGTTATCCATGTCTATAATCAATGAATTGTCCATGTCGACTAGTATTGATTTGATTGGATAATTAACTCGACCATTAACTTCAACCCAAAATCTTTCAATTGGTAGATTCTAGAAAATATATGAAACTTATGAAAAGTTAACCTGTGCAGAAGATGATAGTCGTATTTTTCGTATTTTTTTGTGATGAAAGAACGAAATGTTTTTAAAATATATTGGAAATAATAAAGTAATTTACCCTTTTCGATTCTGTTTGTTGATAAGGTAAACTTAATTGGTCACCACGAATGTTTGCCAGATACTCCTGCATCCCTAGCATGAGAAAAAATTCTCTCCCGTGGCCCACCCGAACTTGGTCAAACATGCAATATGTGTTCAATACCTTTCTAAATAAAAACAAACAAGGTTTGAACACACAATCCAATCCTAATAAATCAATTAGAACATGGTTAAAATCTGCCTATGCAAGAAAGTGGGACGGCTTAAACACTCACAACTGCCAGAAGGCTATTCTGACCTTCTGTCAGTTGAAACAAGAAGATTTTCAACTATCTACGCTTTTGTGGAAATGTTCTATTCATAGTCACAAGAAAAAGAATAGTCTAGAGACTCGTGCCAACGCGCTCTGCTCCCGGCAAATAACTCGGGTTCCTACATTTTCTAGTACCCAGACTACTTTTAGGGGCACCAAAATTTAAAAAACAAGCGAGAAACCTTAGCGAAGCTTATATTTTTTTAAAGTAATTTTTTATTTATGCTGTAATTTGCTATGCCTGGTGCCAATTGTTCGATTTTTGGTTGCTCTACTTCGAGAAGAACTACTGGCATCTCAATATTTTGTATTCCACAAGGAAATGATGAGTACAACACATCTTGGAGACAGAAGCTTATTGCTGTGATTACGAAGGATCGTGTTGTTGATAATAAGTTGAGGACACAGATTGAAAAACGTAATTTTCATGTATGCGAAAAACACTTTCAACAGAGTCAGCTTATACAACGTAGGTGCTATTTCATTTTTAGCTATGTAAACATTGGAAACACTATTAATAAAGCTCTCTCTTATACCTGTTGTTTATTTAGATGAAAAAGGAACAACACTAATTCCAGGATCTATTCCAACACTAAATTTACCAATAAAAAGTATTCCCTCTTCTAGGTATGAGACCATATATTTGTTTGTACAGAAACGTATATAGCTAGCTATTTATAAACATTTATGCGTATACAGAAAATATGACCACAGGAAAAATATATATTTACAGTAAATTATATTTTTATTTAGCACATCAGTCAAGCCAAGACCTTCTGCTGAAAAGATTGCTGTGAAAAAAAAACAGTACAATAACTGTTGATCAAAACCAACACATATTTTATCAATCCTTTGACAACTTCATCAGCCGAGTAAAATCATTAAAGCTTCCAGAGAGTTGGATATCTCCAGACTCAGTAAAGGTTTGGATGTGCGATGAAATTTATTCCAGTGCACAGTTTGAAACATATGTTGACGATAGTTTGTCATTTACTATTCGAGGCTATACATGGAGTCTTCCTGATGATCACGAAATATACAGTACATATAAACGATCAGTCCGAAATATTACACTGTCACTGGCAACACAATTTAATAAAAGTTGTATCCACCTACAAATTCTGTCCTGGAGTTATTGATTTGTCACTTGTACATTCACACCACTTAAAGAAACATAACATCTCGAAAAAATTTTGTCTTCATTCTGATGAAATACCCTTACAACAGTCAGAATATCATCAATCTATGCATTGTTCACTGTTACAATTTAACGATGAAAAAATTTGCATGCAATGTGACAGTGCTGCTAAAAAATCTGTAAAATCTGCAAAAAGGTTATTTTAGCTAGCTACAAGTTTTTTGTACATACTGATTCAGAGATGCACATTGGGGGTTACCAAGGGTTTATTTTGTTCCAAGAAGTAGTGGCCTCCATGTTAAGTATATATACAGTGAGTAATAAAACATATCTCAGCTAGGAATTGCACCTAGTCTACCAAATTTGGTATTCTCTATTTGAAATGAGACTAAAAATTCACAAAAGCAGTTTATAATACCATATACTTACTAATAATGCCATAGGTAATGATTTTTATAGGTGTGTAGCTATAAAAATAGCTGTTTTATTAGTGGTTGCAGTACTATAAATGACCTTGATCCAGGGTGGATGATTTCTTCTTTAATTCTGTGCATAGAGATTTTGATCTCTTTGTATCGGCCGATATTTTGTGAAGCTGCATTTTATCTTTGACAAAAGAAAATGTTCTCACTCTGACATATAGCATGAGTAGGTCTTCTAGAAGATTAAAGAAACTTCTTTTTCAGTGATACATCGCAGAGGTTAACTATTTTCGTAAAATTTGACTTCACATTAAAATTTTTCATAAGAACGGAAACCATTTCCTTGCTATCAATTTTACTGCACCCTTTATTGGTATATGAACGAAAATATTCCTTGGCAGCTGTAAAAATTAAAATTACCTCTTTTCTGACTTTCCATAGACCGCCACGATCCCTAGCATTAACCAATTTGTACTCTGGTATATCTTCTGTGTCATCAGATTTTCCAGCCAGAAGAACCGCCAAATACTGGTTGATGATATATTTGGTGACATGTGTTTTTTGATGAGAAACGTATTTGCCGATACATAGTATATACTAAAGATGTATCCACTAAGATAGGATATGATGGACGTTTCCTTATCTGAAAAGGTGTGTGGTTTATTTGGAACTTGCAAAACATCATCCTTGAAATCAGACTTAGACAAGTGACACAATACTTGATTTGCTAACTCAAATCCTAAAAGAACAGTACAGTTGTGCCTTCGACTTGCTCCAAAGTGGTGTTCCATGTCCAAAATATTTTTATAAAATAATGGATAAAACTTTTCAGCATCTCCATCAAAAGATTTGATAACATTTTTCACCAGACTGTATGATGGCAAAACATTATCGTCAAGGCTAGCTACCAATTTTAAAAAACTTGAATTCGTTTGTGATTTCAGAGGGATAACATTCATCACCTGTCAATTTTATTATGGAATCCTCGATATATCGCTTAAAATACAGCGGATGCAGAACCTGTTCAGCTTCCAAACTTGCATCACTTTCCTTTTCTTTACTGTGCTTAGTGTTGTTGTGGGCGAGACAACCCCCTTTGTGATACACAAACTTTAGAGCACAAACTACAGGTAAATGTAACCTTGGCCTTTTCTTTGGGTATTTCGTCAATTACTGAAGTTAGTTCCACTTCAAACTCAGTATTATTTTGTAAAATATCTTCATCTATTGCCTCCAAAATAGCATCAAGATCTTCACCATAAAGGAAATCCCCTGCAGTCGCAGCCATTTTTTAAACTTTGGTGCCCTTATATTCCGGCCACCCCAGTTTTTTGAAGTCTCTTTACGATACGGCCCGGAATGGCCGATTACCCAGACTATTCTTTTTCTTGTGACTATGTTCTATTATAAGGGGTAGCAGCAGTACTTGCATATAGAGGGTGATGTTGATTAAAAAAACACTGTATATAAAGAACTTTTACTATAAAAAAATATCAGTAATATTTTTTATTTATTTTCTTCTAATAAATTGTTTTCAAAAACCATGAATAACAAAAGAATACACAATTAACTATATACATAAGTATATATATAATAAAAACAAAGATACAACACCGGGTATGCGAAAAATTGATTCCTGTAAAACCCAATAGACAAGTCCTGTTTGTACCATCAGCACATCATATTACTGTAATTTTAAGTAACAAATTTGCAAATGAGAAAAAAATATCACTTATGAAAGACAAGGAATTTATAAAAAGTAGCAGCTTGGATGTGTTTCTCAAAAATCTTCACAAACATATCGGAATAGAAGTAACATCAGGAAAAAAAGTACAGGTACTTCGAACTTCAATCCTCAAAAATTGTGTTATTTAATACAACAATAAACGTTAAAACTGAGAAAATGGAGCTGACAGCTATTCTCATAAATCTCTATAACAATATTATGTAAATAATTAATATATATACATAAAATATATTAGGCAACCACATTGTTTTTCTTTCTTATATTTATTGCATTTTTTGAAAGTGAAAAAAATATATGTCCTCTACCATCCTTTTAATACTCCAGCGATGATCTGGTGACTCATCTTGCCACATAACTTCATGGTCCGCCGAAACCGCCCACACTTTCCCGAACACGCCCAAACTCGCCCGGAGCATTCCCGAAATGCAACACCTTGTAACATAAACATGGCGGACGACAGTTGAAAGCATGCGCGTGAAAGAGAAAGGAGTTAATAAAGTTTATGTATAAGTTATTTATCAAGTAAATCTTATTAAAAACCATCAAAAACAGTTCTTTTAAGCACTTCGCTACCACATAGTTAGTTCATTTTAATTTTTATACTTTTTTAAATAATTTGTGGTGAATCATTGAGTGTTTTTGTGGTGAATCTTTTTTTTTTTGTTCGGGCATTGTTCGGTTCTATGTGGGTTTTTTCAGGCGAATACTTGAATTTTTTTCAAAACGCCGAACTCGCCAGAAAACGTCCGCACTTTTCACGGTGTATGCGGCTTATCGGCACCCTCATGGTTTTTATTCAATAAAATAACTTTGCAAAAATGCAGGTAAACAAAGTGGAAATTTTTCCCGGTTGAACAAAAGATGAATTAGCTAAAACGTCCTAATTTCGTGATTTACGTCTTAATTCTGTGATGTGTTTTTTTTCCAATGTGAGATACGCTAGGCTCTACATTTACATACTAAATAATATAAAAGCTCCTACGCAGCTTATTTCTCTTCTCTTCGATTTGAAAAATCTCAACAACATAACAAATGCAAAATTCTGGACTTCATTGGCGATAAATTTGTGATGTAACCAATGATGTTGTTGTCTATAATAAAGTGAAACCTTGTGTTTACAATTATATTTGATTGATGTCAAGACTTTTTGGGTGAAGAATCATCTGAAATGACAAATTTCAAGATGATCGTATTGTTCTGACCCAACTACGGACACCGGCCCAACTTTGGACGCGGGACTGGCCCGTCTTTAGACAGGACGGCCCGTCAAAAGACGGGTCGGTGCGTTCGCAGTTAGGATGGCCCATCTATTGACAGGCCTGGCCCAACTTTGGACAAATGTATGCAAATTCGTCTTAAGTTGGTCCAGGCCCAACTATTGACAAAGGAATCTCTCGCTTTTAAAAACCGTGTCATTGGATGGGACAAACTCAACTGTACACAAGACTCTTGCAATTTTAGGAAATGTGTCATAAGATGGGACAGGCCTAACTAGTGACAAACAATTCCCATGCTTTTAAAAGACTGTGTCATAAAGATTGGACAGGCCCAACTATTGACAAAGGACACTTGTGCTTTCAAAAATCTTACCAAAAAAAGGGACAGGCCTAACTATTGAAACTGCTGCGCTGTCTCTATCTATCTCCCTATCTCTCTATCTCTCTATCTATCTCCTCAGGCGATTTTAAAGATTCCGCCTTCGCTGGCGGAAATCAATGATAAGTGTGGTAAGACAGCAAAGGGTATCAAAAAGAACATCATTAGGAATAACATCAAGCATGTAGACTATAGGAATGTATTATTTGGAAACAAGCAATTGTATCATACTATGAAAACCATTTGAAGTCAAGACCATATGCTAGGAAGCTATGAGATCAATAAGGTATC
The DNA here is from genome assembly GCA_030067915.1 of Hydractinia echinata. Lineage (NCBI taxonomy): Eukaryota > Metazoa > Cnidaria > Hydrozoa > Anthoathecata > Hydractiniidae > Hydractinia > Hydractinia echinata. The sequence goes on along the minus strand of JASGCC010000183.1, from coordinate 211,788 downwards.
ACTCAGCTGTTTTGATGACAAGAGATACATATTAGAGAAGGGAATAAGAAGCTATGCATACGGACATTATTCAATCAAAAACTAAAATCATCAGATGTAACCAACATCGCAAAAACCTTCCATCACATGATGACGTGATATGGGACCAACATACCCATTACATCACATGGTGACGTCATATGGATAAGTAGTATAGTAAGTAGTATAGTACATGGGGTGTTCGAGCGCATGATGACGTCATATGATAAGTAGTACAGTACTTGAGGTGTACAAAAAGTGGCTCCGTGCCCCCATGTACTATACTACTTGGGAAAATCCATATGGCAACCGAATTGAGAATGGTCTATTTACAACGATTGGTAAGTAAACATCCCAATATGTAAGAAATGGTTTATTTCAACAACCCAAAGCGTTTACCTAAATCGAGTAAACAAGAAAGACATCTTTCGAAAATAAAATACAAACAGAATAAATAAGAAGACGCTGCAACAAAGAAGATTAAAAGTACAACCCTGGTAAAATTATGTTGGAGATTTCATACTCCAGTTAAGCAAATGAGAAAAATGGGAGAAAGGTAGAAGGGGAGGTTATTAAAAGAATGAAAAGATCAAATCCGTCCTTCTATTTTCCCAAATATAAAGGTTGTAGATTAATAAACAAACGTCAAAACAAGTTAAAAATAATAAAAACATACACTGCATATGAACATAACATCAAAGATGTGTTAAAAAGTGAAAAGAAACCTACTGTTCATGGCTTTTCATTTGTGTAATAATACGTTTTCTATTTATAGTAAAGTCCACATTTTCCAGCTTCAAAACTTTTGTTTTCACCTGTGCGATGTTGTTTAGATATTCGGTGACGTCTTCATCAAAGAATTCCGAGAGGACCGGGAAAACACACTAGCTGAAACAACATTTTCCCCATTTGTTAAATCCATCGAAATGACAAGCTCATTGAATTTCGCCTTGTCCTTAAGTTGAACCAGTAAATATTTGCGGTTACAATTTGTGCACTGGACCAGACCAGTGCCTGGCAATAACTTTATTTTTTTAGAGCATCTTTTGCAAATAAAAAAAATGATCAACTACAATTGATTCAATAACGGGACAACATAAATTAAAGTGCTCTGAACTCTCAACGGATGTTGTCACAACTGCTAAACAGTTTCATCAAATTGGACAGAAATATCGGCTGTTAGCTTGCAAATCGTAGTCGAACAGTTCGTATTTAACACAACGGAATTGTGCATTATTTTCGTTGTGACGTTACAAATTTGTACAAGGCAATCTGGCTCAATAATATCCAACATGTCAGCCCAAAATGTTATCTTGAGAGTTCTTGTGCCATCAGAAATTAGACTTTCTTGCATTTTTTCTGATCGATGTTTGCCATTTCTGAAATAATTCTGTACAGTAGGCGGGTCAACCAGACTTAGTTTCCCGACAATTGACTCCACCACTCCGCCCTGTTCAATTTTATTCAATGGGACAGCATCAGAGTCATTAATGTTGAAATTAACAGTTTCAGCAGGTTGGACTCCTGTAGGCATTATAAAAATGTACATCGTTTCCTGGCATCACTTTGGTAATGGTAATTGGCTATTGTTCCTGTATTCATTGGCAAGTTGACCACGCACCTTTTGTAACTTGTTATGGTCTGTGCTGGAATCAAGTATGTTTTGAAATAAATTGTAAAATATTCACGTGATTTGTTTGCATTTAGGCGGATGGACAGAAGACAACCCAGGTATCCAGTGACATCTGTGGAAATAATGATAAAATATTAAACAAGAAGCCCTGCGGCTTGATTTTAAAAGATTTTAAAATTTGAAGTAGACCTTGAAAACGGAGAATTATGGGGTAAACAAATCATTGAGTATTCTCAATAATTATTGTAACTAACCTGCAATGTTAAAATACAACTCAATAAATAAAAAAATTTTACATAGCTATATGAAGTATTCTAAAATAACAGTTAAAACTTTAACTGGATATTTTCAAAACTAATTTGGAAAATTCTGGAAATTCCAGAATACAAATCTTGTTATGTATAAACTTGACGATTCGAATATAATAACTTCTGAACAAGCTCAGTTTGAATGAATGAAGTAGTTCATTGTTAATTAATTCAGCAATAAATACATATTAGCATTTGAATATTTCAGCATTTAGGCCTTCCAAATTTACTCTCTTGTTGAAGATTTTTGAAAATGCTGATGGTGCATGGTTTGATAACAGCTGATCTGAAAAGAAAGTATATACGTTTTAAAAATGAGAAACAAGAATACAATTTTACCATAAACTGCATTAAAACCAGGTTGTTTAATTATTATCTCTTTAACCTCTCTTTGCCTCTTTGATTTGAAAAGGAATTTATTAAAAAGATACAAATCAATGCCATGTGATGCACAAGGTATATTATATATATAAATATATGTATATAAATTTAATCAAGCTGGCTTTTGATATCTTTGTTAAACAAGTAACACATTAAGCAGGTGATACATGATTTTAAAACCTGTGGGACAATACAGGATTTATTTTGTCAAAATCGATTTTTTGAATTCAACAAATTTGATTGTTTATTATCCTTTTTTGATTTGAATTCTCAAATTTCAATTTCTTTCGGGGAGTCGGATTAGTTGCAATTTTTCATTTTGAGGAAACTGATTGGTCATTGTTTTGTTTGACAAATCCTAAAAGTTGAGCATATCTAACTTCTGAAATATTAAATTGACAAATTGAATTCAACAGTTGAAACAAAATAGGGTAAACACACAATTAATAAATTTGCGGATTTGATAAATCGATGGTCCTTTTCGTGAGATTTTTTAAAAATCAAGTATTTTCTAAGAAATCTTAGAAAAATATTTTGTGATACTTTGGGTGAGTTCAAGAAAGATTTTCAAGCAAATTAGGCAGAATATAGTTAGCCGTTTTCAATGGCACGGTAGCTTAGTGGCTATAACTCTGGCATTTTGTGCGGGAGAACGGGATTCGATTTCCCTTGGCGCAATTTCTCTCACATGGCTTGAGTTAACCGAAGCCATGTGAGGGAAATTGGGGAGAAGGGACACTGCATGGGCTGTTTGATGTTGCAGGAAGTTGTCTGGTAGAGCGCGGATCCTAATTGGGTCTGCATAGCTCAAAATGAGCATTAAATACTCTAGGACTCCCCATCTAAACCATGGCCCCTCCTGGAAATAATAGACAGGGTATATCCCTCGATGTATAATTAGCCGCTCATACAACTACTTATACAATATATTTTTTTTTTACTTAAATTTCCACACTTTTCTTCGTTATTGATCTTCCCATAGCCATCTATATTTATATAGATCCACATATAGTTGTGCTTCAATTAAAACCAAAATCCTTGAATTTGTCGGTTTGAAGTCCAAGATGTATAGCTATATTAAGGACAACAAGAAGCCCTGCGGCTTAAAGATTTCCGCCATTAGCAATAATCTGAAAAAGTACTGAACTTTGAAGAGGACTGAACAATATGGGGGAACAAAATCATTGAATATTCTAAAATTTTAAAATTCAATTTTTGATTATTATTGTAACTGGAAATCATAGCTAACTTAACTTACATAAACTTCATTTCTCTATAAGAACAATTTTAAACCTGGAAATTGATGAACAATAAAAACAAAATAAGAACAACGGCAAGGCTGAAAATTTATCTATTTTATCTTTTTCTCTGAAAAACAACTTGGAAAATATCTTTAAAGGTGGCAGCAAATTTTTTTTTACATAATCAGTTACGAAAGGTTATTTTCAGACTACATATTCTTATTTTTTCTTTTATAACACACTTGTCGCGATTTTATTAATACGTTATCTTTCACCAAAAATATTCAGCCTCAACAATTCCTCTTTAAATTAAAATCATGAATAATTAATTAGTTCTGCTGAATATAGCCATTCTCGACCCCAGAGCCCTTTGAGATAAACTCGAAAGTACTTTCGAGGTTTTAATCTCAAAGAGCTCTGGGGACGAGAATGGAATAAAGCTTTAGTCTACGTGCTTGCAAAATTGTACAGAAGGAAATGACGTAATTATTAAAGGGAAATGTTAATAACATCAAAGATGGCTCATTATAAGACGATCTTCATTATGCTACACTGCACGAGCTTTAACTTTCGATAGCATATAAACTTTAAAATAAAGTATTGTTCATTGGATAATAAAACAATTTGTTGCACTGTTAGGATTCTTATTGGCTTAACCCTATTCGGTCCGGGGGGGGGCGGATTCCGCCCCCCCTGACGGTTTTTTTTTAATAACTCCTTATTGCTATGTTATATGGCTTTGAAACATACTGAGTTTTAATATTTATCTATTAGACACCTGCATGCCAAATATTTAGGTCCCATACCCTTCAGAGGCTTTAATATTGGCCATTACTCGAAACTACCCCTAAAAATCTCTATGAAATCCTTATAATGGGGAAAATTAATAACTTCTGTTAGGATTAACCTTAGAACTTGAAACTTGCAACACAACTTTATTTTATTAAGAAGAACCATTTTGCATAATTTGGACACGTGATTAATCCGATTTCCCGATTTTTTCGGATTTTACCCGAAAATCGGAAAAAACCGGATTTTCGGGCAATTTTTGGCATTTTTTTATGCGATCCACGTAAAAACCGGAAAATATGTTAAATAACTTTTATTTAGCTTTCAGAAACTTCAAACAGAATGCAAAAATTCGCTCTGGAACAAAAGTAATTAAATTTTAAGCAGATAGTGGCATTTTTAACAAATTTCAAGCTTCTGATGACGTCACAGAAAATGTGCTGACGCAAGCAAAAATTGATTGCTGCCATTTTGTTCCTTTTATGACGTACTATAAGCGTGCCAAGTTTGATTCAATTTGAACAACCCTATCAGGAGTTATTGAGGGGGGGCGGATTCCGCCCCCCCCCCGGTCATAGTATGTTCGAAAAACCCCGGACCGAATAGGGTTAAAACTCATTTTAGCCTCGTTCTCAAAAAAAAATCTTTAGCCTGGATAAGTTTCGGGCGTCCAGCCTAGCTGCGCTGTCTCTATCTATCTCCCTATCTCTCTATCTCTCTATCTATCTGCTCAGGCGATTTTAAAGATTCCGCCTTCGCTGGCGGAAATCAATGATAAGTGTGGTAAGACAGCAAAGGGTATCAAAAAGAACATCATTAGGAATAACATCAAGCATGTAGACTATAGGAATGTATTATTTGGAAACAAGCAATTGTATCATACTATGAAAACCATTTGAAGTCAAGACCATATGCTAGGAAGCTATGAGATCAATAAGGTATCACTCAGCTGTTTTGATGACAAGAGATACATATTAGAGAAGGGAATAAGAAGCTATGCATACGGACATTATTCAATCAAAAACTAAAATCATCAGATGTAACCAACATCGCAAAAACCTTCCATCACATGATGACGTGATATGGGACCAACATACCCATTACATCACATGGTGACGTCATATGGATAAGTAGTATAGTAAGTAGTATAGTACATGGGGTGTTCGAGCGCATGATGACGTCATATGATAAGTAGTACAGTACTTGAGGTGTACAAAAAGTGGCTCCGTGCCCCCATGTACTATACTACTTGGGAAAATCCATATGGCAACCGAATTGAGAATGGTCTATTTACAACGATAGGTAAGTAAACATCCCAATATGTAAGAAATGGTTTATTTCAACAACCCAAAGCGTTTACCTACATCGAGTAAACAAGAAAGACATCTTTCGAAAATAAAATACAAACAGAATAAATAAGAAGACGCTGCAACAAAGAAGATTAAAAGTACAACCCTGGTAAAATTATGTTGGAGATTTCATACTCCAGTTAAGCAAATGAGAAAATGGGAGAAAGGTAGAAGGGGAGGTTATTAAAAGAATAATGAAAAGATCAAATCCGTCCTTCTATTTTCCCAAATATAAAGGTTGTAGATTAATAAACAAACGTCAAAACAAGTTAAAAATAATAAAAACATACACTGCATATGAACATAACATCAAAGATGTGTTAAAAAGTGAAAAGAAACCTACTGTTCATGGCTTTTCATTTGTGTAATAATACGTTTTCTATTTATAGTAAAGTCCACATTTTCCAGCTTCAAAACTTTTGTTTTCACCTGTGCGATGTTGTTTAGATATTCGGTGACGTCTTCATCAAAGAATTCCGAGAGGACCGGGAAAACACACTAGCTGAAACAACATTTTCCCCATTTGTTAAATCCATCGAAATGACAAGCTCATTGAATTTCGCCTTGTCCTTAAGTTGAACCAGTAAATATTTGCGGTTACAATTTGTGCACTGGACCAGACCAGTGCCTGGCAATAACTTTATTTTTTTAGAGCATCTTTTGCAAATAAAAAAAATGATCAACTACAATTGATTCAATAACGGGACAACATAAGTTAAAGTGCTCTGAACTCTCAACGGATGTTGTCACAACTGCTAAACAGTTTCATCAAATTGGACAGAAATATCGGCTGTTAGCTTGCAAATCGTAGTCGAACAGTTCGTATTTAACACAACGGAATTGTGCATTATTTTCGTTGTGACGTTACAAATTTGTACAAGGCAATCTGGCTCAATAATATCCAACATGTCAGCCCAAAATGTTATCTTGAGAGTTCTTGTGCCATCAGAAATTAGACTTTCTTGCATTTTTTCTGATCGATGTTTGCCATTTCTGAAATAATTCTGTACAGAGGCGGGTCAACCAGACTTAGTTTCCCGACAATTGACTCCACCACTCCGCCCTGTTCAATTTTATTCAATGGGACAGCATCAGAGTCATTAATGTTGAAATTAACAGTTTCAGCAGGTTGGACTCCTGTAGGCATTATAAAAATGTACATCGTTTCCTGGCATCACTTTGGTAATGGTAATTGGCTATTGTTCCTGTATTCATTGGCAAGTTGACCACGCACCTTTTGCAACTTGTTATGGTCTGTGCTGGAATCAAGTATGTTTTGAAATAAATTGTAAAATATTCACGTGATTTGTTTGCATTTAGGCGGATGGACAGAAGACAACCCAGGTATCCAGTGACATCTGTGGAAATAATGATAAAATATTAAACAAGAAGCCCTGCGGCTTGATTTTAAAAGATTTTAAAATTTGAAGTAGACCTTGAAAACGGAGAATTATGGGGTAAACAAATCATTGAGTATTCTCAATAATTATTGTAACTAACCTGCAATGTTAAAATACAACTCAATAAATAAAAAAATTTTACATAGCTATATGAAGTATTCTAAAATAACAGTTAAAACTTTAACTGGATATTTTCAAAACTAATTAGGAAAATTCTGGAAATTCCAGAATACAAATCTTGTTATGTATAAACTTGACGATTCGAATATAATAACTTCTGAACAAGCTCAGTTTGAATGAATGAAGTAGTTCATTGTTAATTAATTCAGCAATAAATACATATTAGCATTTGAATATTTCAGCATTTAGGCCTTCCAAATTTACTCTCTTGTTGAAGATTTTTGAAAATGCTGATGGTGCATGGTTTGATAACAGCTGATCTGAAAAAGAAAGTTTATACGTTTTAAAAATGAGAAACAAGAATACAATTTTACCATAAACTGCATTAAAACCAGGTTGTTTAATTATTATCTCTTTAACCTCTCTTTGCCTCTTTGATTTGAAAAGGGAATTTATTAAAAAGATACAAATCAATGCCATGTGATGCACAAGGTATATTATATATATAAATATATGTATATAAATTTAATCAAAGCTGGCTTTTGATATCTTTGTTTAAACAAGTAACACATTAAGCAGGTGATACATGATTTTAAAACCTGTGGACAATACAGGATTTATTTTGTCAAAATCGATTTTTTGAATTCAACAAATTTGATTGTTTATTATCCTTTTTTGATTTGAATTCTCAAATTTCAATTTCTTTCGGGGAGTCGGATTAGTTGCAATTTTTCATTTTGAGGAAACTGATTGGTCATTGTTTTGTTTGACAAATCCAAAAGTTGAGCATATCTAACTTCTGAAATATTAAATTGACAAATTGAATTCAACAGTTGAAACAAAATAGGGTAAACACACAATTAATAAATTTGCGGATTTGATAAATCGATGGTCCTTTTCGTGAGATTTTTAAAAATCAAGTATTTTCTAAGAAATCTTAGAAAAATATTTTGTGATACTTTGGGTGAGTTCAAGAAAGATTTTCAAGCAAATTAGGCAGAATATAGTTAGCCGTTTTCAATGGCACGGTAGCTTAGTGGCTATAACTCTGGCATTTTGTGCGGGAGAACGGGATTCGATTTCCCTTGGCGCAATTTCTCTCACATGGCTTGAGTTAACCGAAGCCATGTGAGGGAAATTGGGGAGAAGGGACACTGCATGGGCTGTTTGATGTTGCAGGAAGTTGTCTGGTAGAGCGCGGATCCTAATTGGGTCTGCATAGCTCAAAATGAGCATTAAATACTCTAGGACTCCCCATCTAAACCATGGCCCCTCCTGGAAATAATAGACAGGGTATATCCCTCGATGTATAATTAGCCGCTCATACAACTACTTATACAATATATTTTTTTTTTACTTAAATTTCCACACTTTTCTTCGTTATTGATCTTCCCATAGCCATCTATATTTATATAGATCCACATATAGTTGTGCTTCAATTAAAACCAAAATCCTTGAATTTGTCGGTTTAAAGTCCAAGATGTATAGCTATATTAAGGACAACAAGAAGCCCTGCGGCTTAAAGATTTCCGCCATTAGCAATAATCTGAAAAAGTACTGAACTTTGAAGAGGACTGAGCAATATGGGGGAACAAAATCATTGAATATTCCAAAATTTTAAAATTCAAGTTTTGATTATTATTGTAACTGGAAATCATAGCTAACTTAACTTACATAAACTTCATTTCTCTATAAGAACAATTTTAAACCTGGAAATTGATGAACAATAAAAAACGAATAAGAACAACGGCAAGGCTGAAAATTTATCTATTTTGTCTTTTTCTCTGAAAAACAACTTGGAAAATATCTTTAAAGGTGGCAACAAATTTTTTTTTACATAATCAGTTACGAAAGGTTATTTTCAGACTACATATTCTTATTTTTCTTTTATAACACACTTGTCGCGATTTTATTAATACGTTATCTTTCACCAAAAATATTCAGCCTCAACAATTCCTCTTTAAATTAAAATCATGAATAGTTAATTAGTTCTGCTGAATATAGCCATTCTCGACCCCAGAGCTCTTTGAGATAAACTCGAAAGTACTTTCGAGGTTTTAATCTCAAAGAGCTCTGGGGACGAGAATGGAATAAAGCTTTAGTCTACGTGCTTGCAAAATTGTACAGAAGGAAATGACGTAATTATAAAAGGAAAATGTTAATAACATCAAAGATGGCTCATTATAAGACGATCTTCATTATGCTACACTGCACGAGCTTTAACTTTCGATAGCATATAAACTTTAAAATAAAGTATTGTTCATTGGATAATAAAACAATTTGTTGCACTGTTAGGATTCTTATTGGCTTAAAACTCATTTTAGCCTCGTTCTCAAAAAAAATCTTTAGCCTGGATAAGTTTCGGGCGTCCAGCCTAGCTGCGCTGTCTCTATCTATCTCCCTATCTCTCTATCTATCTCCTCAGGCGATTTTAAAGATTCCGCCTTCGCTGGCGGAAATCAATGATAAGTGTGGTAAGACAGCAAAGGGTATCAAAAAGAACATCATTAGGAATAACATCAAGCATGTAGACTATAGGAATGTATTATTTGGAAACAAGCAATTGTATCATACTATGAAAACCATTTGAAGTCAAGACCATATGCTAGGAAGCTATGAGATCAATAAGGTATCACTCAGCTGTTTTGATGACAAGAGATACATATTAGAGAAGGGAATAAGAAGCTATGCATACGGACATTATTCAATCAAAAACTAAAATCATCAGATGTAACCAACATCGCAAAAACCTTCCATCACATGATGACGTGATATGGGACCAACATACCCATTACATCACATGGTGACGTCATATGGATAAGTAGTATAGTAAGTAGTATAGTACATGGGGTGTTCGAGCGCATGATGACGTCATATGATAAGTAGTACAGTACTTGAGGTGTACAAAAAGTGGCTCCGTGCCCCCATGTACTATACTACTTGGGAAAATCCATATGGCAACCGAATTGAGAATGGTCTATTTACAACGATGGGTAAGTAAACATCCCAATATGTAAGAAATGGTTTATTTCAACAACCCAAAGCGTTTACCTACATCGAGTAAACAAGAAAGACATCTTTCGAAAATAAAATACAAACAGAATAAATAAGAAGACGCTGCAACAAAGAAGATTAAAAGTACAACCCTGGTAAAATTATGTTGGAGATTTCATACTCCAGTTAAGCAAATGAGAAAAATGGGAGAAAGGTAGAAGGGGAGGTTATTAAAAGAATAATGAAAAGATCAAATCCGTCCTTCTATTTTCCCAAATATAAAGGTTGTAGATTAATAAACAAACGTCAAAACAAGTTAAAAATAATAAAAACATACACTGCATATGAACATAACATCAAAGATGTGTTAAAAAGTGAAAAGAAACCTACTGTTCATGGCTTTTCATTTGTGTAATAATACGTTTTCTATTTATAGTAAAGTCCACATTTTCCAGCTTCAAAACTTTTGTTTTCACCTGTGCGATGTTGTTTAGATATTCGGTGACGTCTTCATCAAAGAATTCCGAGAGGACCGGGAAACACACTAGCTGAAACAACATTTTCCCCATTTGTTAAATCCATCGAAATGACAAGCTCATTGAATTTCGCCTTGTCCTTAAGTTGAACCAGTAAATATTTGCGGTTACAATTTGTGCACTGGACCAGACCAGTGCCTGGCAATAACTTTATTTTTTTAGAGCATCTTTTGCAAATAAAAAAATGATCAACTACAATTTATTCAATAACGGGACAACATAAATTAAAGTGCTCTGAACTCTCAACGGATGTTGTCACAACTGCTAAACAGTTTCATCAAATTGGACAGAAATATCGGCTGTTAGCTTGCAAATCGTAGTCGAACAGTTCGTATTTAACACAACGGAATTGTGCATTATTTCGTTGTGACGTTACAAATTTGTACAAGGCAATCTGGCTCAATAATATCCAACATGTCAGCCCAAAATGTTATCTTGAGAGTTCTTGTGCCATCAGAAATTAGACTTTCTTGCATTTTTTCTGATCGATGTTTGCCATTTCTGAAATAATTCTGTACAGTAGGCGGGTCAACCAGACTTAGTTTCCCGACAATTGGACTCCACCACTCCGCCCTGTTCAATTTTATTCAATGGGACAGCATCAGAGTCATTAATGTTGAAATTAACAGTTTCAGCAGGTTGGACTCCTGTAGGCATTATAAAAATGTACATCGTTTCCTGGCATCACTTTGGTAATGGTAATTGGCTATTGTTCCTGTATTCATTGGCAAGTTGACAACGCACCTTTTGTAACTTGTTATGGTCTGTGCTGGAATCAAGTATGTTTTGAAATAAATTGTAAAATATTCACGTGATTTGTTTGCATTTAGGCGGATGGACAGAAGACAACCCAGGTATCCAGTGACATCTGTGGAAATAATGATAAAATATTAAACAAGAAGCCCTGCGGCTTGATTTTAAAAGATTTTAAAATTTGAAGTAGACCTTGAAAACGGAGAATTATGGGGTAAACAAATCATTGAGTATTCTCAATAATTATTGTAAATAACCTGCAATGTTAAAATACAACTCAATAAATAAAAAAATTTTACATAGCTATATGAAGTATTCTAAAATAACAGTTAAAACTTTAACTGGATATTTTCAAAACTAATTAGGAAAATTCTGGAAATTCCAGAATACAAATCTTGTTATGTATAAACTTGACGATTCGAATATAATAACTTCTGAACAAGCTCAGTTTGAATGAATGAAGTAGTTCATTGTTAATTAATTCAGCAATAAATACATATTAGCATTTGAATATTTCAGCATTTAGGCCTTCCAAATTTACTCTCTTGTTGAAGATTTTTGAAAATGCTGATGGTGCATGGTTTGATAACAGCTGATCCGAAAAAAGAAAGTATATACGTTTTAAAAATGGAGAAACAAGAATACAATTTTACCATAAACTGCATTAAAACCAGGTTGTTTAATTATTATCTCTTTAACCTCTCTTTGCCTCTTTGATTTGAAAAGGGAATTTATTAAAAAGATACAAATCAATGCCATGTGATGCACAAGGTATATTATATATATAAATAAATGTATATAAATTTAATCAAGCTGGCTTTTGATATCTTTGTTAAACAAGTAACACATTAAGCAGGTGATACATGATTTTAAAACCTGTGGACAATACAGGATTTATTTTGTCAAAATCGATTTTTTGAATTCAACAAATTTGATTGTTTATTATCCTTTTTTGATTTGAATTCTATCTATCTATCTATCTATCTATCTATCTATCTATCTATCTATCTATCTATCTATCTATCTATCTATCTATCTATCTATCTATCTATCTATCTATCTATCTATCTATCTATCTATCTATCTATCTATCTATCTATCTATCTATCTATACTATCTATCTATCTATCTATCTAATCTATCTATCTATCTATCTATCTATCTATCTATCTATCTATCTATTATCTATCTATCTATCTATCTATCTATCTAATCTATCTATCTATCTATCTATCTATCTATCTATCTATCTACTATCTATCTATCTATCTATCTATCTATCTATCTATCTATCTATCTATCTATCTATCTATCTATCTATCTATCTATCTATCTATTATCTATCTATCTATCTATCTATCTATCTATCTATCTTATCTATCTATCTATCTATCTATCTATCTATCTATCTATCTATCTATCTATCTATCTATCTATCTATCTATCTATCTATCTATCTATCTATCTATCTATCTATCTATCTATCTATCTATCTATCTATCTATCTATCTATCTATCTATACTATCTATCTATCTATCTATCTATCTATCTATCTATCTATCTATCTATCTATCTATCTATCTATCTATCTATCTATCTATCTATCTATCTATCTATCTATCTATCTATCTATCTATCTATCTATCTATCTATCTATCTATCTATCTATCTATCTATCTATCTATCTATCTATCTATCTATCTATCTATCTATCTATCTATCTATCTATCTATCTATCTATCTATCTATCTATCTATCTATCTATCTATCTATCTATCTATCTATCTATCTATCTATCTATCTATCTATCTATCTATCTATCTATCTATCTATCTATCTATCTATTATCTATCTATCTATCTATCTATCTATCTATCTATCTATCTATCTATCTATCTATCTATCTATCTATCTATCTATCTATCTATCTATCTATCTATCTATCTATCTATCTATCTATCTATCTATCTATCTATCTATCTATCTATCTATCTATCTATCTATCTATCTATCTATCTATCTATCTATCTATCTATCTATCTATCTATCTATCTATCTATCTATCTATCTATCTATCTATCTATCTATCTATCTATCTATCTATCTATCTATCTATCTATCTATCTATCTATCTATCTATCTATCTATCTATCTATCTATCTATCTATCTATCTATCTATCTATCTATCTATCTATCTATCTATCTATCTATCTATCTATCTATCTATCTATCTATCTATCTATCTCCCCAGGTAATTTTAAAGATTCCGCTAGTAAGATTCCGCTAGATAATTCTACTCTGTAGGAATGTCCCATCATACAGCTTGTTCTAGCTACAATCGTCCACAAATGTGTTGCCTCTGGCAATTTTATACCATAAACCAAGAACCAAAAGTTTAGCAAAGTCAGCAAAAGAACATAGCAGCTAGATATTTTGCAGATAGTACGTTCTGTTCTCACTCGTGATCAATGTTTATATACAGGTATGTCACGTGTAATTGTTTACGTTGCTTAGCCACAAAAGGGCAGTTCTTAACATTAAGGGGGAATAGAGAGCCATATTTTTCGTGGACGATTGTAGCTAGCTATATATATTGTACATACGTCAGGAAATAAACTTTTTTAACCCTGCCGCTGAGCATACACCAGTGCGGCTCAAGTTACAGAAGCGAAAATTATTTCAATATATATATATATATCGGGAAATTTTTACAACATCAACATTTGTTATTACTGAGGCTTTTTAAATTCTGAATAGCGGTTCTCGTTCAATCGTCAACATGTATTGAAAATCTCCAAATGTATTTATTATTTCTTACTTAATTTTACGATATGCAAATAATGTCCCAATAATTGCTGTTTTTGTAACTTGACCTGATCTTTACACCAATGCGGCTCTAACGACGTTTTTGTTCAGTTTGAGATAAGAGCTTTTTATCCTACTGTCATGAAAACTTGTTTGCAAAATAGACATATACTGCTGTTTGATTTTTAGCTGGACAGGGTAACAATGGGCTGTTTCCGCTGTGTTTTTTTTAAACCGAAGTTGCAATAAAGGTTTTTTTGGAAAATGTGTTACGCTTATCAGATGTCACGATTAATTTTTGATCTTTCACAGAAACTTTTTCCATAAAATATTGCAATTTTTTTTTGCTTTGAGAGGGTAAAAACAGGTTATAAACTGTATTTTTATTTTTAAATGTTACAAAATTTTCCACAAAGTAAAATTTTTTTAGCCGATTAGGATAACAACAGGTTGTTAACTGTCTGTTTGTTTGAACCGAAGTTAGGATAGTTTTTTGGAATTGGGTATTATGCCGAAATGTATGTGAGAAACAGTATACCTGTACAAATCACTCAGCCCAGTGTTAACAACACGCTGTTACCTGTGTTTCTATTTAACAGAAGTTGTGCTAATTTTTTGTTTGAAATGGTATTAAACCTATATGGATGTGCGACATTGTTTACCTATGCTAAGCGCTCACCCTGGATTGAAATTCACTTTTTAAGTTTTGCGAGAAACATTTTGAGAAATTCGCTAAGATGGGCACAACATATAAACTGTATTTAATTACTGTATTTAGGCTGTGTGCCGTAAATTCCTAATTTATATAATATTCACCTGTAAAGTTTTGTATATATATATATTTATGCCCTGCTGGTCTAATATCTAGAGAGATCTAGGTTCAAATCCTGGACAGGGCTAGGAGAAACATAATTATCTTGCACCTACATAAACCAGATATTCTAAGTATATGATATTAGCTATATTGAGATAGATAATCTTTAAGTCATAGAGGGGGGAGTTTGCATACATTTATCACTTTCATTCCTAAAAATGCTTTGTTTTTGTAATAGAACTATCACTTTATGGTAAAAATGTTTGTGTTGATAAACCTGGTAGGCACAAGAAACCAAAAATTTTTTGCCTTTCTCGTGCACTTCTGATTATTTCTATATCTTGACTTTTTAATGTTGTTGTCATTGGAACCAAGTTAACTTTTAATCTCAGATTTATCAAAAAATGATAGTTTTTTTGGCGTTATGACCGATTGTTTTAATACTTGTATTGGCACATAATTCTACTAACATGAATCACTGTATATTGGACCTGATATTAATTTGAGACCTTTTTTTGAGCTATTGAATTTGAAATATTTGCACCTCAATATTTTGTATACTCCTTGTCTAATATGATACATATCTTAGATATATTGGGTATGCGTAATCTTTGAGTTGAAGGGGGGAGATTTTCTATTAAGGTGCCTGCCCCTGCCTTGCCGTTCCCTTGCGTTGCCGGCCTAACCCTGCCTTGTTGATTCCTCTTCCTGTTTCCTTGCCTGGCTTTGCCTACCCTTCCTATGCCTTTTCTGGTGCCTGCCTACTATGCCCTTGCCTGTGCCTCCAATGCCTTGCCTACCCCTGCCTTGCTGATTCCTCTTCCTGTTTCCCGGCCTGCCTTTGCCGTGCCCTTTCCTTGCCATGCTTAATGCCTTTGCCTTGGCAACCTCTCCGCAACACTTTCTATATTGATTATTAATTAAAATAAATTCTAAAAATTAATTTATTTATTTAATTAATTTAATTACTTTAATTTATTACCATAAGTAAGAAAAATAAATTTAGTGATAAAAATGAATGCATTATTTTAATACGCCATTTTTAATAATAACTACTGGTCCAGGAGCTCATAACAGAACTTTAGGTCCCATTTTCTACAAAAGGTTTGACCCTCCAAATAGGTTGGTAGTATCACGGACAATAAAAATCACATGGTCAGCTGACCCAATCTGGTGGCGTTTGGGTCCCAGGCCCCTAAAATTACCCTACTTCGAGACTCCTATTTGGTCCCATAATTCTCAAAGCTTAAAAGTTGGTAACGTGTGTCATTATATGAGAGAATCTGAAAAATGATAAAGCTTACCGAAAAATTGGGTCTTAAGACTGAGTCAAACCCCCCTCAAAGACCATATTTAGGACCTTAATTTGTCCCCATAAGCTACAAACTCCAAATTTTGCACAAACATTCTCTAACATAGTGGAATGTCATTGGTCATAAAGCTGACCAAAAATTTGGGTCTCTTGGCCTAGTCAGACCGCGTCTCGCCCCATATCCCCATTTTAAACAGCGTTTAGAGGGTGTAAAAATACCAGTGACTACAAAGCCCAAGCTCAATATTTGTGTTCTATACTAACTATGTAATACATAAATGGTCGAGCTTACCAAAAAATGCGGTCCTATCAGCAGGTCAGACAAAGATCTGAACAGGGACTGAAATTAGACCTCATAAGGTACAAACTCAAAATTTTGTAAGACTATTCCTTTGTTCACACGAATGTGATTTGGCAAAAAGCAAACCAAAAATTACGGTCTCTTGATCAGTTCAGACAATAGTTAGCGATATCAAATAAAAAAGAAATGTTCTGATAGCATCTAATAAAATATAAATATGTACAACAGGTTATAGCAGCATGATTGGTGTTGTTCTGCGCATCAGCATCTAAAGATGAGAAATGTCATTTAGTCATAAGATCTAGTTTAAACTAAAATACAACATTAAAAAATATTAAAAAAGTTACTCAGTTCTAGAATATATGACATTGAATCCTATTTTGTGTAATAGTTTCGTCATATCACACCAAAAAAAATTCTAACTTTAAATTATCATTACACATCTTCGTCGCTAGTTTCGTCATCATTGTCTGAATCGTCATCACTTGACAGTTCATCAAACCCTTCAAAATCTTAAATACTTTTAATATTTAAAGTAGCGGCGGCAGTGGCGGAAATAAAGCATTGCCTCCGAGTAATAATTAAGAAACTAAATGACTTGTAAACTTGATATCCAAAATTTTACCTTCTACTTCTCTGGAGAATCCATTATGATTTTCATCGCTGGTGACATCTACCGCTTTTGGAGGCATTTCGCCTTCGTACCACTTAATGGTATAGCTTTTATCTTTCAGCAGCCAACCTGTCTTCAGGAAGGTGAGTTAGAGGCTCGGTCGTTATTGATGACATCCATTACTGTGCAACATATTTTTGTGCGATAAATCTTTTGACGCAACACTCATAAACAAGGTGGTAGAGAACTTTCATCAAACTTTTTAACACAGGAAGTTGCTTCATTTTGTCCTTATGGTTTACACTTTTCCAAAAACATTACCAACCTAGCTTCATCTACAGATGATATATTCCTTTTTCCATACATGCTGCATACAAATTTTTCCAACGTTGCAAAAAAGCATCATCTGTGACATCAAGATTTGTTCCTACAACCATCCACATAATCTTTGAGACAAACTAGAAATTCTATCAAAAAACCAGAATAGGCCGTTGACGCAAATGTCCATTTTTCCAACTGAGACGGTTTAAACATGTAAAAACCTATAATTAGCGTATAGCAGCACTGTAAGGCTTCGTTCTATTTTACTTTTCGGTTTCACTAGTTGAATTCAGAATTTCCTAAAGCTGAAGTTCCGTGAGCCTGGAGGCAGTACGTCGAGTTTGAGAAGACTTGTGGTGCGAGTTTGTGAATTTTTTTTGTCAAAAATCGAAAAGTCTCAATATATTATGTGGGTGATTGTAGCTGTTTAAATACTACTTGCACACTTTCATCTTTTTCCTTTCCTACTAAACGCGACTGTATAGTCACATCCAGTAAAAGCATGGTATGCTGGCAAGGCCATGCAAATATTTTTGCCCAATTTCTGGTATATTTGATTAATACTACTGTACCTTAATGTATTTTAGCGTAAACATCGGTTTCCATCCAAATATTCAAGTTGTCAGGTAACTCACTGAGGCAGCCAAGAGCAATTATCAGCACGTCAGTATCTATCGTTCTTCTCACAACGTTTGAAGGTGGTTGAATCGAAGATAGGTGGTACAAAATTCTGGCTTCTTCATGAGTTGAAGACAATTTAACGATCTCGGTTTTGACCACGATCTCTCCTTCAACTCTAAATATGTAGCAAGTATCATTGCAATTCATTATGACTGTTTTGTTTCTAAGTACTGTTGAATGCATGTGGTTCTCCCAAAGGAAGGCTAAGAACTTTACCAATGCTGCTTTGTAGTGATCATTTCTCAATGCATTCAACCAGTTTAAAGGTCTGTTTTGCTCAGGTCCATGTCTCTAAGTACATCGCAAATCCCTTTCACAATACTTGATACTCGGGTGTACCAGTTTGTCTAGAACAAAATGTATGATGTTTCCCTTGCTAGCACAAACGCGTTTCAAAATAAATGTTGCCAGAGCTCCAAATGTTGCCGGAAGGTCAACAAAAAGATGTAGGAAAAACATTCCATCAATTATGTTAACATCGACGCGATTTGGATCGTCAGTTTTCACTTTTGCTTCTAACTCGTTCAATAATTTGACTTTAGGGGTCTTTTGCATTTTGCCATCAACATGTCCAAGAGATAAAGGGACTGGTGTTAGAGAATACTTCAGTACCTCTGCCATATCAATTTTCCTTTGTACCGAATGGTACAAGATTCTACCAAACAAATCTCTCATCATCGTTACAGCAACCACTTTGTTGTTAGCAGCTTTAATATTCTACTTCGTTCCCCCAGTTTCAAATGTGTGTAATGTTTGTCTTCGTATAGGTTTCTCGAATCTTGCTAGATCTTTAGAACATTCATTAATAAATTTGTCACGTGGTTTGCTTCCAACACTAACGATGTTGAGACAAACTTTGTTGTGTCTGGGGAGGCTGCTTTTCCTGATTGAAAAGATGTTGTTTCTCAATGGCATCGTTAAATGGATTCATCGTTTCCTTGAGCATGTTTAAAACTTGATGTAGTTCTTCAGAATTTTGTCACATTCTGCTAGCCTTTAAATCTTGAGACACGTCTACCTGTTTTGTCATCCCCAAGTTTTCAAACACGTATGACACAATACTTGTTCGAATAGAATGACTTTGTGCCCATCGTTGACGAGCAGAAATAGAATTTGTTAAAGCTGATATACCTTTTCGCTGACATGCAGCATCTGCATTTATCGTCTGCTCTAATGTCAAGTCGATTGGTAATCTTGAGAATGACTTTTGGGTTCTTCGCAGCGAAAATAATCCCCTTTGAAATTCGGTGTAAACCTCGGGATGAGAGTCCTTTAGTTTAAGAAGATTATTATGATAACAGACAATCCAACGAGCGTAATTTGGATGGTTCATGCTAAAGAAATAGTTTGCGACTTTAGGCAAACAGCACACATACAGATCAAAGTTTCCATCCCTCAAGCTTCTACTGAAATCATGGTAAAGTCGAATCATCTCAACGTACCCCCATCCAATATTGTGCTGTTGCACTATGATTTCCTTTCTCTGTATCTTGTTGACTTCTTTGGATACTTCACGTCCTTCATGCAAGCTCCAGGATTCTTGGGATTTTATAAACTTGTTTTTTTCTTGGATATCTTCTTTTAATTGACTTTCCTCTCTTTCTTGAAGAAAATATTGAAAATGAAGAATCTCCATTGCAAGTGGTGACATCTTTTACTTCTTTTGTAACACTTTCCTAGCAAAAATGACTTGAGAGAACCTGTTCAATCACACCAGCTTCATTTAGGATATGCGGACCACCAGATTCAGCGATGTATTTGCCAAAGGAGCCACATATATATGTATATATATGTTACTGAAATGTGTTTCGTACCACATTCATTCGCAATCACCTGTGCACGTCTCAATGTTTCTGCTACTACAGCTATAGAAGTTGGAGACTGATTAATTTGTGGCAGGTACCAAACTTTTTGCAGATTGGTGGTATTTGGAAAAATTATAGAATTCCAGCCAACCCACATTGGTGTAGTGTCGGGTGAAAAATAAAAATCCATCATCCACAAGACCAGAGAAGAGCGTCAGAACCCCTTTCATATATCAAAGCACGCATGTACGATACGTACATGCGTGCTTTGATATATGAAAGGGGTTCTGACGCCCTTCTCTGGTCATCTAGTGGAAGCATTATTCTTGTTAACATCTTAGGTTTTTTTCTGTACGGCTCTATGTCTAATCCTACAGCCAGGTTTCGTGTTGTATTTGGACGAAAACGTTCTATTCTATTTAAAAAAAAATCTAAAAATAAGTTAAGGCCCTGAACACATTGGAAATAAGACAAACGTTCTTCTATTGCTTCTCCTGCGCATTATAAAATATCTTAACAGGTACAACAGGAGATATTAAAACATAGATAGTAACTATAAGATGCAAATTATGTTATCTAAAAAAATCAAATGTGATCTGACATGATCAAGAGACCGTAATTTTTGGTTTCCTTTTTGCCAAATCACATTCGTTTAAACAAAGGAATAGTTTTGATAGGAATAGGAAAAGATTTTGAGTTTGTACCTTATGAGGTCTAATTTGAGTCCATGTTCAGATCTTTGTCTGACCTGCTGATAGGACCGCATTTTTTGGTAAGCTCGACCATTTATGTATTACATAGTTAGTATAGAACACAAATATTGAGCTTGGGCTTTGTAGTCACTGGTTTTTTTTCACCCTCTAAACGCTGTTTAAAATGGGGATATGGGGCGAGACGCGGTCTGACTAGGTCAAGAGACCCAAATTTTTGGTCAGCTTTATGACCAATGACATTCCACTATGTTAGAGAATGTTTGTGCAAAATTTGGAGTTTGTAGCTTATGGGGACAAATTAAGGTCCTAAATATGGTCTTTGAGGGGGTCTGACCCAGTCTTAAGACCCAATTTTTCGGTAAGCTTTATCATTTTTCAGATTCTCTCATATAATGACACACGTTACCAACTTTTAAGCTTTGAGAATTATTGGACCAAATAGGAGTCTCGAATTAGGGTAATTTTAGGGGCCTGGAACCCAAACGCCCCCAAATTGGGTCAGCTGACCATGTGATTTTTATTGTCCGTGATACTACCAACCTATTTGGAGGGTCAAACCTTTTGTAGAAAATGGGACCTAAAGTTCTGTTATGAGCTCCTGGACTATACTCCCGTGACCTCAATCGCCAATCTCGTTCCCAGGGCTTCTTTTTCTTTCTGATATGTGGCTGGCGCCGCGCCAGCCACATATCAGAAAGAGAAAAAGAAGCCCTGGGAACGAGATTGCTCAATCGCCGTTTTCGCTCAGGAGCTACAGAAAACAAATGGGACAGTTTACTGATAGTTTTACTGACTTTGTTTTGACCGCTCGCACATAATACACCAATCAAAAGTTTGATTGTTTGAAAAACCAATCCAAGACTTTCGCGGCCTGGGCATGCCAACGAAGAAACATGAGGACCGAAACATGATGGCCATTTTAATTTTTAAAGTAATGGTGGTCAGTGCTGTTTGTAAGTCTGTTTCACCTTTTTGTCTTCTATAAGCTTTTTATTTTCGTAATATTAGTTTTTTGTATGTTCTAAAATGTTAAGATAAATATATTGTCACGTTTTTAGTCACGTACAGATCTTAAACGCACCAGTTTTAGGATTTTTGGCTAGGAACGAAGATTTTGGAGGCTAGCTAGCTAGAGCCTTACTTATTACTATTCTGTATGGTATAAGAGCTTTTTATCCTACCCACCATTTATTTTTATGTCGAGACTGTAGCCATTTAGCTAGGTCCTATCTTTGGCTAAAAAGTGAGAGTATAAAAATGCAGTTTGGCTACAACAACAGTCAGGGAAATCCTCTTAATTAAGCTGTATAGCTTAATTTGGAGATCTCCTAAATAAGCTGTATCATACAGCTTAATTAGGTGACATACATCTAAATTAGGAGGTAGAAAAAGTTTTTCCCCGATTTCTCGAAAAATGTAAATTTTAGCAGAATCACCGCTGCAGCTCTTTCATCGTCAGGCCGAAGGAATTTGTACCTCAGTTTACCGTCGTCTGCATCTCAGGTGTACCATGCGGGAAATTTTCATTATTCATTATTCATTATTTTGCCCCTCCGCCTAGCTAGCTTGAACCCGAAGCCCTTGGAGCCCGAACCGGAACTGCAGCGCCGAAAGACAACCTCTGGAGACTGGGACATCCAAATGAGGCAAAGCTTGATCGCACAACTTTGTATGGCACGCATCGTACACATCAATAAAAGCCCATGGTATAATAAATTTTTTATCTTCAAACGAAGCGACTCGAACACGTATGGAAGCCATTTTTCAAATGAACTCATCGTTAAATTCTTACATCACATTTGAAAACCTTCAAAAAAGAACACTTTCGATCGATTGCAACATCAATCGAAATTACGCAATAGCTTTTTCGCAATAGGTTGCATTGAGTATATTTCATTTCTTTCTTTGTGGAACTGTGATGAATGTGTTCATCATTTATGTATATGGAATTTTTAATTATTTTTTTATTTATTTATTTTATTATTATATGTTTTACTATACCGGTTCAGTAATTTTTTCATGCGGGGTTAAAGAATGTGGCTCAGGGGCGACTTAAAATCGGAGGGTCAGGAAATAAAGCATAACATCCGCGGTAGTGATGATGGTGTGCGAAGCATGTCAGAGGGGTTTATTAAGATATTCTTTGAGTGATTACTTCATATTTTCATTCTCTGGAGGGAAAGTGAAGACAATAATGATTTTTTTTTAAATAATGAAATTTTTCATGCGGTGGTAAATATACATGCGGGCGGCCGACGGTAAACTGAGGTACGACTTCCTTCGGCCTCAGTTTGACCACTATATTATAAAAGAAGAACGGTATTTCCAGCACCCCAGGTTCAAAAGATATGGACTATAAACAACTATAAACAATGGTTCATTGTTTAGCGATAGTCTATTTAAGCTGTACTGCATCCTAGTTAGGATGTCACGTCACATGATACATCCTATTTAAGCGGATATTTTTAAAACTTCAAATTTAGCGGATCTCCGGGGTGCTACGAAAAAACTAATGTATTGGAGATGTTTATATGCACGTAAATATTGGATTTATTCAGTTAGATAGATGCTAAAATTCAGTTAAATGTGTGTTTTAGACGATCAAAGTTTTGTACATCTTAACTAAGCTGTAAAACGCCTAATTAGACTGTATCATACATCCTAATTAAGCTGACATCTAAATTAAGCTGTACAGCTTAATTAAGAGGATTTCCCTGACTGAACAATATTCTTAAACAATAATTGTTATGCTAAATGCAGTTAGCTCATCATCATCATCATTCTCGGCTTAACGTCCGTTTTCCATGCTAGCATGGGTTGGACGGGGTATATTAATGACCCTCTTCCAATCTGATCTAGACTGTGTTAGATCTAAACTCAACTTCCTCTGTATCAAGACTGTCCTTATAACCTCCTGCCAAGTCTTTCTCGGTCTGCTTCTGGGCTTTGCCCCAGGAACTATCAAGTCTCTACACTTTCTTACCCAATTATCCCCCTCCATTCTTTCCAAGTGCCCCAGCCAATTCAATCTTCTTATCTGGATAACATCTTTAATTCTACGGATACTTAGCCTGCTTCTTAGCTCATCTGAACTCTTTCTGTCTCTCAGACTGGCGTTACACATCCACCTAACCATTCTCATATCATTCCTTTCTAAACGGTCAAGATCTTCCTGCTTCACTGCCCATGTCTCACTACCGTACAACATAACACTTCTTACACAGGCCTCATACAACCTACCTTTTAACTCAATTGACAAGACTCTGCTACCTTATAGGCAGAAATTTTCGCGACAACTAATTTTCGCGATTTTCGGGCATTTTCGCGAAATTAAAATGCCGCGAAAAAAATTTAATTGACGAAATCGCGAAAGTAAAAACCGCGAAATATTTTCTTTTTTTCTTCATTTTTTAGACTCCACAGGGTAGCAGACGTAAAATTTTCGCAACAAAATAATTCTGGTGATACCCAGTTTGATAAAACCCGGGAAAATTAAGGAAGAAATGCACTTTTAAACACAATTTTAGAAGGCGGTTTGCCTGTTAACCTAAATGGCATTTTGTGTTATATATCGATCTCCTTTTTTATGAAATTTCCTCTTTTTTTAAACTTTCCTGTCTAACTCTTACACCTATGAAACCTCTTCAGTTTTAATTCTTTTATCCCTCTAGTGACATTCCTAACCAGATACCAAAGGCCAGAAGAGGTCGGAGGACATGGGTCTAAAAGACAGTATGGGATTTCTTTTCGACATTTTCCTTAACGTCAATGCCATTATTTAGGCAAACGCCGAGGCGAGTTTGAAATGTTGTACTATCCCCCCTTGATCAAAAATAAAGGTTCTTCCGCTACCTTATTGATTATAACATTGACCTTTTATGAAAAAAAGCTTCCTTTTACAGATGTCATTATTAGAGTAGAAAAACGTACTTAAAAATCATATTTTGTTTTTCCTCCACTCCGTAACTCTATGAAATTCGCGAAAATTAAATGTCGCGAAAAAATTTCAAGGCAACGAATCGCGAAAATAAAAATCGCGAAATTGTCCCAAAATTTTTATCGCGAAATTAAAATGTCGCGAAAATTTCTGACTATAAGGTAGTCAACAAAGGAAGTAACTCTCTGAACTTTTTTCAAGCTAGGTAGCTAAATCTTTTATTATTTTTTCCTGAAAACGTTTTGTGCAAATAAAATGACTGACAGATTATTTTAGCTGAACGGGTAACGACAGGCTGTTCCCTGTGTTTTCATTAAAACCGAAGTTGCAATGAAGTTTTTTTGGAAAGGGGTATTACGCCTATACGCCTGTTCAACTCTGTTTAACTATACTAAGCGGTTAGCCCAGTGTTAATAACAGACTGTTTATTGTAAAGGGCTATTATGCCTATGCGCATGTGCAACACGGTTTACCTGTACTAAGGGATCAGCCCACTGACAATTAATTTTTAAACTTTCTCAGGAATCACACCTGTATCCGTACAGGTGTGATTCCTGTTTACCTTGACTAACCGCTCAGTCCTGTTTTAGCAATGGACTGTTTCTTGTGTTTTTATTTAAGCAGAGTCTGCGAGAAAGTTTAACTGTATATACTAAGCGCTCAGCCCGATGTCAAGATTATGTTTTTAACTTTAACAAAAACTTATTCCGCAAAATAAAATAATATTAACCAATTGTTTTTGCTATATATATTGAGTAACAATGGTTTGTAAGCTCTTTTTTATTTCAGCTATCGTTGCGGGAAAGTTATTTTTTGAAAAATATGTGACAGTGGCAACACTATAATGGTGTATGCGCTTTACTTAATTTACGACATACTGTATACCTGTACTAAAGCGCTCCACGTGATCCTGTGGCACAGTTTACGGCTCTTATTAAGCGCTCCACAGAGTGTTTAACGCCGGGTTTACGGCTAGTCTCTATTATAATAGCTGTCGTCTGTCTATGTGTCCGCGAATGCTGTGTCCCGTAGCGGAAACACAAAATTTTTAAAATGTGCACCGATAACAAATGCGATATATTTTTACCGACTTTGTTTTGACAGCTTGCGCGTAGTATACCAATCACGACGCCTGATTCTTTAAAAAACAATCCAAGATTTTCGCGACCAGAAAGAATCCAAAATTTTCGCTTAGGGATCGTCTCCAAGATCCTTTCAGTTTTGATACGAATTGAAACGATTTTCATCGTATGGAAATCGTTTCAATATTTTTTTCACATCGTTTCATAATCGTATCATGAAACGAATTAAATGTTTCATATTTTAATTGCGAAACGATTTTGTATAAACTACGTAAAAATAAAACGATTGTGAAACGATTTTGAAACGATTAGAAAAAATTCTGAAACAATTTGATACGGTTGTCAAAATATTATTTGTGATACGATGTAAAAGTCTTTGAAGTTATTGAAACGAATTTTGAAACGATGTTGAACTAATTAAAAACCAATTAAACTTATATATAAATGTAAAATTATTGTTTCTCTTTTTTTTTATTCAACACAACATCGACATCATCAACAACATCTTTTATCGTAAAACTAAAAATAAACAGTTTTTCTTAAAACTAACAATTTCCTTTAAAATGGAAAATATTGCGATGAAAAAAAATTTAAGAACGAAGATCGGCGATAGAAATGCTTTTTGAGATCGCATTTTAAAAGTTTAAGAACGAAGAACGGCGATAGAAAAGCTTCGTTAGATCGCATTTTAAAAATTTAAGAACGAAATGCGGCGATAGAAATGCTTTTTTAGATCACATTTTAAAAATTTAAGAGCGAAGAACGGCGATAGAAATGCTTCGTTAGATCGCATTTTAAAAGTTTAAGAACGAAAAGCGGCGATAGATATGATTTTTTAGATTGCATTTTAAAAATTTAAGAACGAAGAACGGCGATAGAAAAGCTTTTTGAGATCGCATTTTAAAAGTTTAAGAACGAAAAGCGGCGATAGATATGATTTTTTACATCGCATTTTAAAAATTTAAGAACGAAGAACGGCGATAGAAAAGCTTTTTGAGATCGCATTTTAAAAGTTTAAGAACGAAAAGCGGCGATAGAAATGCTTCGTTAGATCGCATTTTAAAAGTTTAAGAACGAAGAACGGCGATAGAAATGCTTTTTTAGATCGCATTTTAAAAGTTTAAGAACGAAGAACGGCGATAGAAATGCTTTTTTAGATCGCCTTTTAAAAATTTAAGAACGAAGAACGGCGATAGAAATGCTTTTTTAGATCGCATTTTAAAAATTTAAGAACAAAGAACGGCGATAGAAATGCTTCGTTAGATCGCATTTTAAAAGTTTAAGAACGAAAAGCGGCGATAGAAATGCTTTTTTAGATCGCTTTTTAAAAATTTAAGAACGAAGAACGGCGATAGAAAAGCTTTTTGAGATCGCATTTTAAAAGTTTAAGAATGAAAAGCGGCGATAGAAAAGCTTTTTGAGATCGCATTTTAAAAGTTTAAGAACGAAAAGAACGAACGAAGAACGGCATTTTAAAAGTTTAAGAACGAAAAGCGGCGATAGAAAAGCTTTTTGAGATCGCATTTTAAAAGTTTAAGAACGAAGAACAGCGATAGAAATGCTTTTTTAGATCGCTTTTTACAAATTTAAGAACGAAGAACGCAATAGAAATGCTTTTTTAGATTGCATTTTAAAAATTTAAGAACGAAGAACGGCGATAGAAAAGCTTTTTGAGATCGCATTTTAAAAGTTTAAGAATGAAAAGCGGCGATAGAAAAGCTTTTTGAGATCGCATTTTAAAAGTTTAAGAACGAAAAGCGGCGATAGAAAAGCTTTTTGAGATCGCATTTTAAAAGTTTAAGAACGAAAAGCGGCGATAGAAAAGCTTTTTGAGATCGCATTTTAAAAGTTTAAGAACGAAGAACAGCGATAGAAATGCTTTTTTAGATCGCTTTTTAAAAATTTAAGAACGAAGAACGCAATAGAAATGCTTTTTTAGATCGCATTTTAAAAATTTAAGAACGAAGAACGGCGATAGAAAAGCTTTTTGAGATCGCATTTTAAAAGTTTAAGAACGAAAAGCGGCGATAGAAAAGCTTTTTGAGATCGCATTTTAAAAGTTTAAGAACGAAAAGCGGCGATAGAAAAGCTTTTTGAGATCGCATTTTAAAAGTTTAAAAACGAAGAACGGCGATAGAAATGCTTTTTTAGATCGCTTTTTAAAAATTTAAGAACGAAGAACGGCGATAGAAATGCTTTTTTAGATCGCATTTTAAAAATTTAAGAACGAAGAACGGCGATAGAAAAGCTTTTTGAGATCGCATTTTAAAAGTTTAGGAACGAAAAACGGCGATAGAAAAGCTTTTTTAGATCGCATTTTAAAAATTTAAGAACGAAAGGCGGCGATAAAAAAGCTTCGTTAGAGATCGTATTTTAAAAGTTTAAGAACGAAAAGCAGCGATAGAAAAACCTATGTGACAGCGCGTAGGTTTTATTGAGAGACCTTTATTAGATTAATAATTTCTTTTATTCTTTTATGTTAAAAGAATGTAAAAGAAACACCTTGAAACGATTTTGAAACGATCTAAAATAAATATACTGAAACGATCATAATGATACAATTTTGAAACGAATTATGGTATGTGCAACGATTTCAAGTAAATATAATAAAACAATCTTGAAACGATTATGAAACGATTATGAAACGATTTTATTTTTTAATGAAACGATTTACAAAATAGTGAAACGATTTCCATACGATCTGAAACGATTTCAAAAAATTAAACATTACTTTAAAATCGTTTCAAATTCGTATCACATGCTATGCTAATTAAAAAATGAAACGATTTGAAACGATTTTTTTTGAAACGATCTCGGAGACGATCCCTTAAAAAAAAAAACCTATATATTTTCGCGGCTCAATGAACGAAGGCCATTTTGATTTTTAAAATGGTCATGTGCAATGTGTGGGATGTTTGTAGGCCTGTTTGACTTTTTTATCTTCTGAAAGCTTTACATTTTTGTAATATTTGTTTTCTTTTTGTTTTCAATGTTAACCTAAATATATTGTCACGTTTTTTAGCCACGTACAGATCTTAACGCACCAGTTTTAGGATTTTTGGCTAGGAACGAAGATTTTGCTACCTAACTAGCTAGCCATCTAGATCCTTACTTATTACGTAGATACTAAAAGTAGGAACCAGCAGTAACCAACAGTAACCAGCAGTATTTCGAAGTAACCAACAGAGAACCACCAGTATTATGAAGTAACCACCAGAGAACCACCAGTATTTTGAAGTAACCACCAGAGAACCAGCTGTTTTTTTAAGTAACCACAAGAGAACGGGCAGTTATTATTAATTTACTCCAGATAAGGCAGCAACAGCGGCGCAAAGGTGTTGTGATTTTTATGCACAACACTTCATGACTTTAAACTACCAAATATGATAAATAAAAGGGCACCTAGTTCCCAGGGCTTTTTTCTGATACTTATGTTGTTCTTGCTAATTAGCTACTTTCAAGTTGTTTTCACGAGGTCCAATAAAATGCATTCCGCGAAGATTAATTTTCGAAAATATGAATAAAATTCGTAGAATTCGCGATAATTAACTTAAGTTATTTAGTTATTTATTTCGCCTAAAGGCAATTATGGAAACAAAAAGAACAGAACGAAAATAGTGTTTTCAGGATTAAAGTTTATTCTTTGAAATAAAATGTAACATGTTTCAAGGAAAAAACGTTCATATTGAAATCATAAGATTTTAACTTGAACAAAGATAAAATGTGTTGTGAGTATCATAAAGTAATGAAATTAGAACTTTTGGCACACACTACATGTTTCAAAATGAGTAGATTTGAACAGATATTAACAAAATAGAAGAATGTTAAAAGAAAAATTCGCACTATATATAGTATAGCTTGACTTAAAATTGACTTGAATGCACAGAAGTTGTAGTTATAAACAGTTATTTCAACTTAATTTGGAAAGATAACATAATATAAAAGAATCAAAGTCACAAAAGTATAAAAAACTCTTATTGAATAGAACTAAATATACATGTGAGTTTGTATAAGTTACTCGATGTTGCAGCCTTTTGTTTTAAGCTTGTGTATCTCCGAAGGTTTAAGATGGTTCTGTGTTCCTTTCGGTACGTTTATTGAATTGAAATTGAAGTTTTGATCAAATTCTTTTAGACACGTAGTGATATAATGAAGATACACGTTTCCAAACGATTTCTTTTTTTGACCGTTTTTGTCCGTATATTCGCGATCAGAAGTTGTTTTTACGCCTACAAAATCTTGGGGCATGAAACTGATACGACATTCTTGACATCGCTGCACAGTTGTTGGGAATGATTGTTTCGTGGGTCTTCTATCTGAATTGAAGATATCGTTCGTTGTGATTTCAGGCGATTTAACTTTCCAATTTGTTGATGAAATTTTGCTAATTTTAACCGGTGATATTTTGTGGTTAGATGATGTTACTTCCGTGTCGATAGCAAAGGAAGATCGCTCAGAAAAGAATTGTGGTTCAGGAAGATTACATCTTCTTTTTTGACCTGCCTTTGTATTTCCTTTTTGACCTGCGTTACTTGGCTTCACGTAAGATGAATATGCTTTTGCAGTAAAATTTAGGAAAGAATCTAGATGTTGAGATTGGCGTTCTTTCGACCACTTCAAAAATAGCGTAGGTTCTCGAAAAAATTGCTGATATCCCGGACCTAATCTGTATTTTCCTTGTCCATAAAAAGCTCTGTTAATTTCATGGATGAAGTTTTCAGTAATCCATTTTTCAAGGTAGAAGGAAACTTCTCCAATTTCAGTTCCAATATCGTTGTCACTAAGTTTCTTTTTTAATAGGCGATGTTTCAATTCTAGTCCATTGGAGTAATACCTCCCTTTTTTATTCCTTTACTTTCTCTTGCTGACAACACAAGACATTCCACAAATACTTCAAATCTGTACTTTTTAAACCATGTATAAAAAGAAGGCACTAGGCTTTCCCACGTACTTTCCAAACTTTCCAATTTTACCAGCAAATCGTTTTCGTCTTCAGCATCGGCTAATCCGAATTCGAGGACATTTTCGTTTTGTGTCCCATAAATGTCTGCCATGATTCTGTCCACAGTACGGTTGTTCACATTTAACTTTCTAAGTTTACGCGTATTAGCTTCTTGAAGGTGTTGGGTACACCAGAGGTGATTGGGAGCGTTTAATACATCGTTTAATCCACATGCAATGGCAGCATCTAAATCATACCCCACATTCGAATGTTCCTCAGCTCAGGCTTAGCGAGACAAATTTCTCCCATATACCTTCGATAAGACTCTGTATCTTTTCCAGTGCCATTGACCAACATGATATCTTCAAAAATATCATGATAATTATGAAAGATAAAATTTCGAATTTATCATCACTATCATGATAATATCGGCGGGTGAACTAAAGCGCTTTTAAGTTACGGCAACGAACGAAAAGCCTTTTTTAATCAGCAATCATCTATTCCTTACCGTGTAACGGACTATTGGACAATGGTCGAATCAAAATCAACAGGACGGACTTTTACGGAAACAAAGAAATTTTGGTTGGTATTGTGCATTGGACCTGACCTGAGACACTTTTGTTCTAATTTGAGCTAAATCATAAATCTTTCATTGTGCTTGCGCTGATCAGTATGTGGTATCAACAAAATCCTACTACACCAAAGAAGGCAGATCCTACAATTCCAAAGAAGAAGACTACTGATAAAACAAAATCAGAAGTACCTACAGATGAAATAACTCATGAGGAGGAGAAAATAGCTTTAATATTAACTATAACTACTGTTTTTTCAATATAGTGGTATCTTTTTTAACGTCTTTGCATATAATATACATAGATTAACACACCTACACCTACAATAAGTGCTAATACATTTTGTGATAACCATCCAACGGCATCCTCTGCCATATTTAGTATCCATGAGATCACGGATCCTAAAATACCTGGTAATGATGTTGCTTTTCCAGCTAATTTACCCCTTAGACTAGCAAGTGCTTTTATTTTGTTATCTATCCATTCTTTTGCACCACATTTATTTGGTTTATCATCACCTTTTGAACTTTTTGTAGATTTATTGGATCCACCAGCTGGTAATAATGCTTCAACGAGTACACCGATGGCCATACCAAAGGCTGTTAGAACTGATACTATTGTAATACTCTGCTCACGGAATAGGTTTTTAATTCTTTCGGCTAATGTACCTTCATCATTATCCATAAAACGTAAGAGTGAATTCTTGATGTGTGATATCTGGTCCCTAAATTTTCCTTTTAAATCGTCGATAACCTCGTCATTAAGCTCAATGTGATATTTTAATTCCTTTATTCTTGCTTCAATTTTTTCTCTGAATTCCAGTTTCTCAATGTTGGTATAATCTTTACTATCTTTAATTTCCTGGAGTTTCCTATTCTATTTTTCTAAATCTGCCTTATTATAATCGACACGTTTTGCTACAGCCATTTTAATATTTCCCTTGATTTTTGTCATTGCTTGATCCAAACCTCTAAGTTCACGCATTGGTACTAAAACCCCATCATCACGCTCGAAGGATTGTTGATCTAATGTTTAAATTGCCACATCTACAGCTTTTTTAGTCACATCAATCATTTCTATTGTTTCCTCTCCGGTTATTCTTGTTTATAATCATCACGCACAAACCTTAATATCTTTAATCTGTTTAATTTTTGTTTAGTGTACTTAGTGTATCTGATGTTTTTTTAATCATAAATAAGGACGATCAAAATTCATTTCCTCCATAAATTCCTTACCAAGCACCTGACCATATTCTGCAGGTTTTCTCCATTTACCACTTTCTAATAATGATACCTGTACGCCTTCTCCCTTATCAAACAGAATACCATTTTCAGTAAATCTAATTCTTTTTTCAATTTTTCTGCGGAATCTCTAATTGCATCACTACCGAATGATGAAGTTTGTCTATATTCCTGTTTCAGTCGAAATACTATAGTTTTAGCTACTTTAACCTTCTCGTTTTCTCTATTCATGTCTATCCTATAAATTCTCTTCTTCAATTGTTCCATTTCACCCATTTCCTGTTGTGACATTGCACCTGTATCCATATCATTTATTTGTACTGTTAGTTCATTCTTTTCCATCATTTCCTGATTTATCTCATCTATGTGGATCCTATCACCTTCCTCAAATGTTCTAGTATTATTGTAACTTCTATTAAATGCTTCACCTTCTAATGGTTTAAATCCTCCTTCCATTTATATTCTATATACATATGATGGAGAAAATATATAATTATTGTCTTCCTTTCCTAGTCATGAAGTATGTTTAGATTAAAACACCTATGCCCGTAATAAGTGCCCATGACATCTTTTGCTCTATTTAGTAACCATGCGACTGATCCTATAATTCCAGGTATTGCTGCTGCTTTTCCTGCTAATTTACCTAATAGGCTGGCAAGTGCTTTCAACTTGTTCCTTATCCATCCTTTGGCACCGCCGGGTGGCTGCTTCTGTAGATCCAGCTCCTGGTAATAATGCTTCAACAAGAACACCAATAGTCATACCAAAAGCTGTTAAAACCGATACTATTGTAATACCTTGTTCACGGAATAGGTTTTTAATTCTTTCGGTCAATGTACCTGTTTTCTTATCCATAAGACGCGAGAGTGAATCTTTAATTTGTGATAATTGGTAGGCAAACTTTTCTTTGAAACCGTTTATAGTTTTATTACTGGCTTCAAGTTCTTTGGTTAGACGATCTATTGTTTCATTGATTTCATTTCTTAATACCTCTTTTTCTTCATCAGTATAGTCCACACTATTTTCCAATTCTTCAAACTTTTTATTCTCTAATTCGATGTGCTTTTCATATTTGACACTGTGTAACACAGCCACTTTAAGGGATCCCTTGGTGGTGTTTATTACTTTATCCAGTACCTTAAGATCGTTTATTAGTGATAAGTGCTGCTCCTTTTTATCATCATCCATGAAAGATGTTTCCTTTTCAATATTCTCTGTGGATTCGGAAAATATATCTGAAATAGCTGACATCAAATCTAATGTTTCTTGACTAGTCGCCGGTTGTATTTTATCCGATGTTGCATCTAATTCTTCATTCAGTTCGGTAGCCGCTTTTGATGCTGCTTGTTTTGCTTTTTCTTTTGCTGATTTAGATGAATCTGGGTTAAAACCCATCTTCTCTAATAAATCATTACCTAATAATGTACCATATGATCTAGCCGTTCTCCATTTATTGTTCCTTTTTAATAATAATTTACTTCACCTTCTTCACTATTGAACATAAAATGTTTATTATGGAAATCAATTCTATCATCATACAACGTTTTAGCAGATTGTACATCTTTAACTATTACTATTCCGGATTGTTTTATTTTATAATATTCTTTATGTAGTATTAATACTATCGTTTTAGCCATCCTAACTTTTTTGGTTTCTATTATTAACCTTATTCCATAAATCTTTTCCTTCAATTTTTCTCTATCAGACATTTTACCTGTATCTATATTGTTCAACCTTATTTGTAATTCATTTAGTTTATGAATTGATTCATTCATATTTTCGGTATTAATCTCATTCTCTTCATCACCATTAGCTTCATTAAAACTTTTATTAAATTCATCGCGATCTAATGGTTCAAAACTTCTGCCATTTTTTATTATCTATATATATATGACCGAGAAAATATACCCTACATTACCTACCGCTCCGTCAATGAATTCACCTGATCAATTTCACATTGACACTGAGAAAGTATCATGAAGACTTGATTAATTTAATAAACAAGTATGAGGGCAAGAAAGCCAAATATTCAAGAAAACGTGAAAGATTAAGCAATGTATCTACTTCAGCATCTAGTTTCTATACTAACAGGAGTATCTGGCGTTGGTAGTAGTTTTACTGCTGTTGGCATACCTCTTGGGGCTGCCCTGACAGGGGTTGCCACTGTAGCAACCGCTGTATCATCTGTATTAACATTTTATTCCAAAAAGTATAACAAAAAGATTGCTAAAACTGTTGAGCTATTAGACAGGTTGACCACTTCATTGGTAAATTCGAACTACTTATCAGTAAATCATTAACGGATGGTTTCGTAATAGATTCAAATGAATTTAGCAAACTCCAGAGTCTGTATCTTGAAGTAATAAATGGCGGTAGAAACTGTGACTATAAAATGTAATCAACTATCGAAGAAAATTATCAAAAAACAATTATGGATGAATTACAAAATTTAAAAAACACAATAGAAAAAAAGTAGTGTTTGCCATGAATTGCTGTATGTTTTTTAACTGCTTATATTATAAGAATGGATGATAAATTCAATCAGATTTATTACTCTGATAGTGGCTACTGGAGAGGTAAAAGTGCAATAAGTAAGTTAGCTAAAAAGGCTGGTACAACTAATGAAGAAGCATAAAAATGGCTTCTGAAACAACCGCTGTATCAAATATATCTACCGGCACCAAAGTATGTTCCGAGACCTAATTCTTCATATTCTATTTATGCTACACCCAATGATATTCACCAGGTAGATGTCTTGCATCTTCCACATGATAAGTACAAAAGAAAAACATATAAGTATGCTCTCTGTGTTGTAGATGTAGCTAGTAGGTATAAATCAGCATATCAACTAACCAGTAAAAGCTCAAAAGAAACTGCTGAAGCCTTTGATTGGATATATGTTAATACCGATTTAAAATTCCCCAAAACATTGATTTGTGATGCTGGTAAAGAGTTTTATGGTGATGTTACCAAACTTATGAACAAGCATAATGTAATGATACAACGTGGTGATCCTATCCAACATAGAAGTCAAGGTATTGTTGAACGATTTAATAAAACATTAGCAGATAGACTATTTAGTTATCAATACCATAAAGAGTTTGTAGATCCATCAAAAAGTAATAGAGAATGGGTTGGTAGATTGCAAACTGTAGTTATTGCTTTGAATAACGAAAAAACCAGACTAATTGATATGAAACCGGTAGATGCTATAAAACATACTTTAGTAAAGCAAGGATTTTCACAGCCCAAAGGTGATAATGAAACATTACTTGATGTTGGTACTAATGTTAGGTATCTATATGAGCCCGGTGAATTGGAAGGACAAATTTATAAAGGTGAAAGACGAAAACGATCTACTGATCCAATATGGTCAGTGGATGTATATAAAATTAAAGATAGATACATTAAAAGTAATCAACCAACGTTATATTATTTAGATGGTTGTCCTAAGAGATCCTTTAATTTTGAAGAACGTCAACCCATTTGGAATCCTTAGATATTAGGTCCCACATTATTTCTATTTCCTTTTGTCTGGATTGCGTTTTTAATTGTGGAATTATTTTTGCATAATCGTTCATACCTAATGCTTGGAATATCTTTTTTAGCGTAAAGTAATAGTTCATAATGTGAAAACTTAGAAATCGATGGAATAAAAACACGTCTGAATCGAAATATGTTTTTCTAAATTCTAAAAAACCATGCTGTACAAACCAAGTTGTCAACAAAACTAAAATAAATATATACATCAAGTTCGTAAATAAACAAAATATAACACTCCCCACGTTGACATACTGTCAACTAAACATGTCCAAGATGTCCAAAAACTATAGGAATGTTTGTTTCATCAATGAATTTCATAGCTGGTTCTGTTTCATTGTTTTTCACATTATTAGCTTGTTCTACCAAAACAAGTTTGTTAATTGGTCTTTTAACTATAATTTTTCTTTGTTCATTAGAAACCATTTCAACGACAGCACCTCTCTGCTTTTGATAAGCTCCTTGACTTTCACTAATCTCCATCTAGATCATGGTACATTTTTATCTACAAATACGCTAAGTCTCCAACCAATATACCGCTGTCCGATTTTTTTTGATTACCTACGTGTTGTTCTCGCAAAGAAGTAACATATTCGTTTTTCCACTGTTCCCAAAAATACGTCAAGTTTCTTTCTATCGTTTCGAATTCCAGTGGTACGTATTCTTCATTGTCGTCAGTTATCGGAACGTTCGTTTCGAGTTTTCTACCAAAAATTAGATGATTCGGAGTTAATGGTTGAGATACTTCATCATATACGTACGTAATAGGTCGATTGTTAATAATGTTCTCGATTTTTACTAGTAATGTTAACATTTCTTCATATGTTAATCGTGACTTACGCAATAATTTACGTAGACATCTTTTCACAGATTGTACTAATCGCTTGAAAAAGCCGCCAGTCCAAGGCGCAGCTTCCAAATTGAACGACCATTTGATATTTCGTTTCGAAGCGAATGACTGAACAACGTACTTGTAAAGTTACTTCCATTGTCAGATGTCACGTGTTTTGGTGCACCCATTCTGTTCACAAGTCGTTCAAGAACTTGAACGCACGATTCAGCAGAGTTACCTGTTGCTAGATCCAGATAGGTTGCTCGAGAACTTGCACAGGTGATCAATGCAATCCATGCCTTGTGCATTTCTGAATAATCAGAACTGTTGTAAATATTTCGTATAAAAACAGGTCCGGCGTAGTCAATTCCGATATTCGTGAATGCAAAATCGTAAGTCAAGCGATTTTTCGGCAAAGGTGGTTCGACTGGATAATTGTACGATTTTCCTTCAAATTTTCGACAGATTCGACAGTCATGTAAAATTTGCTTGACAACGCTTCTTCCTTGTGGAATCCAATATGTAGAGCGAATGTGATTTAAAGTATCACGAACTTTGTTGTGTCCCACACTAGCATGTGCGTGCAACACAATAAGTTCCGTCAGTCTGTGATGTTTGGATAACAAGTACGGATTAATGGTATCATAAGGGAGAGGCGCGTTCGTAATCCTCCCTCCACAACGCAAAAAGCCATGGACGTCTGTGAAAACATCCAACGATTGTTTGATTTGAAAAAAGTTCGATTCTTTCTGAAGGAAGAATTGACTGTCCTTAATCCACATAAGAGTGGCTTGATTTATCTCATCCGCAGAAAGAATATCTTCAGTTCCAAGCTCATCTGTAGTGATTATTGTACTACTATTGTTTACATCTTCTTTATTCTTCACATTCTTCTTCAAATTACTTATAAATCGCATCACCCACGCTGTAACCCGGTATAATCGGAATGTACTGCTGTACTTACTTATGTCAATGATGGCCGATAAACTAGGCTCATCGTCAGTATTGTTAACAAATATACAATGACTGTCACTTGTAACATCGTGTGACAAGTTAATTACAGTACAAACACAAACATTGTCGACTTCAGATAGACGAGAGTCATCATTGTAACCATTAACTAAGTTAAAAACACCAGCCTGTATAGTCGGCTGTGATTCTATGAAAGGTAAAATATCACTAGCCTGTATAGTCGGCTGTACGTGATGTTCGTGAACTAAAGTGGACACACTAGCCTGTATAGTCGGCTGTGCTGCAATAAAAGACAAATTTTCACTAGCCTGTATAGTCGACTGTGCTGCAATAAAAGACAAATTTTCACTAGCCTGTATAGTCGGCTGTACGTGATCTTCGTGAAATAAAGTGGACACACTAGCCTGTATAGTCGGTTGCACGTCATTTTTTTTAACTAGACTTGAACACCTTTTCTCTTCCATTGTGATGGCTTCCTTAAAGTTGTCACCAGCCAGTAAATTCGGCCAATAACAGAAGCTTCTTTTTAAGAACTTTGGACCTTTAAACCAGAAGTCGTTACTGTAAATTTGAGAGGCATATAAACCCCTTGACACTAAATCAGCTGGATTATTTTCAGTATTAATTAGTTTCCAGGCTTCAACACCAATAGACTTACGAATTTCAACCAGGCGGTTTTGTACAAACACTTTGTACATTTTGTCTACATTCATTATCCAGCAAAATACCACAGTTGAATCTGTCCAGGCATAAATATTGTTAATAATATAATCCAGGCTTAAGGCTTTCTGCACAGTTGACAGTAATCTCGCTAATAATAAGGCTCCCAATAATTCTAACCTCGGTATAGTTTCTGTTTTCATCGGTGCTACTTTTGATTTACTGGTAACCAAGGCAACATGAGTAAATCCCGATTTTCTCTCAAATCTTAAATAAATACAACACCCGTAGGATCTCAAAGAGGCGTCTGAGAAACCGTGAAGTTGCACTGAAACAAAGGGATCATTAACTTCGAAGAAACAATATTGTCGATCGATCATAACCTTCGGTGTGTTACGTAATTCATCCAATACTTTCAACCATTCTTCTAATAATTTACCAGTTAGGTGTTCATCCCATTCCAACTTCGCTAAACAGATGTCTTGAAATAAAATCTTCAGTTGGACGATAAGAGGGTTTATCAATCCCAGTGGATCGAACAGTGACGCAGTAGCTTGAATGACGTTTCTTTTTGTTGGATTTTCACAAAACAATTGGGAGTAAGATTGTAAATCAAAAGTGATTATATCATCATGCTTATTCCAATTCACTCCTAACACCTTATTTTCGGCTCCTTTGTTAGCTATTAAGGTTTCAGGATAGGAGGAGTGGACTAAAGTCTCTAGATCATCAGAGTTTGACTGGAATTTTCTAAGGTTAAAGTTTGCTTCGCTAAGTCTCTCCTTACACTTCTTAAAAAACGTGAATGAATCATTAATAGTGTTCAAGCTGGTATTCAAGTCATCAACGTGTAACGAGTCGAGAAGTTTTTGAACGAATTCAGGGTCGACATCAAAATACGAGCTGATATGTTTAATTAGCGTTGCGGATAATAAAAATGGTGATGACGTAACACCAAATAGCACTCGAGTTAAGCGATACTCTACCAATTCATTATTTTCAAATATTTCATCAATGTTATAGGGATCTTGAAACCACAGAAATCTCACAAAATCACGATGGTTAGGACAGAGAGAGATTTGTAGAAAGGCCTTCTCTATGTCAGCTACAACTACTATGTTACGCTCTCTAAATTTGATCAATGTGTCGTATAATTCGGTCGTGAGGGATGGACCGGAATGAAGACAGTCATTTAAGGATGGACCTTTAACCTTCGAACTAGCGTCAAAAACCATTCTAGTTTTTGTTGTTGTTTTGTCAGTACGCACGACTGGGCGATGCGGTAAATAGTGGGTGTGACCGGTTGATGAGTGTTCGGTGACTCTTTCAATTATATTCAGCTGCTCTTGCTCAGATATAATTTGTGAATAATCATTTAACAGCTCAGGATTATGTTTTAATTTTTTCGTTAAAGCTCTCAATCTGTTTTTGCTATTTTCGTAATTATCATGCAGGTCTCCATGATCAGATTTGAAAGGAAATTTAACCTCGTACCTCCCTTCAGCATTAATTTTAATTTCTGAATTAAAGTTACGTAAGACGTCATTTTCGTACAATGGGAATGTCCCATATTCAAAGGTTTCATCATTTGCGGGTGAGATTCCGACGCTTTCAACACTCCAAAAGTTATCTAATGTGTTTTGAAGAGTTTTCTTTTCACTAAACTCGTTTTCAACTTTTAATACATGAATCGAAGAAATAAAATTAGACGACGATGAATTCTTATCATCTTTTCCTATCAGAGGACCACTCAAAATATAGCCAAGTTTTGAGGCTAGTGCAACAGGTCCAGTTTCATTTTCGCTCCTGATAATTTGATTATCAATGAAGTGCCAATAATAATCGGCACCTACTACAATGTCTATCCCCATGGATGAGTTATTAGTATTTAAATCAGCTAATTCCAAGTCCAACAAATATGGATAATTTTCTTGTGCAAAATTAATCGCCTGATTTGCTAAAGGTTGACAAATTTCATTTACGAAGGCGCACACTGGAATTTCCAAATCTCCTCTTTTTGATTTTACAGAAAATTTAACAACGTCAAGTTTATTTGTAACGCGACTACCTCCAAATGCCTTGATAGTCATTTCTTTGGTTCCGATCGATTTCAAATTAAGCAACTTCCTAGCTTTAGGAGTTATAAATCTGTTCATGGAACCTGAGTCGAATAAAATTCTTAAATTCGCAGATGCCTTATTGTCGGTTGAAAGCACACAGGCCGTCGCAGTGTGGAGTAAAACGGCATTAGTCGTGATTTTAACGTTCGCTACATTTGCGCTTGATTCATCCTCTTTTCTATCTAATAAATGGCATATGGCAACATGATGCTTTTTTTCGCATTTAAAACATTTCATTTTTGCAGAACAATCTCGAACAACATGTCCATGTCGAAAGCATAAAAAACAACGACCATCTTTTTTGAGAATGTTTTTTCTTGATTCTACTTCTGTCACAATTGTGCATTTCTGTGGCTTGTGTTGTTTATCACAGAAAACGCATAAATTAAAAGAGCCATGTGTTCTATTGTTAGGTGGTGCACGAGTTCCATTGTTTTTTCTGTTATATTGTGCCGAAACATTTAGCGAAGATGCTGAATAAGGAGAGGATTCCCCTGCTTTGTTTGTTGTGCTTGTGAGGTTTAATTTCTCACGTGTTTTGATTTCTTGTTTCAAAAATTGGAGAATAACGTTTATGTCCCAAATATTTTTGCCAAATTGCCTTGTTATAATCAGCTTAAGTTCTTGGGGTAACTTAGACATCAAAACGGGTATAAGCATGGGACCATAATCAGCTGCACTCAAGCCAATAGACTCTAAACTCCTAACTTGAGCGTTCACGTGGTCATACAAACAACGTAAATCATTTGTATCGGTACTGTTCACAACAGTGTCAAGTTCTAACAATTTGTTCATGTGGCTAGATATCAAAATTTGCTTATCCCCATACGGCTCTTTTAATAAATCTAACGCTATTTGATAGTTTTCGTTACATAATGATAATCCTTTAACA
Source organism: Hydractinia echinata (assembly GCA_030067915.1). Classification (NCBI taxonomy): domain Eukaryota; kingdom Metazoa; phylum Cnidaria; class Hydrozoa; order Anthoathecata; family Hydractiniidae; genus Hydractinia; species Hydractinia echinata. The sequence goes on along the minus strand of JASGCC010000183.1, from coordinate 170,109 downwards.
CAGTTTGAGGCTTCCCCAGTTAAAAAATTAATAAGATAACTCATTTTTTCAACGTTTGAAATATTTTCATTCTTATCGACCGTGCATTCAAAAGAGTCAATGAAGTTTCTCCAAGTTGTTGGGTCTCCACTAAACCTTTTGATCGAAATCTTAGGTAATTTTACATTTGTGGTTGTAGAAGATGTCGAAGGAATACTCACATTGTCTTCTTTCTTTTCCTTTGATTTAATAAATTCATGCAAAGTTATCAGTTCCTCATTAAAATACAACTCAAACTCTGTTGCGTGATCAGTTTCATTTTCAAGCTCATTTTCATCAACTCCAGCTAATATATCATCGTTCAGTTCTTTCAAAGTTTGAAACTTTGTGGAAACTGTTCTTTCCGAAGATAACAATCTATTAAATTTACGTTCTTCATAGTTTTCATAAATTTCTTTCACAGTGCCACTAAATATTTTTCTGATTGTATTTTCAGCAATATTTCTAATTTTAATTTTCCTCTCCATAGTGATAAATATCAAATGTTATTCAAATAAATGTTCGTTTTAAATTAAAACAGCCACGTGGTTTTGTAATATGTGTTAGTAACATGTATTAGTAAATAAATAATCTTCTTTTCGTAGTAATAATCAAATATTCTTCGTAATAACTTTCAAAAATAATCTTGTATGTTTTCAGACGATAAAATGTAATATAAATCCGGCTCGGTGGACCAATGTGAAAACTTAGAAATCGATGGAATAAAAACTCGTCTGAATCGAAATATGTTTTTCTAAATTCTAAAAAACCATGCTGTACAAACCAAGTTGTCAACAAAACTAAAATAAATATATACATCAAGTTCGTAAATAAACTAAAATATAACATATAAAGCTCTTTTTCTTATTTGGTTTGTACATGGATGTACGGTTTGTACTTATCGTATATGCTGCCTATAACAGTAAATAGATTTTCTACTCGATCACGTTCCTCTATTGTTAGATGTGGAAACGGTTGATTCATTAATGTAAAATAAATGTAAAATATATATACTATTTTTATAAGACATCAAATTATTATTCTTTAGCAAGGATTCTAGTATGGGAATACTAAGTGGTATAGTGTAATTGTATACTAAATTGTCTGTATTATTAATCTGATTCCATAAAGTTTTTATTACATCATCGGGTACATCTTGATCTTGTATACATATAAACTGTTTCAGAATCACAGTAAAATTCCCATCTCTCTTGTTTATGCACTTCTTCCGAAAGGTACAACGTTCAAAAACGCCGTATGAAGGTATATAAACAGGAATATCGCTAACTACACCACATTTTGGACAAACTAGTGTAGATGATGTTCTGCTCTTTATCTTTTCCACATCACAAGCACAATATATATCATCTTTATCACCAGTATCACTCAAATAATCATCCATATGATACCCCATATAATCAAGTAAATCCTCATCACCTGATTCCAACATTTCTCTATCTGTAAGTTTATTCATCTATACTGTACATACAAGTTATTTCTTTAAGTCTTAAACACATTAGACATCAGATGTAACCGACATCGCAAAAACCTTCCATCACATGATGACGTCATATGGGACCGACATACCCATTACATCACATGGTGACGTCATATGGATAAGTAGTATAGTATTCGAGCGCATGATGACGTCATATGATAAGTAGTACAGTACTTGGGGTGTACGAAGCCACTTTTGATAAAAAGTGGCTCGTGAAAATATCAAAAATATCAAAATTTGCTATTACTTAAATATGACATCATAATTTATGCAACATAATTAAATCTGAAATTCTTTATTAAATGTGAATATCTTGAGAACGAAAAGAGCTTTTTTAAAAATTTAAAAAGACTTGTTAACCAACTTTTTAAGCTCTATAATATAAGTCCAACATCATTTTATACCTCGGGTTTCCTTTAATATAAACTATGCGTTACTTCTACGAGCATTTTTGACCAAGCTTTACGGAATTTTATTTCTCGTTTTATTATTGAAAAGGAAAAAAAACTGGGGACGAGGGTAAGCTTTGATGTCTCGATGTTTTCTGCATCTGTTCTGCCCAATCTTGAAACGCCACCCGTGTTTTCTGACAGTGACAAATGGGTGGCCAGTCTTAAGACTGGACTGCCCAATCTATGGACGTACATGTCCAATCTTAGAACAATTGTGGAAGACAAAGAACAATGAAAATTTTAGACCGATTTATCTGAATCTTCATATATAAATATTTTAATTTTAAAATTTGGCTACTACAATCTGTATATAAATGCTAAATGTATAATATGTAATAGCTACAGCTAGCTAGCTACGAATTTTACTGTGTCCAAAAACTGGCCTGGTCAATTCAACAGTACTGGGCACATCCCTTCTTTAAAATCTAAAAGGCGTCTGAAGATTGGCCTAACATAGTCTTCTGCCTAATCATGTGACGCCCTGCCCAGTCTTAAGACAGACCGGCCAGTCTTAAGACCAGGCATTTTTATGTCCTAAGATGGGCAGAACACATCTACCAAAATTCGGAAGAAATTCGAACAATGTAGCCAGCTAAGCTAGATAAGCTGAATCCGAAAATGAAGAAATGAAGTTGCAATTGTGGCTAACAACGTCGTTTACAAACGTAATTGTGACATTTATTTTATTTGTTTTCTTTGGTTACTTTTATTTATATATAACTGAAAAGAATAATTTTCTTTGTGTTTTGAGTCTTAAAAACGTTACTAGCTATATAGCTAAGTAAAGTATATAAAGTAAAAATACCTAGCTAGCTGCTACTAGCTACTAAGTTTTCTTAAACTCCTCATAAATATGCTGGATAACTTGATACAGAATGTATAGATGCATTTCTTATGCTGAGAAATTTGCTTTTTTTTTATGCTATCACAAATATTGTTTTGCTGGCATTAATCAAGTTCCTAATAATGGCAGTTTCTAAAAATCATTTGCCGGATTCCCTATGCTGTTTATAGAAAAAGGCTTGTGTCAGTAGTATTACTAATATTAGGTCGAGAATCGTTGAATTACTGGGAATACAGCTTTACGATAATTCAATTGTACATGCGTTCCTACGGCTGTCCATTGTTTTACAATATCGGAAAAAAGGAGGTAAAAATCGTGTTTTTATGAGAGTTTGTTAGAGACGAAAGCGTGTTTCCTCCAGTTTTTTAACTTCCGTCGTATCAATTTCTTACAATTTTTCAGGAAACGTTAATAATAATAAGATACAACTTATGTGTACTTTTCATTAAAAACAAAACTCGGCAAGAAAAGTTATCACGAAAAAACGTGTTTTCTCCTTAATAAACTCTTATAAAAGTGTGATGTTTACCTCCTCCGATCGCAAAATAAGCTGCGATGGAGTGTTAGTTTTCCCGAATTATCGTAAAGGTGTATTGCTGATATTTCAAGTATTGTTTTGTTGCCATAAGTCAAGTTCACTACTACAATCTCTGAAATCATTGGCCTTGATCAAAAAACAGGCTTGGTTGGAAATCAGTGAAATACTTGGATAATAAAAAAATGTCGAAAAATAATTTTTGTGGTTGGTAAGAAATCACAAAGGACTGTCGGAAAACGGCAAACAAATATATATAATAAAGGATGATCTAAAGTAGGGAATTGAATAACAAAAGTTTAATTTGCAAAATGGAAAAAATGCAGAAAGTATATACAGTATAGAACTGGTTTGAGGAAAATTTTACTTCAAATGTTAATAGCTTTAATTTAAATTAAGGAAGCCATTGCAATGCACATAACTTAAACACTAAACCTCTTAACACTAAACACTAAATATCTCTACAGCCGTTTCTCAAAAGTACATGATCCTATACATTTTCTTGATCAGCGTTTCCAGCTCTATACGTGCAACAGGTATGAACTTTTTTTTTTCACAAAAAAATTTTAAGATCTCCTTAACCGGTCCTCAAAACAGCGCGATCCCATATATACATTATTTTGATCAGCGTTTCAAACCCTGCACAATTTTTGTGTATTAACACAGGTTCCTTGCTGACGTCATAAAAATTCCAGTGACGATTCTCTTTTCACTTTATTCCTGCCTAAGTGGATTTTTCCACATGCTTTGTCGACTAGTGCCAGTATATACTGCAATCAGACAAGCAATGTTTAAACTCATTTAAACTAATGAAACCCAAACAACAGAACTGAACATCTGAACTAGCAACTCTCTCAGTTTTGACTTCCTTGTTTCTGATAGCCAAAAAAAGATTTATATGAAGAGTCTTCCGACTACATGAAGTTTTTTTAAACAATCTGAGCCAATGTTTTGCATCCTAAGATTCCATTTTGACAAGCACAAGAACAAGATAGTTAGTGGATTGTTTCCACTGGGGGCCAGTTAAAAAGGAACTATGGCGATGTTTTCTCTTTCTATGATCCTGTTTTAATGTTTTTTAAACGATTTTAAACGAACTACAACAATGTTTTCTCTTTGTACAATCCCATTTTAATGGTTTTCTACGATCCCTTTCGATGGTTTAAAACAAACTTTCTGTCATCATATCAAATCAGTATGTTTACTTTGTTTACCCATTCTAAAAAATTGTACGCCGATATTTATTTCCTTATGCTCACATTAACAGTATGGATAGAAGATTAAAAATAGAATAAAGCATTCAGGTTTAGTTTTGAAACTGGTGAAACTAATTTGTGAATTTTAAATTGTGGGTTGTGAAAATAAAATTACAAACAAATCTTTACAGATTTTGCATTGATAGTTTTTTAAAAGCGCAACTGCCACATTTGGTATGTTTACACAACGTTAATTTTAAAACTTAGGGAACCCAGGGTATAAAATGATGTTGGACTTATGTTATAGAGATTAAAAAGTTGGTTAACAAGTATTTTTAAATTTTTTAAAAAGCTCTTTTCATTCTCAAGATATTTACATTTAAAGAATTTCAGATTTAATTATGCTGCATAAATTATGATGTCATATTTAAGTAATAGCAAATTTTCACATTTTCTGTCATCAGTAATTTTAGACTTGTTAAGGGATGTGCATTCAAACTTTATTAATGCATAGATATTATAAAGGTGAATTGATTAACAAAAATTTTTTTTTGCAAACATACACTCTTTGCTCGTCCCAGGCCTCTTAAATTTTTGCTGACAAGTCCATAACTTTGGATCTGCATGTTGGTTTGCGATCCGCTAAGGGTAATCGAACCCTGGTCTCCCGCACAAAGTACAAGAGTTACAGTGCCAATTGCGAGTAAAGCTAGACATTTGTGAGAGTATGAGTGAAGAAATTAATCAGTGAGGGTGAGGGTAATTTACTCCCGAGTCGCAAGTACATTAGAATGATATTACTCACATTTTTGTTAAACGTACTCTCACTGAAAATTATTATTTTACTTGCGAGTGTACTCGCATAAGTACAGTTTTTTTAAAGTAAAAAACTTCAGTTAAAAAGAAATTAAATCACTATGCTAAAAAATTGCAGTGTTATAGTACAGACTTTTTGTGAATTGGGCGACTCCAACTTAATTAGTTGTTCTACGGGCGAAGTCGATAGTAGCTTACGGTTGGTCAGTCTGTGAAATAAAAATAATTTTATCGAAAATGTACAGTACTGTGAAAAGGTTTGTTAATACCGTGGTTCGTGTTTATTTCATGTTACGCACGAACCACGATAGCCCACGTATTTTTTTAACAATCGTGGACTTCACGATCATGTTTTGTGGACTGCGCGAACAATAATTAAACATTACACCGTGGCGTCCACGATAGATCACTTCTATTGTAAAACGACAAAGACTATTAGTTTATCAATTAAATCAAAAACCGACGGCAAAAAAATAAATTAACACTTGTTGTTTTAATTCGTTGTCATAAAGCTAGCTATATAATAGATTTTAATCCTTCGTAAATCAAGCGGCGTCAAAAAGGCATTAGGCGACTCCAACTTAATTAGTTGCTCTACAGGCGAAGTCGATAGTAACTTATACGGTCGTTCGGTCAACGAAATAAAAATAATTTTAACGAAAATGTATGGTCGGAACAACAACAACAAAATAACAACGAGGGAGGGTGTTACGACAAGCATATCTTTTTTTGATGTATTTTCGCATCATGCATGCAGTCAATATTTTTTTGTTGCAAAGGAAAAGTAATAATAATTTATCTCACTAAAAAAAATGTAACTAGCTGTCAAGGTGAAAATTCTTGCATGCTCAAAAACTTGTTTTTACAAGAATTTTTCTTGTGTTGTTTTGAAAGTTATACAGCAAGAATTATTCTTGTGCTACTTCGAAAGTTATACAGAATATAATTGTGTTGTTTTGAAAGTTATACAGCAAGTTATACTTGTGATACAGCAAGTTATTCTTCTCCCACTTACGATAATAATAAAAAAACACAGAAAAGTCGCAGCCTTATAAGAAAATCTAAATTTAAGTGCAAAATATTTCTACGGACTATAGTTTTGTTGACAATGTTTAAAGTCTTTCGCTGCATTAAAATTATTTATTTAAAATTCATAACAGAGGAGGGTGTTACGACAAGTGTATTTACCTTGTTTTTAAATTTTTATAAATAGTATCGACTAAAAGTCTTGTAGTATTACATTTTAGCTAGCGTAATTTTAAACATATATAATAATCATAATAAAGGAGGGTGTTATGACAATAATCTGTCTTGTTTTTCACTTGTATTATAACTATTTTAGCGAAGGTAGCTAATTTTTGTTATAAATCACATAAAAATTTAAACTTCTTTTTAACCACCCACGTAACTGTTTTTGTGATTACAAAATTAGTGCATCGCGTATTTTAGTTTCATCGCAACAAATTACCATGAACAACTTCAAGTGGCCTTACCAATGGTGGTCCTAAAGTAGCATTATTGATTCACCTTGTTTAGTATAGTTGTAGATTGACATTCAACCAACAAAAAATAACATCATTGATTATCTTCTATGCTCATTATATTTTCACGAGATGGGATGAGAAAATGTTTTTTGTTTTTCTTTAAAACTTTTTTGCTTGATATTATTATTTTTTTGTTTTTGTAAAAATTAGGGTTGGTCGGACCTGTGAAACAACTAATAAAGTTGGAGTCGCCTTAAAGATTAAATCATTAAGGTGTAGGAAAAAAATTTCAATTTTTAGAATTTTTTTTTTTTTAAATGATTAGTTAGAAAAAAATCTCGTCTTTCTAATGGTACAAAAATGTTTTTTTTTTAAATGTATTTAAGTTACATTTTTTTCCAAAAAATTAAAAAAAATTTTTTTTGCTATAATAAAGATTAAATATTTGTTCCCACATAATCATCTTGGGTATCAATTTTTTGCTACATATCTATAGACGATATTGCTATTAGCAAAAAATCTCCCGCGTGCAAGGCATTCTGGGATTGGTTTGGTGAAGTTATTCCTGCCGTTTCTTGAAGATAGCCATTTTAATCTTATCATTATAATGTATCACAACGAAAACAAGATGTCTGAAAAAAATAACGAACTTATTGAAAGATTCTCCCATAAGGGGTTGAAAGAAGATTCAAATAGTGATGTATTTCGTACTTGGAGCGTCATCGACCTCAAAATGTTCCTTAAACTTACAAACAACAACAAAGGTTATTTCATTTTGGAATTCAGGTTGTAGATTTCACGAAGCATAATACCGGTGAATCCTCTGTAAATTACAGAAAAAAATAGCTTCATGGAGAGAAATATCCTCCTGTTTACCCTGGTATGGTACAGGAAGATTTTTTGCAATACAGAGGAATCAACCGATCTGGTCGGAAGGAACAACTTGTTCTGAATGTGTATTCAGCCTATAATCTTGAACTTCCTAAAGTTTTTCAAGACCCTCAAGAAGAACATTTGGAACTTTTGAGAGATCAATCATCAAAATTAAATCTGGAAGGAGGTCTTGTTAAACTACCGAACCCATGTACATTGGTTGACGGCTGGCTAAAAGCTCCATCGTATTTGCCAAATACCACACAAGGTGATGTGGAAGAGTATTTAAAAAATAACAACGCTGGAAAAGCATTTAGGAGTGGACAAAGCTTGTTGGCATCTAAACATCTGGACAACATCATGTCACATAATATTAGTAACAACATTCGGTTTTGTTTTGTTCATGGAGTATGCCTACCAGAACAGAAGTTAAGTAATGAATATTACAATGTCCGGGTTTGTTTGCACAAAGACACTGCCAAAGTTGTATGCGCTGATTGTTCTTGTGTTGCAGGGTGTGTAAAAATATATTTAATGACCTTATTTTGTATAACTTTTAACTGTTTATATCACACATACACACCATTGCTCTGATATTATGTGAACTAAGAACATTAAACTTAATAGACTGTGCAAACTTAGTAGGAAATAAAATTACTGTTCAGTTGCCTTGCTATTTGCCTTGTGCCTTGTTAATAAATTTTTTTTGGTACATTGAACGGGAGGTACGTGAAGGAAGAAATTTGACATGTACGTCAAAGCCACAAGTGTGGCATGCACCTTCGAAAAGACAAAGCAAGTTACATCAGCCAGATACTATCGATAACATTGAGATAAAAAAGCCGAAAATTGATAATATTTTTACTTCAAGTACAAAATACGAAAGATCTTCATTCGATCCAAGGGCACCACATCACAGAGTACCAATCAAAATATCGCAAGAAGATTGTGACATAATGGCGTCTGCTACAAATGGTAATTGTGGCATTGTACTTCTGATGAGAGAACATGGTGATGATAATGATGTTCAAGAACCAGAGCCATGTAATTTTGTTGAAATTGAAACAAGTGAACATATTGACTTTCCTAAAACTATACAACAGCATGTGAATGAAATTGAACAGCTAGATGTTACTTTAGATGAAAAGGTACAAATTTTAAAGGAAAATGTCACAATATGTGAGGAACAGGCTGTTTTAGTTACGACTGAAACATTGCTCCAGAGTGAGAGTACGAAATGGTTTGAGCATAGAAAATTTCGCATAACAGCCTCCAAGTTCAAAATGGTAACAGATAAGGTTAAAAAAAATAACACAGTTAAAAATGTAAACAAAGTGAAGGCTGTATTCAACATTTGTGGGTATTATAAACAGTATAATTCTAAAGCAGCGAAATGGGGAATTGAGAATGAGGATAATGCACGTAAATTATATGTGAAAGAAATGAAAAAAAGCATAAAAAATTCAATGTAAAATCAACAGGTTTTCATATAAGTATCCAACACCCTTTCATTGGTGCTTCTCCTGATGGAATTGTGTGTTGTTCATGCCATGAAGCTGGATTGTTAGAAATAAAATGTCCGTGGACTATAAAAGAATACGCAGAAAAAAAAGAAGGTTGTTTGCATACGTAGATGAACATATCAAGTTGAAACAAAATCATCAATATTATTTCCAAGTGCAGTGTCAGATGGGAGTTACAAATAATAAATATTGCGATTTTTTTGTTTGTACAGCCAAAGAATCATTCACCCAGAGAATACTATATGATCCTGTTTTCTGGTATATTCATGTTGCCAAAGCAATGGTTTTTTATGAATCTATAATCATACCAGAACTGTTCACAAAAACATGGAAAAATGCTCATCATGACTCAGAAGTAGTTGAAGAAGTTTTAAATTTTATTGTAAACAAAATCTGTGATACTGGTTGAACATTGTATTTTTTTTATTATTTTTTAAATTTTTTTTCATATAAAACATTTCAACTAACAAATTATGTCTTGAGCCAAACTTGTTTCACCCTTCAGAAACGTTTGTTTACATACTAGATATTTTTCGGCCAATCAAAACGCGCATTTTGGTTTTAATGAACCCCGCTGTTTGACATCCTAAAACCTTTTTTGCAGTTCTGGAGGAAAGGAGAAGAAAAATGGTTATATTATAAACATAGAAATAATCCTTTTTACACATAAAAAAAGTCAAAGAGGTACAAGTGCAGGTCCTAAATTTGTTATGGCCGAACAAATAACAAATACATGGTCTAGTTGATCCTTTAATGTCAATGGTAAAGCTCCTTGAATGATACGAAAGTCTTTGATTCTGACAATAGCTCTTTCAACATGTATACGTGCCTTTGCAATTTTTGATGTCTTTAAACAATTTTTTTTTGAAAATTTTCCCTTGTCTCTCAAAAACGGTGGAATTATCAATTTTGACCCTCTGCTAATCAGGAGATCACTGATATTAAAACCTTTATCAGCCATAATGTTGTCACCATAATCACGTTTGTCTAGCATACCACTGGTTTCCACTATGAATCTATCAGATGCAGAGCCATCGTATGACTTTGATATGTACGATATAGTACCAGCAGGGGTGATGCAAAGCAGTTTTTTCCAAGTGTTGCGCGATTTGTATGATGAGTAAGTTTGACTTTGAGCTTTAGCAATAGAAGGTTTTTCAAGGATACCCTCAGTGCAGTCTATAATTCCAACTACATTGCTAAACGATTGGAAACATTTAGGATAATATCTTAAAACATCTTCACGAGAAGGCCATATTATTAAACCAGTAAGTTCTTTACCAAGAAAAGAAAACCATGTTGTTAATATCTGTGACGAAGCTGCCTGTGAAATATTGAATCTAAAAGCCAAATCCTTTTCGGTTAATCCAAGTCTGACACGGACTAAAGTCATAAAAAGTTCATTTTCGATGGTTAATCTTAATCTTGATTTGACACTTTTTTTTTTTCAAAACTTGATGTCACTTGGGTTGGAATGACCCGACTCCTCGATAATATTGGAGATTTTTTGCTTTACACTGAACTTTATTGTAGAGCCATTTAAAAACAGTATAATTTGGCAAGCCAGTATAAAATCTAAACATATCACAATTTTCTTTTACATCTGCCACCGAAAAAGTGCTTCTGCATTTAATAATTTCAATAATTTTTTTTCATATTGAAGATCATTTATAATATTTTTTTGAATTGTGTCTTGCTTGTATGTTTTCATCAACTTTTTTTTGTATTTTTACATCCTCCACATTGAACAAAGGTTAAACTTCTAGAATGTGGTGAGGTCATACCTACGTCATTAATCTCCTAATCATGATCGCATTGAGTTGGTGACAGAGGGATATCAATTTGAAGTTCATCAGTTAATTTTCGAGTCACATGTCGTGATTTTTTTCTCACAGTGGTTTCAAAATCAGTGGTGCTTCTTCGTTTAACTGCCCCTTGACGTTCTTTAGGTTGCTGTTGTTGGTCATATCCCTTCATATATAAAGTTGGTACTCAACATATATCTGAACAATATCCTGCAGTGAAGTGATTCGAACACACTTTTGTACTCATGGATATTTTGAATTTCCCACCTCTTAGCAACATTTTTTCCCAAAGTTTCATGTCAGCTTTTGTTTTGGGACTATGCCATCTCAGGATACCCACATGATCTTTCACAATGAGCCTGAAGTGACAAAATAATATTTCAATATTAATTAAAAGAACGTTACTTTTACTACCTAGCAAGATACGTTAGTTAGCTAGCTTCATAACCCAACTTTACTCTAGTCACGGAAAAGTATTAAACTTACTTATCTTTGTTGCTTCTACAGCTAGAACAACCATACACAGCACAAAAATCATTTCCACCCATTTCACAGTAAGAAAACTGCTATTTTGACTTATAAAAAAATTTAGAAAGCCCACACTGGCTATATTTTAGCATTCCAGCGCTTGTTTTGATTTCATGATTCACCAAACCAATCCCAGAATGCCTTGCGCACGGAAGATTTATTGCTAATCGCAATATCGTCTATTGTTGGCAAACCTTTTCGACCACAAACAGGTCGTAGGCAGAAATTGCAAAGGTGTAAAAAAACCTGTGATTGAACAATATAAACAAGAAATTATCAAAGCTTTTTGTTGGAAGTTTTACCCAACCAATATGGCTGCACCTGGAGCATGAAGAGAATGTCAATGTGCAATTGACGAATTCGTAAGGCAGAGCAACAGAACAAAAAAGAGTTACAAAACGTGCATGTTGCTGTCGTAACTGTTTAAATTAATAACTTTTTTGTAAATAATTTTTGATGTTAATATATTTTATTAAAAAATCCTTTGGGTATGTTCCTAGGTTGTTATTTTGCATGGTCATAACCTTTTGACGATCTATCCCAGAGCCTTTTTTATTAACAGCTCGTTTATTCATTCTTCTTGAAACATCAACTAAAAACAAAAAGATAATAAGGGGCTATTTCTTTCATACCTGAGATTCAAATCTGTATGCTCCAACTGCTCCAAGTGCTCCGGTGACCAAAGAAACAACACAGAACCGAATCCAAGTGCTCCGACATTTTTATGTGGTTTAAAAATATAGCTTATATTTTTGCATAATTTTTGCATAATTAAGAAACCACGGCTCATTTGTAAACAAATATGGCTGTTTCAAAAGCGAAAGCGCTAGCGCTTTTAGCCTTCAGCGAAGTAGAAAATGAAGAAGATAAAAGAAATGCGGAGGATATCACAGAATTAATTTTGCCATTGGTTGCTTCAATTAGTTCTACCGACCGTGTCGATGCTGTTAGGATACCAGGATACTTTGAGACAGTGATACCCTTGTATACCGATGACACATTTAAAAGCCATTTTAGGTTGAGAAAAACATCAGTTGAATCATTGTGTTTAAAGATTGGCAACTTCGATCAGTTTTTAAAATCAAATAGTGGTGGAAGACCGATGGTCAAGTTGCACAAACAAGTATGTATTTTTCTGTGGTATTGTGCATCAAAGGAACCACTTCGTAGCATTGCTGATCGCTTCGATGTTACCGAGTCAACAGTACTCAGAATTATACGTCGAGTATCAAAGGCAATTATGTGTTGTTTGGTCCCAGTTAACATTGTTTGGCCTTCTGGAAGCTCCATAATCGAAGTAGCTAATGGCTTTAAATTTCTAAAAGGGATGGAAGGTGTGATTGGGGCGATAGATGGCACGCACATTGAGATATCAGGCCAATCATTTTGTAATGAGAATTATATCAACAGAAAAGGCTTTTCGTCGATAATTCTTCAGGGAGTGTGCGACCATAACATGAGATTTACAGATTGTTATACAGGGTGGCCTGTTTCTGTACACGATGCTAGGGTATTTGGCAATAGCGACCTTCTTCAACGCATCAGTAATGATCCACGTACCATGGTACCCAATGGCACCTTTATGGTTGGCGACGCAGCATACAAGCTGGAAACATTTATGATGACACCTTATAAATGTATCAACGCTCTTGATTCTATTAAGAAAAAATATAATTACACCCAATCCGTAACACGCAACATCATTGTTTTCCTATATATTTTGGTAATAGTTTTCCATCGTGAGTTGCATTGTTGCCAGATGAAAAATTTGTATACTTCAACTTTAACAATTCCTTTTTAACTTCGTGCGCTATAATTTGCCATACTTCTTTTGCTTTATACTTTAAATTTTTAAATTTGTCGACAGATTTCTCATATTCTGCAATTAAGATATTGGTTGCCTCTTGTTTCCAATAAATTGGAGTAGGTTCATCCTCCACTGTTGTACAAGCAGTTGATGGCACGCTTTGGTCAACTATTTCACCTGTTTTATTTTTCTTGTTTTTTTTACTTTTTTTATCCACCCCGTTTAATTTAAAAGTCATTTTTAAATTTTTTTTCGGTGGAGACGGCGACTGACGTATGGCGCTTGCATCTATCGTAGATAATTCTCCTGTTTCATCATTTCCTCCCCATATATTCTGTAAATATAAACCGTAATCTTCGCAAGAAGTGTTAAATGACATCGCGCTTTCACTTTTAATCAAGTTGTGTTTACATTTGAAGCTGTCCTGTTTGTTTATTTTTCCGCATAATTAAGTTCCGTCTCCCGTGGTTTTTTAATTTATGTAAAGTATTCAAAATGGTTTTTCACTGCAAGAGTTTCACTAGCGAAAAAATGTGCGCCAAAGAAATGGGTTTTCGGAGCAAGAAGGCTTTGACCGTAGTAAGTCAAATTATTAGTTCTGAGTGCTCCGAATGCTCCAAGTGAACTGCTCCTCGAGGAGTTCATCCAGATTCGATTCTGAATGCCCCAAATTACCAAAGAAATGGTAATTGGAGCACTTGGAGCATTCAGAACCGATTCTTGTGTGCGAAAGAAATAGCCCCTAAGTTTATATTATAACCAACACAAAAATAAATATGCAATGTTGAGCATTAAAAAGTGCTAACAAACCACGCAATGTTGTCTGATTTATAAAACGATGATCATTGAAAACTATGCAGAATATAAAGTCTGCATGTGGCAATTGATCATCACAACTATAATTAAATATTATGCTGGCACTGTGCTTGCGAAAAAAAACCTGCAAATGATTTGACATAACGAAAGTAGCAAAAGTATTTAAAGAAATGAATGTACAAGAAGTAAAACGTTGAACTTTAATTTTTTTAAGAAAAACTTATTTTCATCATCATCATCATTCTCGGCTTAACGTCCGTTTTCCATGCTAGCATGGGTTGGACGGGGTATATTAATGACCCTCTTCCAATCTGATCTAGACTGTGTTAGATCTAAACTCAACTTCCTCTGTATCAAGTCTGTCCTTATAACCTCCTGCCAAGCCTTTCTTGGTCTGCCTCTGGGCTTTGCCCCAGGAACTATCAAGTCTCTACACTTTCTTACCCAATTATCCTCCTCCATTCTTTCCAAGTGCCCCAGCCAATTCAATCTTTTTATCTGGATAACATCTTTAATTCTACGGAGACTTAGCCTGCTTCTTAGCTCATCTGAACTCTTTCTGTCTCTCAGACTGGCGTTACACATCCACCTAACCATTCTCATATCATTTAAATAAAAATAAATGGCGAATTAAAATTAATTTTCTTTAGGTGTAATGACATATTTTTAAAAAAAACGCAAGTACTTTAGTTAATGCGCACTCACCTTTTAAAAAGTTACCCTTGTTTATTATACTCCACGCCTCAATAGTTCCGCGCATGCTGTGCGCGTGCGCTTTAAAAATTCCTTTACCCCTTACACCGCCCCGGGGGCTTTGTTTAGGCATGGGGAACATGCGAAGAGCAAGTTCCAACAAAGTTTACAGCCGGGAATGTGAACCCATGGTACGAAAAATTGTGAGTAAAGTGAGTACTAAACGGAACATAAATATTTGCCGTATTCCTTTAACAAATGACACAAATAACACAAATTTAAAGTTTTTTAAAAGAACCCAATACTTATGACCTTACTTCACTTACGTGCTCTATTTTTTCTCTCAATAACGATTTCCTCACTCTCTCTAAAACACGATTCTGGAGATCAATTTTTCTTTTGTATTGAATGTTATTCTAATCTATTTATATCTTGCAATCACATTGAGCATATTGAAATGATTTGCTTCTGGTAATAGAGCAGTATAGCAGGTGTCAGTTCTGGGTGTTATTGGACATGCATGTCATAACCTACAGTACAGTCCGAATGTAAGCTTCCGCGTACGCGCAACTCGCATAAATAATTACTTTCATAATAGACTATTATCTTTTAGAGAAAATAATTACACCGCAAGAAATTGAAAAGATCAGGGAAACTTATTGTTTAAATAACAATAACCTTTGTGTGACGATGTTGAGAATACTTTCGGCGCGAAGTCTATAGAATCTGTAAAAATCAGCAATTAAAAATATAAAAATAATCTTTACTGTACTGTCTTAATTTTTATCTTGAAGGAATAAAAATATCTTATATTTTCAGAACACGATTTAAATACATCCTTTATTACATACTTTGCTTTAAAACAATCTATTTTTGTAAAACTGTAACCTGCGTAAGTAATCGTGACATCAATCTGAAAAGACTTGAGAAAAAATCAAGATATGCGTTATTGTCGTAACTCCCTCCTTCGTTATGAGTATTATAATATACTAGCCGGGGGACCCGGCGTCGTACGCCGAGGTCAATATTTAAGTATTGTGTATGAAAAATAAACCCACAATATTAGAATAAAAAGTGTTACCTTTTGCAGTGCTTTGTTAATGTAGGGGCGTTAAAGATGAAAGGAAGGATGTATGAATGGTGAACCTACAGGAATAAAAAAAGCATTAAATAAGAGTGTAGTTGATACTAAAAATAAAAGTCTTTACTGAGTTAAGGCCTGCTGGCCCCCTGGACATTTGTTATTGTCCATATTAGCTGTGATGCACAGGGGTATCAGTTTTGCCAAAAGGTTACCCAAAGATAAATTCTCTGGATAAACTTAAACCTCATTGTCGCCAGCTTTAAACTGAAGCATTACTCTCTAAGTGTGTAATGTGCATCCCTGAGTATTTACAATAGGTTTTAATAAAAAGAACAAAACAAATGAAAATATGAACAAAACGGTGGGTGATATCGACCACCCAAACCAAGAAAAGGAAGTGGTTTTGTGCAAATGGTGTTATAAAAATGAAGAACCAATTAATAGTACTTCATTACAGTTACGCACTTCCCATCCTGGTAGGTGTGGGTGGCCGGTTTCAACCCTCTTTTCTTCGGCTTCTGTTTTTTCCGCCAAACAAAGTCAGCACGGTCACGGCCACCATTTCGCCGCCACCCAAAAAATGCAGCACGGGACCTCGGTCCAGGGTTAGCCTTCCGAAAACGTTGAAAGGCTTGAAATGAAAAGTCCTAACAATTAAAATACAAAAAGTTGTAAGAAAATATTGACAAAAAAAACACACAAAAAAACAACGTTTTGCATGGTTAAAGAAAGTTTACTTGAGTTTGTTCAGCAGCTTCCATACTTTATTCTGTGTCATGGTGCTCCTCTGTTTCCTCCTCCTCTTCCTCATAGGTATCAACATTACGTGCCTCTGTTTCGGTGCAGGACGAAAACTTAGTTCGAGGACTTGTGACAGACAGATTGTGTGTAGAGTGAGTAGTGAGAATATGATGAAACATATAAGCACAAAACAGAAATTACATTTTTAATAAAGAGATACTACACACAGTAGGTGATGGATGATTAGAAAGAATGATAAAAATTGTAAAGTGGCAGCTTTGGGAAGTTCCACCACAAACTGTGAGTAATAACCTTGGCTTTTAGTTTGTGAACTTTAACTACATGCTAATGAGGAAAAATACTTTGTAGATTTTTGTTCATTGAGGGTAGTTAAGATTCACGTAACAGGGTACACCACGAGAAGGTAAGCCATAGGATTTTGAACCCCACCTATGAGAGAAGAAGAAAAGCAGACATTAGCCAAACAAACAACATTGGACTTAAAAACTCTCACAGGCGTTGGATGTAGAAAGAAACATGTTAGATGGTGTATAAGATAGACGCTCTGTAGCAACACCGTGTGAAACCTTTTTGGTATCCACAAAATACCTGGCACTGGTGCAAATATTTTGGACAGAACGCAAAGTTTAATCATAGTAAGTTGCAAGAACTTTCTGTGAAAGAGCTTTGAGCACTGTCCATGACAAAACACATATCAACATTGCCCACTTCGACAGAACACAACTGACACTGTCATGCATACCTGTAAAAGGTACGCCTATATTTAGGAAATATCAAACTAACCTGACACCAAATTCAAAATAAAGTAAAATTAATTAAAATATGAGTATAAATATGGTGTACAGGTCGGCACTCTGCAAAGTACACAATTTTTTATTGAAGCAAAGTAGTTTTTGTTTCTAATTTCAAAGCGAAGGCATTTCAAAATTTCAATGAAAAGCTATCGGCTCAAAAAATTGTGTAATGGGATCAAATTTTATACACAAGGCATAAAACATGACCCATGTGCGGGTAACAGGGTGTTGCTGTTAAAACACATTTATGTTTTGAAAATTACAAAACTTGTGGGTAAACAACATTTTAGTATAGCATCTATCTCGTACATAACCTTGCTGTTGTGTATTACATACCTTGACCTTGACATGTCTAAGAGCGCGAGCACTTGAAAATGCAACATAAAGTTGACCATGGCTAAAGCAAGGTCTGCGAAGATATATTCCAACTTTTTCAAATTTTTGACCTTGACTTTTGTTTATAGTCAAGGCGTACGAAAGACGTAATGGAAATTGAACACGTTTAATTTGAAATGGCAAGTTAGTGTCATTGGGAGCAAGTGCAATGCGTGGAATTAGTACACGATTACCTGCAGCAATCACAGTAAGAACTTCACAATCAAGAACATTGTCTCTCATGTGGCAAACAACTAATCCTGTTCCATTGCACAATCCATTTTTTAGGCTAAGATTTCGTAAGAGCATTACAATACACCCGGGTTTCAAATGCAACCTGTGTGGCGGCATACCAGAAGGCGTAATGCTATTTAAAAACTCCATAGGATACATACCAATTTCTTCATGGTCGTCTGAAACAACTGAATCAATGGGAAAATAAGTTAGCATTTCCCCGGAAAGTGTTTCTAAAATGAGGTCATTAATTTCTAGAGCTTCATCATTTGTTGGTGTCAAAATAACACGACTCCTAAAATCAGCTGCTGCAACATCACCAAAAATAACTTGAATGTGGTCGTCATTGTGTTGAAGGACACTTCAGGAGGCATTTCAATGCAGCCTTGCAGTGGATCATCCTGATTTACAGGTAGCCTTCCATCGCCTAATTCAAGCAACCAATTTGCAAAAGCTTCCTCTTGTAGCCCTGCTCTCATGTTGGTGCGTAGATGAAAGATCTGGACAGTGCGCCACATAACAGAACTTTTAAGACAAACCTCGTGTGTTGGTCAAGCACGCTTTAGAGTTTGCCTGAAATCACCACCTAAAAGAATAATCAATTCTATTAAATTTTTTTCTGGGTTAAGTGTTTTAGATTGTTCATCATTTTTTAATATACCTTAACAGAAGAAATTGTTTGCAGAAAAAAAGATTGTGTAATTTAAATTTGCGAGTGGAACCTCCAGAATTGTGCGAAATGTGAAATAAAAAATTGAAAACTTTTTTAAAATCTTTTATAGAAAAATTAACTGTTTGCAACTGAATCATTTGGTGAGAAGATATACTGATTACTCATCTAAAAAACGATTTATCGATCAATTTTTTATACACAGCCAGCATTAGATCTCCAGTTTGTTTAAAAGCTTCCTACCAGGATTTTGACACTTTTTGTCATATGGTTCTGATCTTGACCTTGATGTTAACTTTTCCTCATTGATGGGTGAAGATAGCAGTTTACCCACTTTTATTTTACCTGTAGAAGATTAAGGTTACTGTAAAGGAAAAACTCACTTGATGAGTAGTCTAAGAAAAACCCTTCTAATTTATCAACACGTTTATATTTTTTCTTATTTTTTTGTTTGTTTCTGAATGCTTGATGAAAGACGTATTTGATGGTGTTATTTTCGTGCGATGTTGATTTTCCAAAAAGAAGTCGCAGACTTCTCGTTTTTGCATCATTACATTCAGCATAAATTAAATTCAAAAAGGTTCCTGGTTTTCTTTTTCTAATAACGTTGTTATGAAATTTTTTGTAAATATATATAATTATTCAAAAAAATGCATATTTTTTTCTTTCTGATATCATAGTTCGCTTATAACTAATTTATACAAAAAAATCCGGGAACGTTTTGTGCATAATTTATTCAGCTTTTTTCCATTACCGAAAATTTGAATGAGCCAATAGGAAGCTTTCGGAAAAAGAGGCCACAAACGTGAACGAATGTATGCGAAAATTTACTAACGAGATATTTGTTTTTAAAGATTTTCGTAGGTGTTAAGAAAATGTGTGAACTGAGTATGCAGAAAGATGATAGAAGTGCGAACTTTCTCTTTATGCTGAATATGCGTGCACGCGTTAAGAATTATTAATAGACAGAAGTCAGGGTTACAAGATAAGCAGATTTCCGATAGCATGGCACATAGCCGTATAAATACACAGATTTTCACATGTCGACTTATTTATTTTATTTTTTAAAAAGATGATTACGTTATTGTTAGGACAATTATCTACATCACCTGGCTTCGAATTTTTCGTGATCTCAGATCTCATATGCATACTCCTATATACTCCTATATATAAATTAGTTTTTTTTTCTATGATTTTTTCTATATATATATATATCGATGATGAAAGCAAACTATCTAAGAAATATTATTATATTTATACGGGAGTTCCATATCATGCATAATGTTTACAAAAAATATGCTCAACTCGTTTTGCACATATTTTCTCAAAGGTGTGAAGGATATGACAGCTCTGAAAAGACTTTTTCTAGAAAAAAGAGATGTTCTAAATATTTTCATGGAATATAAAATATGTCATTCAAAAGAGAATTTTTTTATCTATATGTCATGAATTTTTTGCAAAAAACCTAAGAAAAATATTTGTTTCCTTTACAGTAACCTTAAGGCAACTGCAACTTGAATCTTTTGATAGCTATTTTCGCTGGAGCTAGCAAAGTGAGATTAACACTTTTGGTGATATTTAACATTATCTGCTGTTCTGCTGTGAAATATAAACGTTCTCTCTACAAACTCAAAATCATATCTTTTCGGACTTTTAGCTACCTTAAGGTGATTAATTTTTGGGAAGAAGTATTTCTTGGTAATTTTCTTTCTTGTAGCTGATAAAAACAATGGCTAGTGATTTGAACAAGTTCAAGTAAAGGCTATCTTATCTCAATTAATTGGCCTGAAATAAATTAAAGTACTAAATTCTTTAAATGGTTAATTCGCAAAATGCATATTTTTGGACCTGCGAAAATAAGTTTTTGCAGTTTTTATTCAACTAAAGGTAATAAATTTTCCACTGAGGTCAACAAAGGATTTTCCACAAATAACTCATTTTTTCTTTCATAAATAATGCATTCCATTTTTTTACTTTCTGTTTTTAATATATATAAAGAAAAGAAGATAAAAAATCAAAACATGAACTTGATGTATCTATTCTGGTCTGTAAAAAAAACTATTTCTGTCTTCTGTATAACCTAACCATGTGATACATGAAGATATTCTGTCAGTAAAATACCGTTACTTGTTGTAAAATCTTAACCCAGTACCCTGTTTAGAACTTGAAATATTCCAATTTATCTATATTTTGTTGTTGTTTTATTCTGGTCTGTAAATTATACAAAAATCAGAAAAAAATTAGACACTTTAATTTTTTTCTCTTTCCATGTAGTTTCCAAATAAATGTAATAATTACTTCTAAGCAAAAAAAGCATGAGGAATCAAAAGTATTGACCCAACGTACTACTATGCAATCGCCTCCACACATACCTGAAATCATTTCAGGAGTTCTGTGTTTTTAATTGACCACATCTATTTTTCCTGTTTGAGAAAAAAATTCTATTAATTTTGCTTTCATTCAATGGTGAGCAAAAAAGCAGAAGGCAAAAAAAAGCACTATTTAATGACTCTTTTTAATTATGTACATATGACTTATTCTCAATTTTTAAATTAAAATCATCCAGCTGCTCATTCAGTACTGGCGTTTCACACTATGCTATATTTTAAAACATTTTTTCAATAGTGTAATTACAACATTTGCAGAATTAAACAATAGAAACATAACACAGAGAAGTATTATGTTGAATGGTTATCCTAAATTCTGTTTTTAATTTTAAATTACAGTTTAGGTTATGTTTAGGATGAAAACACACCTTTTTATCAGTACTGCAAAACTTATTACTTTTTAATATTTAACTGGTTGTTAGCCCATGGGAAAATGCATGTAAAACCGTTTGTGGTATTATTTCATGCATCGCTATTTGCCCTCCAATGAGTCAAAATTAAAGCTGCGCACAACCAATTTTAAACACAAAAAAAACTGGCTAATAGAGATGACTTCTGTATAATAATTAATAGATAAAAACTTAGTAGTGTAACTACTCATAATTTTATTGGCTTAAGCATGTCCATCAGCAATTAACTTGGCAAGCGGGTATGGATGTTGCCTCTTAGCAAACAATTTTTTGTGTCAGGAAAAATTGTATTTAAATTTTTATTTTCAGAATGATTGGTATATACCATGCTATCACAAGTTTTTGTAATGGCCAATGTAACTATAGATCTCCTGACACCGTCTCCGAGAAATGATACAAGTGGCAACATATTGAATCAATCTTTTGATTTTGAAAAGAATCCTGGATTGGTATCAGTATTAATAGCATGTTGTTTTACTGCTACCTGGCTCCTGTTTATAACTTTTTATAACTCACACATACTGGCTTTTATTGTTACAAAGATACTGAGCAAGTTTTATTTGAGATGTGGTTCCATCTATATTGGTAAGAAGTCTAAGTTACTTTTTTAATTTATCCATTTACAGAGAGAGAGTGTTATTGGTTCATTGTTTCTTTTTTATGTGGAACAAGAGATTGTCCAGAGGCAGTTATTGAAGATTGTCTATTGCAGTTATAATAAAAAAAGTCAAAGAACATACTGAAAGTTTTAAAGCTTAATTCCCCCCAAAAAGTTAATTTTATATGTGTCACGTTTTGCAATTTGGTATACAGTTGTTTTTAGTATATACACCGTATTCTTATGCTGGTAAAATTTTTCGATTATGCCTCCGATTTGAAACCAATGGGGTGTTTTATTACCTTGTAATGTTTAAGTGCTACGCTATAGTATTTTATTGCTACGCAGTAGATAATTTTCCAGCATCGTAGAAAATATTTATTAAACCGTAATGGTGCGCCATATTTTTAATAGTATATAATTTTTTTTAAGCTTCGTAAAAAGCTTTTTGATCGTTTCTTAGTAAAATATAGCAATGCTTAGGATTTGTAAAATCATTAACTTTAACTAATCTTTAACTAAAGTTTTTTGAAGGATTTATAACAAAATACATGTAAAAACTTCGTAAGAAAGCTTTTTTATTAAATCTTAAGAAAAAAGCTTTGTAAGAAAGTTTTTAAATTGTTTCTTAAAGGGAACCTGAAGTATAAAATGATAATTGACTTATTTTATAGAGCTTAAAAAGTTGGTTAACAAATCTTTTTAATTTTTTTAAAAAGCTCTTTTCGTTCTCAAGATATTCATATTTATAAAGAATTTCAGACTTAATTATGCTGCATAAATTATGATGTCATATTAAAGTAATAGCTAATTTTGACATTATGTGTCATCAGTAATTTTAGACCTGTTAAGGGATGTGCATTGAAACTTTATCAATTCATAGATACTTTAAAGGTGAATTGATTAGCCAAAATAACAATCATTTGCTCATCCCAGGCCTCTTAATTTTTTGCTGACGAATCCATAACTTGGGATCTGCATGTTGGTTTGCAATCAAATTTTGTGAGTAAACATATAGGGCTTATACATGCCATCGTTTCTTAATAAATTATAGTGATGTTGAAGATTCATAATAAATCCCAAATTGCAAGACATGTCATTTATGAAAAAGTTTAAAAAGTTGTCTAGGAATTGGTAATTTTTTTAAAAAAAATAAGAATAAAAATATACCTGGACAACTTTGAGAGATCTTTCATTTAAAAGTTAAACTTTTTTTTTCTGTGGGAGGTGCAGTACTGGAGTCAGGACTTCTAACATTATGAGTGCATATTATGCACAACGCGCAGGATCCACGAAACTAAACACTTAACATTTAAGATTGTGATGGTCACGATGGTTGCAATGTTCATGTTGGATCGCGATGTTCACGATGCATTTTATTGATCCATTATGTTGTGTTTAAAATAGAAATATTTTGTTTGTTGTTTTTAAATCACAATGCTCGCAACTATTTCGATCGTTAAAAATGTTTACTTTTTTTAATTTGTTGTGTGCAACTTGTAGAGTGAAAAAAACATTAGAATTTTTAAAACAGTATGCTTGTTATTAATAACCTAATAGCCAAAATAAAAATTTATACAAAGTGAAAGCTTCCGAATACGTGTGTCGCATTTCTTTGAAACGATCCACGGTAATGTTTTCCCTTTCTATGATCCTATTTTGATGGCTTTTAAATGATTACCAGCGATGTTTTCGCTTTTTTACGATCCTGTTTAGACTGTTTTTAAACGATCTAAATTTTGTTTACTATGTGTAATCCACCTGAATTAATTGTACAAGAATAGTTACGTATCAAGCTAATATAAGACCACAAGCTAGCCAAAATAGATTTTTTTCTTTAATTTTCCAGAACAATATCAGGAAATACTTCAATTGTTATTATTTGCAAAGAAAAGATTAAGAATGGAATGAAGCTTTCAGGTTTGAAAGTAGTTTCAAAACTTGTGAAATCAACTTTTTGAATTTTAAATTGTAGGTTTTGAAACAAATCTTTAAAACTTTTCCAGCGATAGTTGAACGCAACTGCAACATTTTGTATTTTTACAACATTAATTTTAAGGCCTGAAAAGTTGTTTAATTTGTTTTTTTTCTTTAAACATTTTGTAAACGTTAGACGTTTAAAGTTTAAACGAACAACGGCAATCATTCTTTTTACTTTAAATAATTTTATATTTTTTCTTGATCTATTTTGCTAACTGCTTATGTTTTTATTTATTTAATGAAAATGCACAAATTAATAAGGATCGCGAAGGTCACGATAGTAATATCATTAAGATGCAATGTAATGTTCACGATATATCACGATATATCGCAATGTGCACAGCATGGTGATCATGACAGCTTCTGGATTGTCATGATGCGTGGTCTACGATGTTAGGTGTCCTGATTCTAGTATTGTAAGCTTTAACATAATGGTGCTTTGAAAAAGTTTTTATTTTTGTCTTTTATTTTTTTACTTGTGTATAAAGCTACAATTAAAAATGTTTTGAAACACAAAAGCTATTGCATTTTTTAAAAAGGACCTTTGAGGAACACCGAATCAGATAAAAATAAAGTTGTAAACAGTTTTTGGTTTGCTTCTATACCTTCACACACATGGCTTTCTGTTACAAAGAACTTGACCAAAGTATAAAGAAAATTCAAATCCACACCAACCAGCCTGGCTTTGGTTGTGCTTTGACCTAATGCTCCTTAAACCTTTGACAAAACATTTAGTACATCAGGCCACTTACATTTTTACTGCCTTTTGGTTACCTCAAGAGAAAGACATTTTTCTTGCAATTTGTTAGAACCTCAAGGAAATATTTGCAGAAGAGTCATCTTTCACATCTGAATGTTGTAATCAATTTATAAAGGGTTGCGGAGAGGTTGCCAAGGCAAAGGCATTAAGCACGGCAAGGAAAGGAAAGGGCACGGCAAAGACAGGCAAGGAAACAGGAAGGGGAAGCACAGGCAAGGGCATAGTTAGGCAGGCACCAGAAAAGGCATAGGAAAGGTAGGCAGGCACCAGAAAAGGCATAGGAAAGGTAGGCAGGCACCAGAAAAGGCATAGGAAGGGTAGGCAAAGGCACGGTAAGTGCTGGCAAGACAAGGGAACGGCAGGGTAGGGGCAGGCACCTTAATAGACGACTTTCATTGTGACGCGTGTTGTTTATAATCCCCAGACCTCTTACGCAAATCGACAGGCAAAATAATGCAGGCGGTAAGTCGTGGACCAGTCCATTCTAAACTTTATTTTCAGTTGGAGGCATCTTTTGACCTTGAAATTAGAATATAGCTTGCATGTAGTTTAGATTTAGATCATATATCAGCGAAAAGATGCTAGTAGCCACAGTACAATAGATTTTAACCATAATTTGACTTTCTTCACCTACGGTCTGCATTTTTTTGCCTGTCGATTTTTCTGATTTTTTCCGCGCATGCTCAAGAATCCCGTAAAAACGTAAACATTGAAAGTCATCTATAGAAACTCTTCACCCTACAACTCAAGATTACGTATACTCAATATGTAAGTCCAGGAGTATGGAAAATATTGAGGTACAAATAGTTCAAATTCAATACCTAAAACAAGGCATTAAATTTATTATCAGGTCAATATAGAGTGAATCATCTTAGCAGAATTATGTGCCAATGCAAGAATTTAAACAATTGGTCATAATGCCAAAAAAATCGTGTTTTGATAAATTTGAGATTAAAAGTCAACTTGGTTCAAATGAATTTGACAATATGGGTTTTTACTGAATCTTACAACATTAAAAAGTCAAGGTACAGAAATGTTAAAACATGGCATTTTTGTGCTCTATAAATAAAAGTGATGATTGTATGCAACTCCCCCCTCTACGACTCAAAGATTACCTAATATTCTCAATATAGTTATATCATATACTTATGAATACCTGGTTGTTGTAGGTGCAAGATAATTATGTTTTTCCTAGCCCTGTCCAGGATTTGAACCTGGATCTCTCATTTGCATGAGTGTCATAGCCATTAGACCAGCAGGGCATAAATATATATACGAAACTTTACAGATGAATATTATATACACTTAGGAATTTACAGTACACAGCCTAGTTAATTAACCTTTTAAGAAATGCTGGTTAAGCCATAAGTAACTGTGTTACCTGGCGTAAAACGCTTGGTGGAACAATTAATACAAATTGTAAACTGTACCACACATTCAGGTGGAGCGCTTTAGCACAGGTATGCAGTATATCGTAAATCGAGTGAAACACACACAGCATTTAAGGTGTTTCAGGTGTAATATATTTTTCAGAAAATATCTTTCCTTCAACTTCAGCTGGAATAAAAACACAATTTACATATTGTTCCATGTCATAGCCAAAACAGTCAGCAAACCTTTTTTATTTTTCACAAAATGTTTCTGGTAAAACTTAAAATATATATGTACTTTAATCTGGGGTGAGCCATTAGTATAGGTAAACAAACCCTTTCAAAAAAACTTTAGCACAACTTCTGTTAACTAGAAACACAGGTAATAGCTTGTCGTTAACACTAGGCTGAGTACAAATATACTGTGGCGCACATATACATTTCGACATAATACCCTTTTCCGAAAAACTATCCTAACTTCGTTTCAAATAAACAGACAGTAAACACCCTGTTGTTATCCTACACAGCTAAAACAATCATTCAGCAATTTTATTTTGCGGAAAAGTTTTTGTAACATTTAAAAAAAAAACACAGTTTAAAACCTGTTTTTACACTCCTAATGCAAAAAGAATCCTGCAATATTTTATGGGAAAAGTTCTTGTGCAAGATCAAAAATTAATCGTGAAATCGGATAGGCGTAATACATTTTTCAAAAAAACCTTACTGCAACTTCGGTTTAAATAAAAACAGCGGAAACAGCCGTTGCTACCCTGCATGACAATAGGATAAAAAATTCTTATTTCCAACTGAACAGAAACTTCAAAATAATAGCAATTAATTAGGCTACTGGACTTAAGCTTAATATCCCGCATTGGTGTAAAAGTTCAGGGCATAAATTAGAAAATGCTAAAAAAGGTTAAACGGAAAAATAATGGTGTCCGACATCAGTGTACAGTTCGGGTCAAGTTACAAAAACGGAAAATATTTCTTTATCAGGAAATTATTTTCTGGTTTAAAAATTATGAGATTTCCCGAACAGGAAATTTTTTCATTTTTCAGAAATTTGTTCTGATTGAACCCAAAAAATGAATGATATATATATATATAATTTGAAGATTTTCAGTAGGTGATGA
Source organism: Hydractinia echinata (assembly GCA_030067915.1). NCBI lineage: Eukaryota > Metazoa > Cnidaria > Hydrozoa > Anthoathecata > Hydractiniidae > Hydractinia > Hydractinia echinata. The sequence goes on along the minus strand of JASGCC010000183.1, from coordinate 142,664 downwards.
TGATTGCACGAGAACCACTTGTCAGAATTTATATAAATGCCTCGGCGATGTAGACGTTAAAAAAGTTTCCTGATATATATATATATAATTGAAATAATTTCCGTTTCTGTAACTTGAGCCGCACTGGTGTATGCTCAGCGGCAGAGTTAAAAAAGTTTATTTCCTGACGTGTGTACAATATATATAGCTAGCTACAATCGTCCACGAAAATATGGCTCTCTATTCCCCCTGAATGTTAAGAACTGCCCTTTTGTGGCTATGCAACGTAAACAATTACACGTGACGTACCTGTATATAAACATTGATCACGAGTGAGAACAGAACGTACTATCTGCAAAATATCTAGCTGGCTATGTTCTTTTGCTGACTGTGCTAAACTTTTTGGTTCTTGGTTTTTGGTATAAAATTGCCAGAGACAACACATTTTGTGGACGATTGTAGCTAGAACAAGCTATATCATGGGACATTCCTACAGAGTAGAATTATCTCACTCACTGTGTAGTATATATGTATAATAGCTAGCTAGCTATAGCTAGAAAATCTGTCTCAAAGAATTTTTCTGTGCTAGCTATTTTGGTGATTTTATGCCAGCAAAAAAAGCTAATTTTATGCTAACAATATTGGTAGTTTTATCCCAGCTAAGTAGTTAATTTTATGCTAGCTATGTAGCTAGTTTTTTTTGGTAGCTTTATATAGCTAGCTATGTTCATTTTATAACCAGCTAAAAGTCTTAAAAAGCTAGCTAGCTATATATGCTATCTAAGTTCTGTTATTACTCCAGCTCAGTCGGTAGTTTTATGCTAACTAGCCTTACGTGTGACTGAGAATAAGAAAGGGTTCATTACATGTAAAAAAAAGAGTGATATACTAGCTAGCTAAACATACCTTTTCTTCGTTTTCTTGAACAAGCCCTTCCGTCTGGTTGCGATATAGCTTAGATTAACGAAAGTTTGAGTTTGAGGCAGTATGTGTCCGAGAAAAGGTCATGTGATATTAGTAAAACTGATTTATCTATCACGTGGCTAAAATGTGTAGGCAGCTTTAGTCTCAACTGGAAACGGCAAAATTTACGCTTGGTACCATCTTTTAAAAACAACAAAAACTCCATCGCCGTGTCAAAACATGGTTTTCTCGCTTAATCAAATATTCAAGAGAAAATGACCAGATTAAACTACTGGGCCGTTGCGTCGAAAATTGACAAAATTTGAAAATTTTTGATGTATAGTGGGGGCGAGATGCGGAAATCCTATATACTCTCCACCGTACTTCCTTTTCATGCTATATTTATACTATTTATATGAGGAAATGGGCTCCGCTACGCTCCGCAAAAATAAATGTGATTTCAGGTCGCAGTATCCCTTTTAAAAACCGGGAAAAAAAATTTAACATAATGAGTTACTAAAGGTTATTTTCAGACTACATATCCATATTTTTTCTATTCTAAATATCTTTCACCAAAAATATTCAGTTCAACAATTCCTATTTAAACAGAAGACAGATTAATTATTTTTGCTGAGATAGTTAGAGATAGTTGAGAACTTCTGTTACTTAGGTGATATGTTGGGCAGTGAAGGGGGTGTTGGAAGAAGTGTTACTTGCAGGATAGGTTCTGCTTGGAAAAAGTTCAGAGAGTTACTTCCTTTGTTGACTAGCAGAGTCTTGTCAATTGAGGTAAAAGGTAGGTTGTATGAGGCCTGTGTAAGAAGTGTTATGTTGTACGGTAGTGAGACATGGGCAGTGAAGCAGGAAGATCTTGACCGTTTAGAAAGGAATGATATGAGAATGGTTAGGTGGATGTGTAACGCCAGTCTGAGAGACAGAAAGAGTTCAGATGAGCTAAGAAGCAGGCTAAGTATCCGTAGAATTAAAGATGTTATCCAGATAAGTAGATTGAATTGGCTGGGGCATTTTGGAAAGAATGGAGGAGGATAATTGGGTAAGAAAGTGTAGAGACTTGATAGTTCCTGGGGCAAAGCCCAGAGGCAGACCGAGAAAGACTTGGCAGGAGGTTATAAGGACAGACTTGATACAGCGGAAGTTGAGTTTAGATCTAACACAGTCTAGATCAGATTGGAAGAGGGTCATTAATATACCCCGTCCAACCCATGCTAGCATGGAAAACGGACGTTAAGCCGAGAATGATGATGATGATGATATTGTAAAATTATGCATAAAAGATGACTATAATTAACAGAAATGTTATAGTACTGCATAGCTCCAACTTCCGCTATCATTTTCGTTTTTCTTTAAAATTTTCAGACATGTCTGGTAAATCATGCTTATAAAAAGGTGTCAAAAATATTTTTTTTCTGGATATTTTTCCTTCAACAGCTTTTGATGCAGCAGAAGATGACCCAAGGAACTTTAAAAAAAAAAACAAACAAAAGCCTATTGTCAAAAAAAATTTATGAACAAAAATACTCTGCACACCCTTTCAAAATAATTTTTTATTTAAAAAGCAAGGATAAAAGATTGTGAGGTAGTAAAAAGTTGGAGCTCGTAAAATCAATATTTCTTCTGAAGTTTTGCTGACTCAGCAATTTAGATAAAAAGTCAAAATCATTTTAAGATCGTTATTTTTACGAAATAATAAAGGAAAATTTATATGCATAAAACATTGAGTAAATAATACAGCTATTCGGACAGGTAAAGAAAGGTTACTGCCACCTTAATAACTTTGAATAGCTGCTACCATCATTTTTCTAATTTAATGCATCCTCTAATTAATGTGAATGGACCATTAAAAAGGAGATAGAAATGAAAAGTATTGTGAGAAACTTGTTGTAAATCTTTACCCATAATTTAGTGTGTATTTACTATTTCCTTTAATTGTTAACCCAATAATTTATCAGCTCTAATTATTCGTGCTACCTGCTGAAAATATTTTTGGGTGATACTCAATAAGCAGTCTTTCTGATTCAATTTATTTCGAAAGCCATATTATTTGAAATGCCATTTGCCTGCTTCACTTCAGCGCTTAAAATAAATATTTGACCACTGCTGGTCATACTGACAGTCTTCTGCAAGGTTACCAAGATGTTGCATATATAAGCTGTACTTGTCAATTATAACTTCAATCAGACTTTGTGTGCTATCCATCTGGTTCCTACAAATATAAAATAAATTAATTTCACGAGCAATCTTGTAACCAGTCCTCTATCATACAGAACATAATTTAAAATTCTGTGAAATGTCAAAACAACATTGATATTATTATTATACACTTGATATTATTATTATACAGAACCCTAAGCATTTGGTCGAGCCTGGAGTTTCTTAAAATTTTAATAAATTGAGCCTCGTTTTTTATAGGCTGGTTTCTTATAAAAAACGTGTTTGCCTTTTTTGGTTTACACCCTCCTTTCATGAAATGCATATCCTCCTTGTATACTGCAACAAGCTCTTTTAGTTGGCGTAATTTTTTAGAAGACATTTTATACAAATAATACATGCGTAGAATCAATTCGTCAACATCCGTGAATAAAGTTTTCCCAAGACTATCCTTCAAGGCTAATTCCAAACAATGGACTACGCACCAGCGGAATGCCAACCATGGGTTTTCCCGTTGCAAAATTGTTTTTACACTGTCCTTTTTTCCACTGTTTACAGATGCCCTATCGGAACCGAAACCTACTAGTTTATACATCCAATCATCGATACCAATACCCTCAAGTGACTGCCCCGTTGCACTAACAATTCCATGTGCGTCAGCCGTAACAAGATCAGCAAGATTCAAGTATGAAGTCTCTATTTTAATTTTGTCACTATTAGGAGGAGTAGGATCAAGCATAACCACAAAGAAAGCTTCTTTTTCAACTACGCTGGCATCGGTGGATCCATCCTAAAGATTGCTGTAAAACTTTGGTTTTTTTTAACTTATGCTGTAAATCTTGAGCTATGTTCTCAACGATGTAATCAATTATTACGCCACCGGAACTGTCGTTAGAATAAGCTTCACCAATTTCCACACCATGTTTTTCTTCCAACGACAGTATAGCTTTATACTTAGTTATTGGAAGTTCTTCCTTAACAACAAAGTCAGCTGTTTCAAATTTTTTCTTAATACTTTCAAAAAAAAATTTTATCGTGAGTGTTGAAACCTTCTATTAGCGCGGATTGTTTATTTAAGTGAAGCAGTGGTTCTAATATCTTGTTCTTTTGAGGAATGACCTTGTTGTTTTAAAAACTGATGGTATGCTTCTTTGTGTGGATCACTTTTAGCATGTTCCAGAGCAGCAGCGTGTTGCAATAGCTTGCAGCCATCACGTGACCACTCAAAATTATACCCTTGGATAGAACAATGTGATCTTCATATATTTTACAAACAGAACGCAATAAAGATGACACATTTTTTATTTTCTGTTTTCGCTTAAGCAGCAATCAATTTTCAGCGTCATAAATTTGTAAGGTAGTGGACTTCCAGTCTGCTGTAATTAACTGAAGTTTTCTTTTCGTGGTTGTCCTATTTATTTCCTTACATTCTTTTTGATTTTTTTTGCTATTATTTCCACCGCCACAAAACGAACCAATGCTTGTTTGTTGCTTTTTTACAGGGATATCATCAACATCAATCACACAATCAGAGTTTTTTCTTTTCTCAGCCATTAATTTTTAAGTGTTATGCTTGTTCAAGGTTTAAGGCAAATGAAATAGAGAAATTTAGCATTGCACTATCAAACTTAATTGTATCAATTTTATAAAAAAAGTTATTTCCGGATTATTCACAAGTGATAAATAATGAATACCCAAAAGAGGCTTATTTGAATATTTAAAAGAACACCGACGTGACATTTTTTCTTCTTCACAAGTTTAATACGTGTAGCAAAATTTGATCTACCGGGAATGTCTAGTTTTTTGTGCATGTTAAAGTTGTTAATGTCCTGCATGGTTGAGCATGATAAATACTTTGGGTTGACAAAATAAAACAAACAAATAAATTTAGGATGTTTGTCGTTCTTCCATACCTAAAATAAAAAAACGCAAGAGATTTTATTATACATACGTCATATACTTATCAGGTTCCATCCAGATGTAAGAAAATTAAAAAGCCCTGGGGATGAGGTTCATACTTTTTTCTCTATCAAAAAATAAATAAACAAACAGCCAACGGTGAAGCCTTGTAGTCACCATAGCAGCATTTTAGCTATCTAGCTACACTAAAACAAAAGACGAAAAATCGAAAGAAATGTCTATGAATCAATGGGAAATAAATGTGAAGCGAGATATTTGATTATTATCTATTCTTAATGGTAGATAAATAATATTTTTTTTACAAAGCAAGGAATTGATCGCCGGTCAGTCTGACCTCTCGTAACATGATCCTGACGCTCAGTCAACAAAATTCAGCGGTTAGTGACTGTTGACCATCCATTATTTAAAGCGCTGCACTTTGGCGAACTTTTATTTCGCATTGGGAAACTTGTGTTTCATGTCAGCAATCTATATTTTGTTGTGTGGTGACACATGCCCATGCACAAATAACAGTTAAATTAAGAGAGAAAATGAGAGCAAAACTTTTGTTAGTTCAAATTACATGCAATATAAAGAAAAATCACTTTGGTGAAAAGTTGCTAACATGAATCAGGAATATTTCTTAACCCATTGGCATTCACTTTGGCGATTGCTGAGTGTCGAAATTAATTAGAAAGGCTGATGGGAGAAATAATGTTTTTTTGCTTAAAGCAAATCCTTTTGAAGAGCACTTCCTACTAGACTATGACAACATGTTAAAATGTTTTTAGGTGAGAAATGTTAGATTGTAAACTTGTGGCAAATTTACAAGCATTTAAGTAGTACAACTTTACAGTACTGACGAGTGTTAAAACTGAATTGCTTTTATATTAATGTACATTGATTTTTTTAATAAAAATTTATAGGATCATTTTCTGTTTCATTGCTTTCTGGAAAGATTATGTTTAAAGATGTTCGATATATCACCAAAGATTACAGCGTTCAGTATGTTAAATTTTTTATACGTTTTTATATGTTTTTTATATGTTTTTCATATTGAATATGTGATGCTCTCTAGGAAAATCGACCACTTCTATTTTTAATTCGTATTTTTAAAATAATAGAATTCCGTATTTCGTATTTTTAAAAATACGAATTGCGTATTTAAAAATATGCGTATTTTTTTAAAAACCGTATTTCGTATTTTCAAAAAATACGGAATTCGTATTTAAAAATACGCGTATTTTTAAATACGAATTTAGTATTTTTGAAAATACGGAATTCGTATTTAAAAATACGCGTATTTTTAAATACGCAATTCGTATTAAAAAATACGTATTTCTAAAAATACAAAGACATAAAAAAGTAGTGTCTGATCAGGGATCGTCCCTGAGATCGTTTCATTTTTTATACGAATTGAAACGATTTTCATCATATAGATTTTTTTTTTACATCGTTTCATAATCGTATCATGAAACGAATAAAACATTTTATTTTTTTCACGAAACGATTATCTAATTTGCTATGAAAAATAAAACAATTTTGAGACAATTTTGTAAAAAGTAAAATGACAAGAAAATGTCTCTGTGAAGCTTTAAAGTTGCCGTATTTCATTCTAAAATGACGAGAAAACGTCCCTGCGAAGCTTTAAAGTTGCCGTATTTCATTCTAAAATGACGAGAAAACGTCCCGGTGAAGCTTTAAAGTTGGCGTATTTCATTCTACAATAACAAGAAAACGTCTCTGCGAAGCTTTAAAGTTGCTGTATAGCGTTCTAAAAGGACGAAAAAACATCTCTGCGAAGCTTTAAAGTTGCCGTATTTCATTCTAAAATGAGGAGAAAACGTCTCAGCGAAGCTTTAAAATTGCCGTATTTCATTCTAAAATGACGAGAAAACGTCCCTGCGAAGCTTTAAAGTTGGCGTATTTCATTCTACAATAACGAGAAAACGTCCCGGCGAAGCTTTAAAATTGCCGTATTTCATTCTAAAATGACGAGAAAACGTCTCTGCGAAGCTTTAAAGTTGCTGTATTTCATTCTACAAAGAAGGACAGTTAAGGACAGTTACAAGGAGAAGGACAGTTACAACGTTTTCTTAGGAATTTAAAGAAAAAAGGTTTTTTTAGTGACAAAGTGTACAACGATATATATCCCAGTGGTTCTCAACCGGCCAGAATATACGGCCTTCCTAAAATGCATAAATCTTTTGAAAATTTACCTAAATTTAGGCCTATTATATCTTCTATAGGCACATGTAACTATCAACTTGCCAAGTTTTTAGGTGGTTTATTATCTGCTGTGATTCCCAAGGATTACTGTACTGCAGATACTTTCACTTTCGTCGAGGAATTAAAAAAGGTGAGTAAATCCGACAAATTTATGGTTTCTTTTGATGTTTGTAGTCTTTTCACGAACATACCATTGAATGAAACATTAGATCTTGCAGTTCAACTTGTAATTGCCGGAAATCGTAAACTCAAAATCACAAAATCTGAACTAAAACAATTATTCGTTTTTGCAACGTCATCCTCAAATTTTTGTTCAATGATGAAATGTATGAACAGGTCGATGGTGTTGCCATGGGCTCGCCGCTGGCACCTATTTTAGCGAATCTTTTCATGGGCGTTAAAGAAAAGGAATGGATAAAAAATTACCCGGGTTGTGGCCCAACATACTACCGTAGATATGTGGATGACATCTTTGCTTTATTTAACGATGAAAGTGAAGCGTTGGCCTTTTTTGAATACTTGAATCAGAGACACCCTAATATAAAATTTACCTTGGAAAAACAAGTTGATGGTAAGCTTCCTTTTCTTGACATTTTAATTGAGAACACCAGTGACAAATTTTATACTTCTGTGTTCCATAAGTCAACCTATACTGGCCTTTTAACTAATTATTTTAGTTTCACTCCCAAAATCTATAAAATAGGTCTCATTAAAACACTAATTGACAGGATTTTCAAAATTAACAACAGTTGGAAACACTTTGACATTAATATTAAGGCTCTGACTGAAATTTTGAGAAAAAACTTTTTTCCTACAAAACTGGTAAACCGTCATATTTCAAATTACCTTGATAAGAATTTTTCTACAGCTGTCAGTACAGAGACAACTAATGTATTAGAAAAGAGGTATTTTAAATTGCCTTTTATTGGCAAGTACTCTAATACTGCCAAAGAAAAAGTCAATCAACTTGTCAATACGATGTGTAAAGAAATCAATGTGTGCCTCGTTTTTAAGTCGTGTAAAATTAAAGATTATTTTTCTTGCAAGGACAGAGTTCCTGAATCTTTTAAATCTGGACTTGTGTATAAATTTGTTTGTGCTAGTTGTAATGCTAGATATGTGGGTGAAACCACCAGGCACATTTCTAGTAGAGTAAAAGAACATTTGAAAACTGATAAAAACTCTCAAATATTTAAGCATATGCAGTCAAATCTTAACTGTAAATTACTATGTAACGAAAATTGTTTTTCTATTTTGGATTATGCAGACAATGGTTGGCAGAGGAAACTCAAAGAGGGTATGCATATTTCTTGGTTGAAACCAGACCTCAATAAACAAGTTAAGCATTGCATCATCAATTTATCCGTTTAATTTTATGTTTTGTATTAGCCGCTTATTCAATATCGTTTTTGTTACTTAGATATTGATTTAGCATGTGTAAATTCATTTAATAAAATTAAAAAATTGTACTTTTGGGAAATATTTAATTATCTTAAACAAATTGTGTATATAAATTTTATTTAACTAACTTTTGTTAGTTTATCTAATATTATTTTGTCAATATTGATTAGCTTGTGTATAATTCATATAAAATTGTACTTTTGGGAAATATTTAAATAACTTTTGAAAAAAATTGTGTATAAAGAGTGTATGTATCTAACTTTTGTATAATATTCTGAAGATGACTTTGGTAAAGTCGAAACATGTTGTAATTTTTATGAAAATTCTACAATAACTAGAAAACGTCCTGGCGAAGCTTTAAAATTGCCGTATAGCGTTCTAAAATGACGAAAAAACATCTCTGCGAAGCTTTAAAGTTACCGTATTTCATTCTAAAATGAGGAGAAAACGTCTCTGCGAAGCTTTAAAGTTGCCGTATTTCATTCTAAAATGTGGAGAAAACGCCTCTGCGAAGCTTTAAGGTTGCCGTATTTCATTCTAAAATGACGAGAAAACGTCTCTGCGAAGCTTTAAAGTTGCTGTATTTCATTCTAAAATAATGAGAAAACGTCCCGGCGAAGCTTTAAAATTGCCGTATAGCGTTCTAAAATGACGAGAAAACGTCTCTACGAAGCTTTAAAGTTGCCGTATTTCATTCTAAAATGACGAGAAAACATCCCTGCGAAGCTTTAAAGTTGCCGTATTTCATTCTAAAATGACGAGAAAACGTCTCTGCGAAGCTTTAAAGATGCCGTATTTAATTCTAAAATGACAAGAAAACGTCCCTGCGAAGCTTTAAAGTTGCCGTATTTCATTCTAAAATGACGAGAAAACGTCTCTGCGAAACTTAAGTTGCCGTATTTCAATCTAAAATGACGAGAAAACCTCCCTGCGAAGCTTTAAAGTTGCCGTATTTCATTCTAATATGACGAGAAAACGTTACTGCGAAGCTTTAAATTTGCCGTATTTTATTCTAAAATGACGAGAAAACATCCCGGCGAAGCTTTAAAATTGCCGTATTTTGTTCTAAAATGAGAAAACGTCTCTGCGAAGCTTTAAGGTTGCCGTATTTCATTCTAAAACGACGAAAAAACATCCCTGCGAAGCTTTAAAGTTGCCGTATTTCATTCTAAAATGACGAGAAAACGTCCCGGTGAAGCTTTAAAGTTGGCGTATTTCATTCTACAATAACAAGAAAACGTCTCTGCGAAGCTTTAAAGTTGCTGTATAGCGTTCTAAAAGGACGAAAAAACATCTCTGCGAAGCTTTAAAGTTGCCGTATTTCATTCTAAAATGAGGAGAAAACGTCTCAGCGAAGCTTTAAAATTGCCGTATTTCATTCTAAAATGACGAGAAAACGTCCCTGCGAAGCTTTAAAGTTGGCGTATTTCATTCTACAATAACGAGAAAACGTCCCGGCGAAGCTTTAAAATTGCCGTATTTCATTCTAAAATGACGAGAAAACGTCTCTGCGAAGCTTTAAAGTTGCTGTATTTCATTCTACAAAGAAGGACAGTTAAGGACAGTTACAAGGAGAAGGACAGTTACAACGTTTTCTTAGGAATTTAAAGAAAAAAGGTTTTTTTAGTGACAAAGTGTACAACGATATATATCCCAGTGGTTCTCAACCGGCCAGAATATACGGCCTTCCTAAAATGCATAAATCTTTTGAAAATTTACCTAAATTTAGGCCTATTATATCTTCTATAGGCACATGTAACTATCAACTTGCCAAGTTTTTAGGTGGTTTATTATCTGCTGTGATTCCCAAGGATTACTGTACTGCAGATACTTTCACTTTCGTCGAGGAATTAAAAAAGGTGAGTAAATCCGACAAATTTATGGTTTCTTTTGATGTTTGTAGTCTTTTCACGAACATACCATTGAATGAAACATTAGATCTTGCAGTTCAACTTGTAATTGCCGGAAATCGTAAACTCAAAATCACAAAATCTGAACTAAAACAATTATTCGTTTTTGCAACGTCATCCTCAAATTTTTTGTTCAATGATGAAATGTATGAACAGGTCGATGGTGTTGCCATGGGCTCGCCGCTGGCACCTATTTTAGCGAATCTTTTCATGGGCGTTAAAGAAAAGGAATGGATAAAAAATTACCCGGGTTGTGGCCCAACATACTACCGTAGATATGTGGATGACATCTTTGCTTTATTTAACGATGAAAGTGAAGCGTTGGCCTTTTTTGAATACTTGAATCAGAGACACCCTAATATAAAATTTACCTTGGAAAAACAAGTTGATGGTAAGCTTCCTTTTCTTGACATTTTAATTGAGAACACCAGTGACAAATTTTATACTTCTGTGTTCCATAAGTCAACCTATACTGGCCTTTTAACTAATTATTTTAGTTTCACTCCCAAAATCTATAAAATAGGTCTCATTAAAACACTAATTGACAGGATTTTCAAAATTAACAACAGTTGGAAACACTTTGACATTAATATTAAGGCTCTGACTGAAATTTTGAGAAAAAACTTTTTTCCTACAAAACTGGTAAACCGTCATATTTCAAATTACCTTGATAAGAATTTTTCTACAGCTGTCAGTACAGAGACAACTAATGTATTAGAAAAGAGGTATTTTAAATTGCCTTTTATTGGCAAGTACTCTAATACTGCCAAAGAAAAAGTCAATCAACTTGTCAATACGATGTGTAAAGAAATCAATGTGTGCCTCGTTTTTAAGTCGTGTAAAATTAAAGATTATTTTTCTTGCAAGGACAGAGTTCCTGAATCTTTTAAATCTGGACTTGTGTATAAATTTGTTTGTGCTAGTTGTAATGCTAGATATGTGGGTGAAACCACCAGGCACATTTCTAGTAGAGTAAAAGAACATTTGAAAACTGATAAAAACTCTCAAATATTTAAGCATATGCAGTCAAATCTTAACTGTAAATTACTATGTAACGAAAATTGTTTTTCTATTTTGGATTATGCAGACAATGGTTGGCAGAGGAAACTCAAAGAGGGTATGCATATTTCTTGGTTGAAACCAGACCTCAATAAACAAGTTAAGCATTGCATCATCAATTTATCCGTTTAATTTTATGTTTTGTATTAGCCGCTTATTCAATATCGTTTTTGTTACTTAGATATTGATTTAGCATGTGTAAATTCATTTAATAAAATTAAAAAATTGTACTTTTGGGAAATATTTAATTATCTTAAACAAATTGTGTATATAAATTTTATTTAACTAACTTTTGTTAGTTTATCTAATATTATTTTGTCAATATTGATTAGCTTGTGTATAATTCATATAAAATTGTACTTTTGGGAAATATTTAAATAACTTTTGAAAAAAATTGTGTATAAAGAGTGTATGTATCTAACTTTTGTATAATATTCTGAAGATGACTTTGGTAAAGTCGAAACATGTTGTAATTTTTATGAAAATTCTACAATAACTAGAAAACGTCCTGGCGAAGCTTTAAAATTGCCGTATAGCGTTCTAAAATGACGAAAAAACATCTCTGCGAAGCTTTAAAGTTACCGTATTTCATTCTAAAATGAGGAGAAAACGTCTCTGCGAAGCTTTAAAGTTGCCGTATTTCATTCTAAAATGTGGAGAAAACGCCTCTGCGAAGCTTTAAGGTTGCCGTATTTCATTCTAAAATGACGAGAAAACGTCTCTGCGAAGCTTTAAAGTTGCTGTATTTCATTCTAAAATAATGAGAAAACGTCCCGGCGAAGCTTTAAAATTGCCGTATAGCGTTCTAAAATGACGAGAAAACGTCTCTACGAAGCTTTAAAGTTGCCGTATTTCATTCTAAAATGACGAGAAAACATCCCTGCGAAGCTTTAAAGTTGCCGTATTTCATTCTAAAATGACGAGAAAACGTCTCTGCGAAGCTTTAAAGATGCCGTATTTAATTCTAAAATGACAAGAAAACGTCCCTGCGAAGCTTTAAAGTTGCCGTATTTCATTCTAAAATGACGAGAAAACGTCTCTGCGAAACTTAAGTTGCCGTATTTCAATCTAAAATGACGAGAAAACCTCCCTGCGAAGCTTTAAAGTTGCCGTATTTCATTCTAATATGACGAGAAAACGTTACTGCGAAGCTTTAAATTTGCCGTATTTTATTCTAAAATGACGAGAAAACATCCCGGCGAAGCTTTAAAATTGCCGTATTTTGTTCTAAAATGAGAAAACGTCTCTGCGAAGCTTTAAGGTTGCCGTATTTCATTCTAAAACGACGAAAAAACATCCCTGCGAAGCTTTAAAGTTGCCGTATTTCATTCTAAAATGACGAGAAAACGTCCCTGCGAAACTTAAGTTGCCGTATTTCAATCTAAAATGACGAGAAAACCTCCCTGTGAAGCTTTAAAGTTGTCGTATTTCAATCTAAAATGACGAGAAAACCTCCGTGCGAAGCTTTAGAGTTGCCGTATTTCATTCTAAAGCAGTTTATTCAACCACTCCCTTGATACACGTAACATTTTTAAAACTACGAAACTATTTTTAATTCGTATTTAGTATTTTTCAAAAATACGAAATACGAATTTCTTATTTTTAAAAATAGAATAGCGTATTTTTAAAAATACGAAAAATCGTATTTCGTATCTATATTATAATACCACGAAAAATCGTATTTCGTATCTATATTATAATACCCGTATACGTCTGTCTGTCTGTCACGCAAAATGGTAGCTTAGCTGCGACGGGCGAACCCGTGGATTTTTCCACGGGCTAACAACTAGTTTTTAAAAAAAGGGGTATTTTAAAATACGAAATCCGTATTTTTTAATACGAAATTTCCGTATTTCGTATTTTTTAATACGAAAAGAGAAGTGGTCGATTTTCCTAGAGAGCATCACATATGTCAAACTTTTCAAATGTTCAAATAAGATCTTTAGTCAAATTTGTATTGTTTGTAATTCACTGTGTGCAAATTTAAAAATTCCCCTAAATCATGTAACCTGAGTTGCTGATAGCAACACTTAACATTATGAAAGCTAAAAACTGGAGTCTTTTAACTCCATCCCTTTCAGGAAATTCTATTTACTTGCACTTAAAGGGACTAATTAATTTGCAAGTTTAAGAATATTCCACACAATTCTTCCTATATATATGTAATGTATATAAACATGTTTTATGGAAGAGGTTGGATGTTGTGAAACCAAAATCAGTATTACATTAAATAATTAGAGAGTGCACCTTGGTGATTTAATTTCTATTTCTAAAAATGACTGCTTTACAACTGGAAATTAACATGTTTTTGAGGTTATCTCTTTCTTTCAACAATAAATCCTATGTCTTACGTGGTTAAAAAAATATTTATAAATAAACTTTGTTTTGCCTGTTCCATCCACACTTTGTTTAAGGCCCGTTTCCACTCAGGAAAATTTTCCTCAGAAAAGAAAAATTTCCGAATTGCACATGCGCAGTATATCAAAACAGAGGTGGTTCTTTTTTGCCGCTGAAAAAGTTGGAACAAAAATAAAAGTGGAAAATTTTCAACTTTTTTTTTCTGTACCGCGGAAAAAATATTTTCAACCAATCAAATCAACTTAAATTTGACAAAAATGGTAGCTGAAATTGCTAGATGTAGAGTAAACAAACAACAAAATGGCAAACAACACTAGTAGTGATGAAACTTCAAGGGAAGACGAAATGATTATAAGAAACAAGTTATTTGTGGAGCATGTGAAGCGACAACAGAGAATTTGTAGCATTGGACAACCAAAAACACCGCAGATACGTGTGCAATATCCTGTTCATTCTGCTGTGATGATCTCTTCAGCACCAGCAACTAGTGCCACAGTTGCATCTCCCCTTCCATCACCTGTATCTTGTTTTCAACATTGCTTTTCTGGCATTATAAGTCCTATCATTGTTTGAGGCATTGCAAGTCCTTCAGTTCCAAGTGCCCAAGAGAATGCTGATGACTCAGAACAGCAGCTAGATCTTGCTGATAATTCTGCTTGTGAAGAACGTGAAAAACTCTCTGTGCATGAAAGGTTAGTAAACCTAATGCCAGAGTACTCGTGCATATGGAAAGTGTACTTAACAGAATACAAAGACAAAGACAGAACAATAAAGTCCTGGGAGGAAATTTTAAAAAGATTGGGAGACATTGATGTAAGCTAGCTTAGCTACTACCCTTTTTGCTTAGTGTACCCTTTTTGCTTAGTTTATACAAAACTAAAAAATATTTTTTAGTTGTAGCTGTCTAGCTATACATGTACTTTAAAATTTCCACGAATTAATGATATTTCTTAATTTTTTTCGTGGATTTTATTTTTGCAAATAGTAGCTATATATCTTAAGAAATTTATTTTATTTAGGTGGAATATCTGAAAAAGAAATGGGAGAAGTTGCGAGAGAACTATCGGAAGTGCCTTCAACGAAGGGAAAAGATGACACGTTCAGGGACAGGCAACAAAAAGCTGCCCACTTGCAATTTTTTTGCTGAGCTGGATTTACTGCTTTGAAAAACTGCATCTAATGTACCCGTACCTATCGAAAGTCAAACGTTGACGATGATTTGCAGGAGAACGTTGAGCCATTTAGAAGAAAATCTGCCAAAAGAAAAGCAGATTTACAAATGAGTGTTGATGCGTTGTTAATAAAAGCCCTAAGTGATGATAACAATAACGAAGTTGCTCCTTCAAAATCTGAAAATGATTCTGAAACTTCGTTTTTACTTAGTTAGTATATATATATTTAAAAAGTTATCACATATCTTCTGTTGTATTTACTATATCCCATTGCCAACTTAATGAACCAGCCTGAAAATTAAAATATGTGCAAAATTGATCTTGTATCTGTGCTGCTGACCTACTAAAATTATTAGAACCTTGGTTAGCGATAGGTAATAAGCCATTACAATCTGTTGTTTCACATCGCCATTCTCCAGGTGTTATACCATTTGTCGCTTCTACATCAGGGTAACCTGGGGGGCAATAACTAGCCGATTCGTGTTTCATTAAATAATTATGGAGAGCCACCACAGCTTTTGTTATTTTCACAACAGTCTCTGTTTTTCTAATTATTGGTCAACGGAAGATTCGAAATCTTGAAGCGCATATTCCAAAACAATTCTCTACAACCCTTTGTGCACGAGAAAAACGGTAGTTACATATTCTTTTTTTGCTACTAAGATTGCTTCCAGCATATGGCTTCATCATAAATCGCTTGAGGGGAAATGCTTCATCGCCCACAAAAACATATGGGAAATTCTCTTGAGTTCCATGAAGTATTCTTGCATTGGGAATGCCCAACGTTTGATTGTTTATTGCCGTTCCAAGGTCACTATTTAAAAACACTCCTCCATCACTATTCCGTCCAGACTGACCTATGTCCACTAGCGTAAATTTGTAAGTAGCATTACATACAGCTAACAGAACTATGCTGTGATGCTTTTTATAATTAAAAAAAGTAGAGCCAGATGATGCAGGTGCTTGCATCATAACGTGCTTACCATCAATTGCACCTATGCAGTTTGAAAAGTTCCATAATTCTTCAAACTTTTGGGATTTTTTTCCACTTTTCACTTGTTGTAGGACATTTCAAGTAGCCTTCTCTCAATAACATTGTCCAAAGAGCTTCGCATGTTTCTGCAACTAAGCGAGTAATTGATGTTGGACTTACGCGATAACTACATGCAATGGATACTTGAGAATCACCAGTCACTAAATAGCGTAATGTTTAACAAAGTCTTTCTGACGGACTAATTGTCTCCCTGCGCATTGAACATTTGGTAATAATTGGAGCAATCAGTGACAACAAATGCTCAAACCGGGTTGGTGACATGCGAAATTGTTTGAAAAAGTACTCATGGTCAAGCAACTTCGTTTCTTGAATGAGCACATGATATTCACCTTTAAAAGTACGTTCGGAAAATATTTTACGAACCCAACATCGCTTGCTTTGCCTTGTTCTAGATAATCTTCTTTGCAGCAAAATCAGTAAAAGCAAGCGTCTATTTATTGC
Organism: Hydractinia echinata; assembly: GCA_030067915.1. Classification (NCBI taxonomy): domain Eukaryota; kingdom Metazoa; phylum Cnidaria; class Hydrozoa; order Anthoathecata; family Hydractiniidae; genus Hydractinia; species Hydractinia echinata. Next base: position 126,090 of record JASGCC010000183.1, on the reverse strand, counting down.
AGCTATTTTTATTTTCGGTTTTGTTTTCTGATTTTGTCGCGTTGTGGAAATGCCGGTAGAAAAAATTCCATGGAAATTTTTCCTGTTCACAGAAAATTTTTACACTAGTTACTCGAGATATGTTTCTTTACAAATGCGGTGTCTTTTATTGACTTGTGCATTTTATATTTTAAATCGAATTTAAATTTTTAGTGGAATCCAATCTTTATGTCATAGAATGCTATTTATATTTAGAATTGTTGATGGATTGGCAATTTTCAAATGGTGGTTAAAGTACAAGGTTGAGGAGCTAAATAACCTTAGAAGAATATCAAAAGATCAAGGTAAAAATTATTTTGGTAATTTGTATTTACCATATTTCTATTATATTTTAAAAACTGTTACGTCAGACAGTCGGATAATTAAAATCATCATTAGATGATTTTAATTATCCTTTAAACAGTATCTAATATATGATCTAAGATAATTAATGGTATTACCACAATTATCTTTCTCTCTAAAAGGCCTTTTTAATTTCAGAAATAACTGTTATTACATGTGACGTTATAATATGAAAGTTGTGAAAATTTGTTTTGTCTTATATATTTGAAACATTGTAAAATGATTTTAGCACATTATGCTTTCTAATAATTAATAATAGTTTTTATTAATAATATCCAATAAAATGTGTGAATGAAATAAAAAACACAAATACATACCAGTTTACCAAAGGTTAGGAAATAATGATGTTAAAGTATAAAAGCACTTAACACTGTCTGACGTCACAGTTTTTAAAATATACAAAACTTTATTTGCTTTCATCATTACAAAAAAATATAAAGCTTTCCTTAACAATACTTCTGAAATATTTGATGTTCCTTCTCCTTTAAAGCGGGTACCAATACTTTTAAAACGACTCATACAACCATTGAATATTGTTTTGAAAATGTAATTTTTTCTATTAACCCACATTTAGATCTTTTTGAGGTATCAATGTGCAGTTGGATATTACAGCTAAATGGATTCGAATTTCATCTCTTTAACAGGTGCATATTAATTTGAACAAAAGAAAAAATATATTCATTAGATTGTATTAGCACCAATGTGTGGCTGATAAACTAAAAATACCCCCTTCTTTTACATTGTAATGTTGCTAATCTGATTGTTTTCCTGACATTGTTATCAACGCGTTTCTTTCAAAATCAGTTTTAACTTATTGTAATCATGAAAATTGCTTTTAATGTTTTCTGCACATGTTTCTTTGTCAAAAAAAGATAAATTTATTGTCATCTCTGAAAATGACTAAACATAGCAACTCAGGAATTTAATGTTAGTGAATTAATCACGACCGTAATCATGATTGATTTTACTAAGGAAAGTGGTTAGTCTGTTATGACTGATTAAAATTGACTGTTATAAACGTAAAATTATATAAAACCTAAATTAAAAATATATTTTTGCACAGATCCTACATTTACATTGGAGATAAGAATATCCTTTTAAATCTATACAGAACTAGATCAAAGACTCTGCAGACTCATTTCTTCTGGAAGGAAATGCCATAATTGCTAGGCTATATATCCGAATGTTGTACCCCCTATTTTGTAAAATGTGTTTAAGATCTAACTGAAGCACTTGATGACCTTAAATTGTACCCAGTGCAGCCCTCTGAATTAGCGAAAATGTCAGCTTCGACGGCAAAACAAAAATCATGACGGCAACATTTTGCCGTCGTGAAAGATTTTAACGACAGCAAAACTAACTAATTAAATTTATTGGGGAGACTGGATATGTCCGTAGCTTGTTTCGATCTTTCGTCGGACAAAACGTCCGATAGATTTCCGTCTTGGTCGGATACCCCCCACTTTCAGATCTCAGAATTATTGAATAGTCCTGGTCCTTTTAATCCACGAGCAAGCCTATTCATAGCCAACCTGATCATCCTAGCTAATTCACCGACTCCTGACATAGTTAAAAGAACTATGTAGACATGAATCTCTTTTGCCTGGCCCCTTCGTCGTTGGTAACCAGGTCTTACACAAGAAATCCAGCCATGCGGTTCTTAACTAATGCGGAGGTGAACGCTGACGGAGCACGGATGAAGCAAGTCCGCAAAACTGCACTTACAGGCAGAACAGACATTTTATCATGGATTTAATTGTAGATAATTTCTTCATTTGACAAAACAATTGGAAACCATAGCAGGTCCGAATTTAATGGATTTTTTTCATTATGTCACAAGTGTTATTCAAACAATTTAAAAATGAAACCCACGTGTGGTATAATTTTTTTTTTGTATAAATTTTGTTAAAATGTACTGAACTTTCCGAATGAATTAGTTTTATTTAAGCCACGTGGATAATTTTTTTTTTAATTTGAAAACGAAGCATATTTTTGCCTATTTGCTTGTGATGACCTGAAAAATAACCAATAAATTTATGAAAATGACAGTATAGTCATGCATACTATTTCGGACATGTAGAAAAGGAAGATAAGATTGAGAGAGAGTTGCTATACATGACGCTCGATCATCATGTTTGGGGTTCACCATTCAAAACGTCCCCCACTTTTCTACCGCAAAATGAATACGCAACATCGCACGCGTAACATCCTTTGCACGTGCGTTTTACATCACACACGTTACTTGATTCAAATATTCCTGAAAAAGACTGATGCGTGGTATGATCTAACAAAGACTTGTTTGACGAAATAAATAAGTAGCTAGCAAGATTAGTAAGTTGGAAAGATTACTTTTATTTTTGTGCAGTCTATAAAACACTACGGCAAAAGCTGAATGCCGTCGTGGATTCAGAGGGCTGCCAGTGTTATTTCTAAACTGGAACACACATTCTATGTAAGAAGGATTCAATTTCCATTTTGTTTTGCAGACCTCTGTTAGGGATCGTCTCAAAATGTTTGTATGTTTTTTTCATATAATTATACGAACGCTACGAAGTACTTCGTTTCGTTAAACGAATGTCATACGAAGTGCTTCGTTTAAAATAAAAAATATAAACGAAGTTTATACGAACTTTTTTAATACATGATACGAACTTAAACAAAGTTTTTTTATGATACAAAAAGAAATGATACGCACTTTGAACGAAGTAAATTGCTATACGATCTTGAAACGAACTTCAAAAGTACCGGCGTAATTGCGCATAATTATTTCAATACGAAACCAGAAATAAAAGAAGTAAAATATACGAGATTGACTTTTTTGAAAAGACAAGCCGTTTTCATGATTTTTAATCGATCTGTGGCGAACTTTTTGCTTTCTACAATCCTGTTTTCATGATTTTTAAACGATCTACGGCGACCTTTTTGGTTTCTACGATCCTGTTTTCCTGATTTTTAAACGATCTACGGCGATCTTTTCGCTTTCTACGATCCCGTTTTCATGATTTTTAAACGATCTACGGCGAACTTTTCGCTGTCTACGATGCCGTTTTCATGATTTTTAAACGATCTACGGCGAACTTTTTGCTTTCTATGATCCTGTTTTCATGATTTTTAAACGATCTACGGCGAACTTTTTGCTTTCTACGATCCTGTTTTTATGATTTTTAAACGATCTATGGCGATCTTTTCGCTTTCTACGATGCCGTTTTCATGATTTTTAAACGATCTACGGCGATCTTTTCGTTATCTACGATCCCGTTTTCATGAATTTTAAACAATCTGCAACGAACTTTTTGCTTTCTACAATCCTGTTTTCATGATTTTTTACGATCCTGTTTTCATGATTTTTAATTGATCTACAGCGATCTTTTGGTTTTCTACGATCCCGTTTTCATGAATTTTAAACGTTCCACAGCGATCTTTTCGCTTTATACGATCCCGTTTTCATGATTTTTAAACGATCTACGGCGATATTTTCGCTTTCTACGATGCCGTGGAGACGATCCCTAAAGACCTTAGATAATAAGTGCAATTAAAATAAACGAAGTTCGTATAACGAAACGAACTTTATAATTGTTGAAAAAATTTCGAAATAAAGACTATAGATAATAGTCCAATTATAGCTAATAAACGAACTTCGTATAAGCAAATTTTTATACGAACTTCTTTGAAATGATACGAACTACATACAAACTTTATTTTAAATGATACGAACTTTATACGAACTTGAATTTTGATGATACAACAAAGTTTGTATTAAAAATAAAATGATATGAAAGATTTAATAAACCTATACAAAGTTTTTGATACGAATTATACGAACTACGTACGAACATTTTGAGACGATCCCTTAGTAATTGTATACCATTTTGCACATAAATACCTTCCATAGAAGAAAAGGATTCTACTTCAGACTGAGAGGTTGCCCCTTTCAAGACTCTATCTACCTTTGCAATAGATTTTCTGCTATTACAATCCAGGAAATTACATTTGCAGCTACCTTTTAACACAGTGAGTTGATATGTTCTGCACAAGTTAACTAACTGTCAAATTTAATACCTAGAAGCTTCTCACATTTGGATGCAGTTAAAATTTCTCCATTCAAAATTAAATGTGGACTTTATGGCTTTCCAAATATTATAAAATTGCAAGCCATTTTTGGGAAACCATTAAGCTGCTGACCTATAAAGTTGTCTTAACATATATTTCACCTCTAATTACAACTAAATATCAGAGCAGTGCGTATTCACGTCATCCTGAAAAAGATAATCATTTAGACAGTAGGGGTCGTAAAATTGACCCTTGTGGTACACCAGAAACAATTTTCTTCCAGAAAGCAAAGGCCTCATCAACACCTACTCTCTGAAAGCACTGTTTCAATAAGTTCCAAAAGAGATAATGCACTAAAAGAGAACCCATAAGCCTGAAGCTTAGCAATAAGCAGTCTATGATTATTGCAGTCAGCAACACGTTTTGGAATATAACCTTTTTTGAAGAAAGTTTATTAGATTTATAGGGGCATGTTCGCTACTGTAACCTTTCCTAAAACCAGATAGAATGGGGGACATTTTCCCCTCCATGAACTCACTAATCTGTTCAAATAATATTTTTTCAAAAGCCTTTGACATGTTCCGCAATTTACTAACTGGCTGTTAATTTTCTTTGGAGACCCTGGACTTTGCCTTGTAGAGTGAAGACACATCTGCACATTTCAAAGACTCAGAAAAAATACACCTATCTACTTAGACATTAAAACAGTGACTCGCTCGCTGCTCAACAAAAACATTTGCATGAGCCTTGATAAGATCTGCAGGTATGTCTCCCTCTGGACAGGCCTTGTCACTCTTTAAAGATCTGATACAACCCTTTAAGTTTTCTACCGAAGCATGACAAAATTTCATTTTCGTCAATGCTAGCACTTGGAATGATCTTTGCCTTGATATTATTTATGCTTGGGTGTCTTTGAAACTTGAAATAATAGCATCAATCTCGGTACGACAACAATCACCTGCTGTTTCTAGATTATTTTCAGGGATGTTGTTTATATTCAGTGACTTCGTGATGTTCACGAAATAATCATGGTGGAATATCAATTTTATTTCACAAAACAGCATCATTTTCGACTCATAAAGTTATCTTTTCCTCCATTGCTTTCTAAGAGAAATTTGGCTTCACGATTTTCCAAAATGCATTGTTGTCTTGAATTTTCGAGACCTTAAGTTTTCTGTAGTAGTTTTTTTTGCATCAACAATTTTTGCACATGTATTTCTTTAAATTTGAAAAGAGTTTCAATTTTCAACAGTTGGATTCAAATTGGAAACGTTTCTTTTTCTGGTTCGTGTCATTATTTTTTTTCCGTAATCTTTTCGTAAGGAATGGTGCATAATTGTTTCTAACGATCTTTTGTTTTAGTGGCATATGTTTTTCAACTGTTTTCTTGAAAGCTGCATCTAGGTTTGCGAAGTTCATTAATTCTAACTCCATTGATTTAACCAGGTCTTCTTAGAATGCAGATTTATTGAAATTTTTCATAGATTTGTACTTTATTATGAGGAGTGTGTTATAAGTTTGTGCCAATCTAAATGTCCTGTGTCTATTGCAGGCCTGTTACTAAACCTTGCCTTGTCTTGTCAGAAACCTATATGTGGTCTATACAGCATGGGTTCACAAGATCTTTGTAACAAGTTGACGATTTAATTAAGTTTGCTAGGTTATAGTGTGTTTTTAAGGTTGATAAATCGGTTCCATGGCTTTTGAAGTCACCCATTACTATACAGTTATCGTAATGACAAGAATCTAGGTTTTCCATAAAATATTTACAACATTGATTGGGAGGTTTGTAGATACCCAGTATAAGTCATTTTTGTCCTCCGCAAATAACTTCAATACCCATTATTTCTACATCTGACGGTAAAGGAGGGAGTTTTAGTATCACTATTTGATTAACATACAAAACCAATCCACCTTCATTCTTGTTTCGGTCTCTTTCATAGGAATGTTTAAAACCATTCAATACAATCGGTAAAGGATTGATCAAGTTTTGATTCAGATATCAACAGAATGTCTAGATAATCCTTGACAGTCTCCTGGAAAGATAGTACTTTACTTCCAAGTAAATTTATGTTTATATGCCCTATCACGTGGGGTGCAATTTATGTTGGATTTATGTTTGATAAAGTGTTAAAACATTTTCTACAATCTTTCCCCGAATGCTGTGCTCAAGCCATCAACACTTTTCAATAGATCTGATAATGTTGCGACGACAGGTTTTAGTTCCTTTTTTACTACTATTGTTAAGATGTACGTCAGGATTTTTGTTCTGGTGTGTTCTTGCACATTGTTTTCAATTTTTTGTTTACATCATTTTTTTTCCTGCATATTTATCATTTCTGTCGATTATACCGGAGACAATAATTTTAGTTCTGTAACTCGCAGACATGACAAGATCAGTGATGTCTTCAGAAATTTTAGATGGTGTTTTATTTGATGCTAGCTCGTTAGTGAATACATGGAGAATTATCTGTCTTGTGTTTAAATCGAGAAAAGGTTTTATGTGTGTTTTCATGCATTACACTTTGGCGCCAGAAATAATTTCATTGAGACTTTTGAGCATCCTTTAAGCTTTTGTGATAGGGTTTGACTATTTACCTTTTTCAGTAAACTGCTACCAATAATGAAAGTGTCTGGTTACCCATGATGGTCAGTAGAAACATGTCAGTAATCAGTTAATGTTTCAAGGCAATGTTTTGGCCCCGATGTTTTCTCTTGATTCTCATTCAAAAGGCAAAAGTGTTCGTTTAAGCTTCTATTCTTTTTTGATGGGTTTTTGGTTACGTGTTCTTGCACTTTATATTGTAGATACTTAGAGCTATGCTCTGCATGCACTGTTTTTATTGATCTATAATCTTTTCTTTTGTGTTTTTTAAGAGAAATGATTTTATATTTATATTTTTTCTTTCTTGGGCAAACGTCTTGCTGAATGTCACATTCTCATGAAATTCTAATGTGCTCGTTGACGTGAGAATAAATTTGATGGTTTATGCAACAATGATTTTGGTGTTTCTCCAAAAAATTAACTAGAACATCCCAAAAACTTGTTTGCAAAATCAAAGAATGTCAAACTTGGAGAATGAAAACAAAGAGCTACAAGCTGAGAAAGATTAAAATATCGTCCAATGTCACATTTTTAACTTCTTTGAATTCAATATTATCTGTAACTGCTATTTTCTTATCCAAAAAATCGATCTTACGTTTCTTTTTGGGTTTGGAAAGATGTAAAATTGTATCAGTAGCTTCACATGCATTTTGTGCATCCGCCATCTTGGAATTGAACAGGCCAAGTTTGGAAGTGAGTGTTTATAGGGCAAGCATACTGATACAAAAAAAACATTTAGATCACATGTAGTACCTTTTTCCCAAGTTCTTGTGTCTGTTGAAACATGATTATTTTGCAAGTATTTATTTATACAGGCAATGTATGCCCCTTTCATTTTGTAGGTCAGACTTATATACGAACATCAAAGATATTTTAAAAAGTGAGAGATATGGAGGTAAGTGTTTATAGGGCAAGCATAAACAACATAGCAATAAACATAATTTTTTGAATAAACTTTTTTTTTTTTTTAGATGCACGGAAGTCTGTCTTAAGTTTAGATGTCCTGAAGCAGAATGGAAAGGACAAGTATGTCTTATCATTTTTTTGGAACTCGGTTTCTGTAAAACATTGTAAAGATGGTATGAATTGTTTTATGAATTTAGAAAAAATGTAGATGAGAGCAGTTTTAGATCCTGGCAAGATCTTTTTCCCCTTGTCAATATCAACATTCGTTCGGTAAGTTGCTTGTCATTAAGTTGATTGGTCATTTAAAGTTTTAAAAAGATTTGTAACTATAATATGTTAAGTTTACAAAGCCAGCAAAAACATCTATTGAACTTTGCCATTTTTTCCTGCCTGCAAGCTGCTAATTAATTAACACAATGAACAGCAAATTCTCCTCACAATTAGTACCATATCGTTATTTTTTGCAGGGAAAACTAGCTATTGGTAATCGTTTGTTGGAAACCACATTATGGGTTCATTTCAACACTGCCACTGCTGCATATTGTATGCCAGACGTATGTGAAATTATTAACTTACTGAGATTAATATATCAGAAGGTTAAGTAAGATTTGATTTTTAAATTTGATGAGATGTATTGTGTAAAATAATAGTTAGTCCAGCTCTTCTACTATACACATCTGCTAATTTAAACACAAAAGGAATTAGAAGATATGTTCAGATAAGCAAATGTCAAATCAATCAGCAGATATATGTTAGAGTTAGTGCATGTGTGTCGCATATGCAAGTGGATGCTTTTTTCTAATTTAGAAATGCACATTTTTATTATTGAATTTCTTTAGGCACCATCTTCATTAGACCATTATACTCATTTCTTGCAATCAAAATGTGACGATGTCAGAGTTTTGTTATCTAGAAGTCCTGGTTATGAAGGATCAACAACTGAGTAAGTGAACCATTTCCATTTAGCGATTTTTGCTCACGTGTTCTTTGGAAAACATGGCTGATGTAAACAGACGATATTTGATGCTGCAAAATTTGAGAGTAGTCCTAGCAATATTTTTATGGCGTAGAAATAAACAACGTTGTAAAATACGTAAGAAAAACATGTGGATGAGACGACTTTCCATAGAAAGAAGAATCAAAGGACTATACAACGTTTTGCTTAAGGATTTAATGTTGTCAGATCACGAGTAGTCTTTTGAAGTTTGTTTACAACATTGTTTCTTTGTGCCTCCACAGACTCATTAATGTTATTTTGTTTTTCATCTACTTCACTTGATTGATATATATTCTGATTCTCTACATTCATTTGGCTTTGACAAAAATTTAACACAGAAACGAGAAGTTTCTAGCCATCTTGAAATGATCTAATTAAAAATTCTTTCGTAATTCATGTAGATTTCTACCTTTTGATTGGCTGTTAAGCTGAAGCGCAGAATGTAGCTCGCAAAAAGTAGAGCCTGTTCAACTTTTTTTAAATCGCCCCAGCGCATGCAAAAGCGCGAGGTCAGCGGCATTATTCTGATAATGCGCATGCGTAGATCAAAAGTCACGGCGCTTTTTACGACTGGGCGCAAAATGCAGTTGTATGGAAACCGGCCTTTAGGCAGAAGACCAATAGAAGAATCTGACATTTCAATTTTAATACAATCAGGAGTGACACGTCAATACACAAAAAAATCGTTTTAGAAATTTGTTAACTTGTTGCATTGTTAAGAGCCTGAAACTCTGATAAAAATATTGTATAAGGACCATGTGCTTTCAACAAACATTAAAGTGATATAGGGGTTTGAAATCTTCTGTTGACATCAACAAAATACCACCAAACTACAAAATTTTTAGAGATTTTTATATCTGTTGGCTCTATTGTATAGAGCCAACAGATTGGCCAAATTTTTTCCCCAAAAAACAATAATTACATTAATGGTCACTGCCATTATGGAACAAAAGCCAACTTGGTTGTTTATATTTTGTTCAGTTGTGACATCACACAATGTACAAAGCTTGGCAGGACTTGTGAGGATGCGCTCAGACAAGCTAAATTCCAGTAGAAAAACATTGTAGAAAAAGTAATTTTCAAGAATTTAGCAACATCAAAAGTAGGTAAACAAAGAGAAACTTGGAGACTGTTTTTGTTTTGTTTTGCTATCACAAAATCACTCGCCGAAAACTTTATTGCGCATAATCATTTGAAGTTATGTTTTTAAAAATAACACAAGAAAAATATCCTAATAAAGTTGAATACACTTATTTTTTTCAAGTGATAATTCGACTGTAAAACTATATTTGTAACGATGAAACATTATTTTATTCTGATAAGTTTAGCATTCTCTCGCTTTGTCTATTTAGAATGCATTAATCTAGAGTTTAAAATTTTTGCGGACATGAGCAAAAATTCACCAATGTGCACAAAAACTTTATCCAAAAATGTGTTTACCTATTTCATTTACCGACTGGTGGCCTTGTGGTAGAGCGTTCGCCTCCAGTGCGGAAGGTCTTGGGTTCAAACCCCGACCGAGTCATGCCAGAGACTATAAAAGTGTGAATCGATCCTTTCTGCTTAACGTTCAGCATGAGAATAGGATTGATATCTTAGGCGGTTGTCTAGTTGAGCGGTTGTTGTGCTTGCACCCCTTCCGTAGCTCAAATGGGAGCTTTAAATGCACTAGGACCTCCTTCGCAGGACCCTCATTGATAACAGTTCCTATAGAAACTGAAGAGGCTATCCTGAGTAAATAATAGTAATAATAATAATAATAATCCATTGTGTATAACTTGAAAAGCTGATGAAGAAAATGTATAGGATCACAAACTCTTAAAAGGGATCCCGAGGTACTTTTACAAGTTGGACTCATCTGAAAGATTTGCATGAGTAATGCTAAATGATATATTCACTTTTTGTTAAAACTTCATGTAACTCCAGATATAGCTTTTTAAATATTTATTTTTCTTGTCGCTCGACCGCCATCTTGGTTATCTTTGACCTTCTTCTTCGTTAAAAATTTTCATTCTAGCTCCAGTCTTTTTTAGTGGCATGTAAGTGTTACGTAATATTTCAGTAGCGCTCACAAATTAATGACTTTTAGTCGCTATTATTAATGACTTTCATAGCCAAAAACAATTAACATGCCGTCGCAACAAAGTTAAAAAAATTTAACATACTTTCCAAATTGATCTCTGTATGAATGATTAAACGTTTTTTAAAAAAAAATAATTCAACATGATATACTAGCCGTCTAAGCAATAAAACGAAAAAATAATATATTAGCAGCAGGTGTGTGCATGATTTCTTTTATTTCAAATTTAAAAGAATTTATTTCAACAAACAGGTTGTAAAAATTACTGATCTATAACCTGTCGACCTAGGCGGGGTATGATGCTCAAGTGAGTATTGCCAACCTTGTTCTCAACAATCCTTGGGGACGAGGTTTGCCTAATTAGGCAACGAGGTTGCCTAACTTAGTAGATGGATATATTTTTTATTAAAAATATTAAAAAATCAATAGAAAAGAATACTAATTTAATTCATCCCACGATACAGAAATTACTGTCTAATTAAAGTTTGTTTTCTTATGATATTCTTTCAATATGTAGCGCAAACGTCACTGCTGGTTTCGTCCTAAGAACATTTAGATACGAAAATGTGGGGTAACCAGTTCTAAATTTAGAGAATGCTAACCTTGTCCCCAGGCCTTTTGGTTCTGAACTGCTCTGCACCTCCATGATTAGACCTTTTAAAAGCATACATCATACATTTAATGTCCAACGAAACCCTCATAATTCGCCATTTTTAGCGTCGACAAATAACTGCTGTGGCAGCTTCTAAATTTTTAAACTTAACAAAACACAAAAAAATGTTTTAGCTACCTCCTAAATTTTTACCAGAGAAAATCAAATAAAAATAAAAAATAAAATAATAATAGTTAATTGCGTAAATATTTAAGTTCAACGCAGAAAAAAAAATATTTTAGCGTTTTCTGCAATGATCTAATCAAACTACATTGGTGACAAACTGTTTTTAATGATGCAGTTGAAGCGCAACAAATATGTTAACTGATTTTTTGCTAAGAGTTTGTTGTTCGTGTATTGCCGTAGGAGGGAACTGAACTATGCTCTGGAAAAACAAATACTTTTTTCCGTTGTTATATCCTCGGCTATTTTTCACACGTCTGATCGCACAAGGCCTAGGGACTTTTTATGTGCGATTTCACCGAATAATTGCCGACGCGAAGGTACATGTTTTGAAAATATGCTGGTGATTACGTCGGCAAATGCCGAGTGCCGTCTCAAATTACAAAGGTTGTAGCCGCCCCTAATCCTATTCGTGCTGCAGGGGGAGGGGTGATGCATCCCCCTCTCCCCTTCCCTCTTCAACTTTTTCCATAACTTTTTATAGACTTATAGTCACACCTTGATATTTTGTTACTTTTATTTGCCTTCCAAAATATATCCTTTTGGAATAAAAACCATACACAAATGTGTGGCATGTTGAATAATCAGTAATTTTCACAACCTGCGTCTCAAATAAAAGTCCTTTAAATAAAAATCATGCACCTTTTATTTTTCGTTTGATTGCTCAGCTATGTGAGAATATATGCAGAATTATTTCTATTTTAAAAAAACAAATAATCGTTCTTAAAGAACTTTATGCAGAATTATTTTAATTTTTTTTAAAAAAAATAATCGTTCGTAGAGAACTTTCGTTTCACTTTGCCGAGAGAAGGTATCTGTTCTGGCTATAACAGTCAGTAATAATTAAAGCGCTACTAAAATATTACGTAACAGGGTCACGTGCCACTAAAAAACACTGGAGTTAGAATGAAAATTTTTAACGAAGAAGAAGGTCGAAGATAACCAAGATGGCGGTCGAGCGACAAGAAAAATAAATATTTGAAAAGCTATATCTGGAGCTACATGAAGTTTTAACAAAAAGTGAATATATCATTTAGCATTTCTCATGCAAATCTTTCAGATGAGTCCAACTTGTAAAAGTACCTCGGGATCCCTTTAAGGAGACACAAGAGTTTAAAAATTTTGCTGACATCAGCAAAGTTCTTCTAAAGTACAAAAAGTTTTTGTTTAGAAGTTTGTATCCCGCTTGCCTCTATTGTATAGAGCTTGAAACAGTGATCAAGAAAATGTATAAGATCATGTACTTTTGAGGAACGGTTACAGAAATATTAGGGTTTAAAGGTTTTTTGATGACGTCATCAAACCCATTCATTCCGAAACGGATTCGAGGATCCAGGTTTGGAAACTTACCCAATTTGGTCCAGGGTTGTCCCTACTTAATCACGCGATGAAAAATAACTGATGTCACCGCCCCGTTTCCAAGTTATTTGGCCTCAAAATTATAAATGCATTGTAATGCCTTCAATAATTTAAATTTAAGCTGTTGATGTTAAATTCATTTTATTGACATTGTGACGTTTAATTGTCGATTAATATTTGAGACATAACTTTTACGGCGACCTCAAATAAAGATGAACACGTCCGCTATGCCTGTCATAGATATTAAGCCTGTGGAAAATCCACTTAGCAGAGAAATTGCTTGTCAAAAAAAATCAATGAATACACATATTCAGCATATATTAAAAAATAAATAGGGAACAATTTACCTCCAATAAATCTGTGATGTAAGATGCCATGACTGGACTTTTAGTTTGTGACTCATCTCCATAGAAGAGATATAAGTCACTAATGAAGCACGCCACAGGAAGGGAAGTCATGGGGCTTTGCGCTTCAACTTAGAAAGGAAAAAAAGAGAATGTTAAGAAGAGGAAGAAAAATATTGTGTAGAGTATTTCAAAAGTAAATATTAGTCAGTCAACAATATACTAAAATATAAGCTAAGTAAGCTTGTGACACAAGTTTACAACTTGAAATCTCTTGAACATGTGCCTCGACTTTCAGTTCACGATTAGCATATAGAAAGAGCTACATTCTCATACAAAATATTTGTGTCAGTTTTAGTTTGTGTATTCTGAATATTGAAGTTTTTGGCAATAACGTTTTTTATTCACATCAGAAGTCATTTTTCTTTTCAAACACCAACATAAATTACACATTTATCATCAGAGTTTTCAATCACAAAATAGAAGTTCCACAGTTTGGATAAAAAAGTTCTAGTTGCAAAAATAAGTTTGGCAAAAAGTTCCTCCCTAAGGATATTACTTTGATACAGTAAATAAAAACACGTTCGAATAAGATAACGTATATTTCTTAACACGCGATAGACATATATTTGAATAATTCAATTGGATTTTTACAGGTAATTTAAGTTTCATATTTTTTTTTAATTATCGCGCTTTCTCTAAACACTGCTCTAGTTAGTTTGTGCTCATTACATTCTTTTCTTAAAAACGTACGTGGGTATTCATTAAATAAAAATAAATGTAACATACTTTCTGACAACTTTTTTCCTGCTGATAGATTGTCCTTCATAAAATAAAAATAAAGGTAGTGATTGAAGTAAGATTTAACATCACAATTGGAGAAAAATGTAACATACCTTCTACAGCTTTCAGATGCACTTCTTTATTTTTAGTTTGTTCTTGAGAAGAAAATAGTAGTTAATTTGAAAATAATAGCTTAGGTTTATGTTCTTATTGCCATACTATTCTCTTGTATTATTAGAACTATTAAACATAAACGCACCTGATTTCTTATTTGATGACTGCAACAACGTGCTTTCCGTGTCACTATCAACATCCATTTTTTCTAATTTGTCTAAAAAAAAATTATTTGTCAATGGAAAATTAAACCAAAAGTCCAAACAACAAATTTATTATACAACGGCCAAACCAACTCCATTTCCATTTTCTCTGCTTTTCCATGGCCTTTCTTTTTACATCCAATTTAGTCTAGTATAGTAATTATGTACTACAAAAATTGTCTGACTAACATTTACCTTGGCTTTTAGTTCATGATTTACATGTTAGGTAGAAATTCTCCACAAAGCTTAAATCATTTAAATAGAAGATTAAAAAAAGTGAATTTAACAACATGATTTGTACCTTACTTTGGTGACCTAAAAATATCAAATTACATTTTAATTTCTTTTTTTCTAATAGATTATATCTGTGTTTTGTGTTTCAAAAAATTTAATGAAACTTGGAAAAAAATGTTGAACATTAACCTTTTCTGCAAAATCTTTTCATAAGAATAAAAAGCAAAGGTTTTATAAGAAATATTTTTAAGCTTGCTATACTATTACATAACTCCAATTTTTACAGTTTGAAGATCAGAAAAGATTAAAAAGCGATGCATGATTTTACCATTTACATTTTTTGAATTGTTAGGTCTTGAGGTAAAAAAATTGTTCACTTTTTAAATTAAGATCCTAAAGGTTCTAAGCTATTTTCTAAATTTATGTTGTATTATGTCTGTTATGCTAATCACTGAACGAAGTGCACCGTGTGAAGTCATATGAGTTCGCACATCACCTAAAAGAAAAGAGATGCATGTCAAACACAAATTAAATAAAATGCATCCTTACAATATTTTTAGGATTATATGAAACACAAAATACTCAAAATAGTAAAAACGTAAATAAGTTTTCAACATGCAATTGTAAATACCCACAATAGTAATTCTACAGCCAGAATCCTAGCACGTCCATATACACGTATGTGACAAATAATACACCAAGCGCCAGTATTATTGTACACTGACACGCACCATATAAACCATATTCTTAAGAAAGAAAGATAGTCTGAAGACAGACAATTGCCGATTGTTTTAAGCTATTGTTTAAAAATCAAAACATGGGCCCAGTTTTATTTGTGCACCGGAATTCAATATGCCGTTTTGGCGCTTAGTTTCAAAGTGGAATTTTACTTTAGTTCTTTGAAACTAAAATTGTTTTGGTCACTTTTAATGCTTATTATTTGGAAATTTTCAAATTCTTTATTATGCCTGGTGATAACTGTTCTATATTCGGCTGCACAGTCTCTCGTTGCAAGCAATATCGGGGTCTATCATTGTTTAAAATTCCTTCAGGTAAATCAGAGTTTGACAAGAAATGGAGGGATCAATTAGTTATGATATTTACAAAAGATCGATCCATTGATTTATCACTACGTAGTCAGATAGACAACAACAGGCTTTTTATTTGTGAACGTCCAGTATTACCGTCATGACACGAAAAAAATGAAAATCCTGGAATAATACCAACTTTAAATCTTCCATAAAAAAACCACCCACCAACTTCTAATATCACCAAGCCTAGAGATTCTGCTGAAATTATATTACAAAATTACATGCCACAATGTGAACCCTCTCAATGTTATTCTTCGTATTCAGACTTCCAAACTCGTGTTCAATCACTTAAATTAATGGATGGCAAGTTTCTTTAACAACAGCCCACATGTGCTTTACTTTTAATGACGATATTCATTCTGTTCCAAAATTTGAAATTTATGTAGATGAGCAGTTAAATTTTACACTACACTGGCTGTTATGGAGTGTACCTGCCAAGCATGACTTGTACTGTTCTTATAAAAACTCGGTCACAAATGTTACAATCTCTAGGTTAATTAGTCATATGTCATCCTTAAGTTTATGCTCTGGTTTATCTAAGCAGTTTTCTGAAGCTTGTATTTCACATTGTGTACCAAAAATATTTTTCATTGATAATCGAAAGTTTCCTTTACACCAATAAGAAAGGTATCGTTCACCTGGTTGTTACATTTTAATTCCTGATTCTCTTGAAAAATGTGATGAGTGTTTTAACATTGAGCAGAAGAAAATTAAAAGCTTTAAAAGGAAAAGAGATAATTTAAATCAACCAGCAAAGTTGAAGGCACCAGTATCATTTACCCCACCTGAACGTTTAAAACTTACATTGCAAATTTATTGTTCGGAAAAAAACAGTTAAAAAGTGAAATTTCAAGTAAAATCTTTACCGGTTGATTCTAGCCTTAGTGACGACTTTGTCAAAATAATATCTGGGACAGATAAAAATGCTATGCCACCATTTATGAAGCTTTTTTGGGAAGAGCAGCAAAAATACCTTTTTTCATCCAAAACTAGCGTATGCTATCATCCTATGAATATTAGATATTGTCTTGGTTTGGGTGCAAAATCTCCAGCTGTTAACAAAGAAATTTGCTTTAACGAAAACACAAACAGCGGTTTCCTAATTCTGCCTAGTCAAAAACGCCTATGCGACTACAAAAATTATATCTGTCCTCAACCTGGCTTTAATGAAGGTGTGATTAAAGAACTTCGTCAAAATGTTTCAAAATTTCCAAAATGACCCATGAATCATGCACGATCGCACAATTTCAAACAGCTTGGGTTGTTCCTGTTGATTAGGAATTTTGGCTGAAATAACACTGTCTATGTCATTTGCATCCCTAAGTTTATCATCGGATCTAAAGGAAGTAGCAAATGACAATAAGACAAACCTCTCTTTTGAAATTCTATAACATACACATGTGCTATAGTCTTACCTAGAACTCCCTTTTTAGTAGCATCTTTTAGGAGTTCATTTAGTTTCAATTTAAAAACTCGAGAAACTAAATCAGGCCGATTGTTCAGGTCACTTGAAGGTAGAACAACAATACGACCTGGTTAAAGGCCTCGCTCTTCAGCTCGTGCATTCAAGTGGTCAGCTAAACCTTCATAACTATCAACACGCGGGTTTGTATGATTCGTACGAATGTAATTTAAGTTGTTACCTTTAACTTAACATACAATTCAACACAATACTGTTGAAATAATTTCTTACCATGATGAATTAGGCTAAAGTTTTAATAATAATAATAATAATAATAATAATAATAATAATAATAATAATAATAATAACGGTTATATTTCAGCTCCATAATTGTACAAAATGGCTCTTCTTCTTCTGAAATAATATATGATATTCGTATGTGCATAAAGGTTAATATAAAAAAACAACAACACAAAAACAAAAAACAGTTCATAATATAGTATGTTGCACAAAAGTATTAGGAATAGAATTATAGAAGAGACTACATGGTAAGTATAATACTGCAGCATTGTGGTAGTACGTTCAGCAACATGGGGTATCCCATTATGCATGCCAACCTTGTTCACCCCAATAGAGGATAAACCATGTGCTCCAAATTTGCAGATAACAGAGATATTTTGCAAATTGCCTTTGTGGGGGATAGATAACAAAATCCCTGTTTCCAGAAAGTCCTCCTGGCCAACAAATACTGCAGCTACCTCGTCATGATGTGGCAAATTATATCCTCTTCTATCACTGCCAACTCTCATATGTACTCTCATGTGTACTTCTGATGGGGCATGGTTTTCATCTGCTGCCTGAGCTATTTCATCAGCTTCAACTTCAGCCATTTACCTGTATGCAGCAGCAAAAGGGCTAACTATGTTCAACACATCCTAAACAGTTTGTATCACATCTTCCTGACAGCCATTATTTTCAGGATGTGCCATTCTTTCATTGAGTGCCCTACCTTCTTCATAAATATAAAGTTGATTTTAAACAGGAGTTTGTGATGATATATTTGACCGCAGATACGAAAGCATGGTGGCCTACAGCCAAGAGGTTGGCCAAAATTTGGTCCAAATAAAGCAAATGAAACAGCGCTATTATACTTACGTATATTCGATGGAAAGTTCCGTGCCTGAGCAGTATCAATATTTATTAGTAATTGTCTTAGCTGATCAAGGTAAGGAGCAACCTGCTCAACATTTTGCCTTTGTGAAGCAATAACTTGCCTTGCAGCATCTTGAACACGTCTATTGGCAGCCTGTTCATCATTTTGTGTTTGACATCCAACAGCTTGCTCTTCGGCATTCTGGGCAGGTCTGTTGGCAACTTGCTTGTTACTTTCAGCATTACGAACTGTTGCCTGCCTAACAGCAGCATTGTGATGCCTGTTGTTAATTTAGTCAGCAGTTTGAGAACAACGTGAAGATGCAACATGTTGTGCAAGTCTACGTCTAGCCAAGGACACATTATCAATAATTGATACATGTGGTATAACATTTACATGGGCTTCTTGGGGAAGTTCAACTTGTTGAGGAATGTCTGGAACTTGACCCATAATGGCACCATAACTAACCCTTGAATATTTTCTGGGCGATGTAACACAAACCTACCAGCATTAGTGAATAGTCTGAATCCTCTGAAACCACATACATGGTTGCTACTGTTATTATCTTCGGCTAGATATGATAAAAAAAAATTACAGGTATCTAAAAACACAGGTATCTAAAAA
The DNA here is from genome assembly GCA_030067915.1 of Hydractinia echinata. NCBI lineage: Eukaryota > Metazoa > Cnidaria > Hydrozoa > Anthoathecata > Hydractiniidae > Hydractinia > Hydractinia echinata. The sequence goes on along the minus strand of JASGCC010000183.1, from coordinate 106,929 downwards.
AGAAAGAAAGAAGTTAATAATTTATTTTTTTAAACTTTGAAGCCACAATTGGGGACATAATTAATGGAATGCCCTTATATTACATTACATTGCGTTCCGATTGTAGCTTAGATAAACTGTGACTATTTTAACTCTTTCAAATTAAAACTACTTTAATTTGCTTATAAAACAGGTGACTTTTTCCTTCCACTGTCACTTTCACCACTTAGTTTTGAAACAAAAATCTGAAATATATGTAAACAACCTGCTATACTAATTTGTTCGTCTTCTGAAGCAGGAATAAATTTTTAACATTTATTTTGATTGTCAAGGGAAACTTGGAAATTTCTGTGATTATAAAAGGTAAACAAACAAAACTTGAGGCTTTTCTGACAAAGAAGACATACTTTTTTTCAGCTAGATCAAAGAAAAATGAGCACATTCACTTTGAATGTTACAGACACACGGAGACACTCATCATATTATTATAAGAGATTAATTATAAACTTTTAGTTCTCCAAAGTATATGGGACAAGGCTTTGTGGTTTTGCAAGCTGGACATGCAAGGATATGCTATTATCAAGATGAACCAGGTATGCCATAATGTCAGAGTAATTGTTCCTCTTCATTAATGTATGTAAATGTTATATTCTATTTTAAGGGCTTGTTCCTGTTGGAACTGGTGATGCAAGCCCTGAACCAGATCCTGAGTGGGCATGTGATCTAGTATTCTCTAAAAGCACTACAATAACTTATGGCCCATGGATTGATAAACAAAGGTTTGTGTCAGTTTAAAACACAGCTTTTATTATGTCTTTGAAGTCATGTTGCATTAGCATTGTTTTCTTTCAGAGATGCCATCAAAAAATACTTTTTGCCAAGTGATTTTCAAGAAATAGCAGTTACAAAGCCTTTGGAACCAGAACAAAAAAGATCACATTCTGGATTTGATGTCAAAGTTGAATTTGTTGATGCAACAACGATTGATTTGTTATTCTCAAAAAATGAGGTGCTCACATTAATAGTCCTTATGCGCCTTAAAAACATGTTTGTTTTTTTCAGTCAAAAAGTTGTGCACAATAGTCAATTTGAAGAACAATTCTACTTAATTCTTCTTTGTGGCTTTTGTGATTAAATTAATTGCAATTGGTCTATAATGGTATGGGAACCCTTTCAGTTTTCAGGATTTTGAGTACTTTTCACATTCAGCAAGTTGACTGCTTGTGTTATAGCCATTTGAAACAATAGTATAAGTAGAACGGACTGGATAAAATATTTTTACTGCGTTTCAGGATACAGATTTTTAAAATTTTTCTTTCTGGAACTACAACCATATCCCTGACGTCTGGATTTGTCACTGCTCGTAATGAAAAGTAAAACAAAGTGTGGAACTGTTTTTAATATTGTGTAGTACCATATTAGTATTCTCATTTTTATACTTTTGTTAAAGATAACGTCTGCTATTCATGTCTGTTGCAACAAATCTTCTTCAGTACATTTTTATCAACCATGGACAGTAAATGAATATGGATACACAAGTAACATTGTTGCACACTTACATCAGATGGAAGTATCGACTAGCATGCAATGCCGTAAGCTTCTGGAATGTGAAATGATTGAAGTAGGTTATGCTGATAAGTTTAACAGAAATTTTGAATTATTTTCAGTATATGTTTCTTTGTTGTGAAGTGACCACTCTAGAATTATTTTGAAAATTACATCACTGTTTTGTAGTTTCCTGGTGATGATTTGAATTTTTTCTTTTTAAACTTACTCATTCGAATGTCTATATCATCCATACCCCAGCCAGTTTCTATTTCTTTCATTTAAAAGTTACATCCTGTTTATTCATTAATATATCTAAATTCATGTTTCTGTCTGTCAAAATAGTTGACAATTGTGAAAAGATTTGATAAACTCAGTAACAAAGCTAGTGGCAATTTTCAAAATTGGCAACCTTAGAAAATTAGAGAGAATTATCTATGCATTAGAGATCTTGCTTAAAGTTCTAAAAATACCAGGTATTTTTAGTCACATTTGATGGCTATAAAAGACAGAAAAAGTAAACAATTTGAATTAGCAAGAGCTTTAATTTCCTAGAACTTTTTCTCACTATCAATTTGTTATAACTATTTAACATCGCTTTTTGGTAGCTGCCATATATTTTTTAACAACAACAACAACAAAAATGCTTTCTGATGTCTTTGAATACAAGTTCAAATTAATAGGGTGTTTGCATTACATATCCGTTACAGAATGAAGATAATAGCCTGACCTCGAAATAATAGGGAAGTTACTCTTAAAAAAAGAAGGGTGGGGTTTCTAATAAAAGGTGGGTTGTTTTTCAAAAAGGGGGGTTTCTGACCCCTTTGCCATTTATGATACTCTTTTTTTTAAATTTTAAATTCTCTTGTTTCACTTCGAGGATTTAAAAATTTCAAAAAAGTGATAGTATTAATTTGTGTAACAATCTAGTATACCTAACCTATGTTTTTGTTAAACTTATTGTATATGTTTAAGGTTGCTGTGGGTATGATGATACCAAGAATGTGGAACCATTTCCAACATTGGACTTGTGAATTATGGCTTTTCAAAACAACACTTTATTTTATTTATGAACATGTTCACTTTTTTAATGGTAAGTCCTAATCTCAGTGAAATTTGACACATCAATTTTTTCTATGTACGTGACAAGATTTTACGCCATATACCTTAGATCTCCTGAATGATTGGTCTGCAATGACACCTCCTGATATTGCTACCTTTGTTCCTTATGAATGGGAATTTAATTTTTATTTACGAGATTTTGAACTTGTACTTCTTGTAAATAAGCACAACTGGATTGATTGCACCAACGAAAATGAAAATAGTGAGTTCTTTTTTTCTTTGAGTTATAAACATTTCATCTTCAGTAAATTGTAATTAAAAAAAATCATTTCAGGTGAAATTGCTTTATGTGGTGAAGCATTGGATGTAAACTTTTTACTGCCTTTTACTCATTTTATGCCAAAAACTGTGGAAACAAAGTTTTTCTTCCGTGGAGAAACAGTCATGTTACGAAGTTTTGTTCCTGAATCTAACACACTACGTAGAAGTATTATAGCATTAGCAAAGAGTAGTGATGAGGTCATGTATCCTAAAGTTACTAGGACAACAAGTGTAACACCAGATTTTGATCAAGGTGATGGTCCTGACGAATTATATGAAGTTAACAGTGGTGTTAACCCGGAAGACCAAGTAAGCAAAGGTTGGAGGCAAAGAACAAGTGGAAGTGGTTGGGTTGATGTTTGGTCTGTTCCAGTCATAGTTTTAAATCTGTTTTACAAATATCATCCCATTCCAGTGACCAATGACAGGATAATGAAAATAGATAAACAATGTGGGTTGAATTACAAAGGTTTGAAGCAACCACAATTAGCTTCTGATGTAATAACAGTGGAGTTAGAGGCTGGTCCATCTGCAGTCAAACTATTTGGGTACTTTTGGAGACAATTCTTTACTGGATTTAAAGTACGATAAACTATTAAACCACTTATATAAAATTCACTTGACTGAAAGTTGTTGCATAAATGTGTTTTGTTTTTTCCTTATATTTCTTTCTTAGAATAATTATTTTGGTGTTGATCAAGTAATGCAAGAATTTAACACAATGCGGGAAGGAGCTATAAATAACACTTACTTACCTAAGAATAGAAATGTTGCAGGAAAGGATGACATTCGACACGTCAGGCCTTTGGAAGCTAATATCACTGTTGTGCTATTAGATGTTCAAGCAGAGCTTACTATGGTCAGATATATATTACCTGTTTTTTTCTTAATTTTTCCACTTAGTACCACCTTGAATAGGAAGAATTGTTTTTGGTATTTTTGGCTTATGATGCATCTAGATATTAAATAAGTTTGACATGCAATACCTAATTTTTCATCCTCTCTTTAAGCCCTATCTAGTGTACAAGTAGTTTTGTAGAAGAGCGACTTTGAAATTTTCACTTGTACATGGAGTTTATTTTCATATATTCTTGTCTGCAAAATATCACCTGATTTAAAAGCCATCTTAATTCTTAATGTGTAGATGTGTTAAAAGCCAAAAATATCAAAGAAATATTTTCCCTTTCATGGTGGTACCTACTGCCCTTTATTACCCTGTAATGAAGTGTTTTTCGAATGTTTATGTTATTTCAAGACATTTTATTGGTTCTTTTAATCATATGATCAGTCTATATGAGGCTGTATACAGGCACTGAAACATCATTAAAACAAAACTATGAAAAGTTAAAGCAAACTATATTAAAGTATAAAGGCAAATAATTTCTTTAACATTAAATTGCCCCAACACAGCAACAAAATCAATTGATTAAGAAAGAAAAATAAACTAACTTAAACCAACCAGTCCAGATACAAAATAGTTTAAAATTGTCAACACTTAAGTCATTCTTCTTTGTTTTTAAATTTTTACATTTAATTTTAAATGTAGACCTGTTTATAAATTTTTTCTGTTCTTAAATGTTGTAGCTTTATTTTTAAATAAAATATGTATCGAATGTGTGTTTCAAACATCCAACAAAAAGAAGTGACCTGATTTTCATTCATTGTTTCGTTTTCTTAAAACAATAATCATTATTTATTTCTCTTCTTGTTTATCAGGGTAATCACAAATTTGATTGTTTTTTTTTATACATTTTGGTGTATAATCACATTATAATCACTAGAATACGAGATCTTAATCACTCAACATATATATAATCTAATATATTAATAAATTATCAGATTTTAAAAAAACTTTGAGAGGATACGATGTTACACTGTTGTTTAAAATTGGTGGAAGACTGGTAACTAACAAGTGTCTTTTATCAACTGTTTTTGTCAGCCTGCACCGACACTAGATCTTTTGACTTTTTTTCAAATTTTTTGAACAGTAGTAACAATTGGTTTTGTATTTTCCTGTGTTTCTTGTTTTGAATTAAAGTTTTGAATAATAGCGTTTACGAGGTTTTCAAGATATTGATTATTTAGTCAATTTTCTTTGTGGACATTATAATCATAATCAAATCGAAATCAAATCTATCATTATGTATCTTTTGAGTCAGCATTTTATTTACTTGTGTACTGTGAGATGAGACTATCAACATTGCTTTAGGTTACAACTCACAGACAAAGATATAGCAAATGGTTTATTAAGAAATGACCATGAAAGAGGCCTATTTCTTTTTTGATGAATCAATATCTTGAAATTCCGTAGAACGCTATCATTCAAAACATTATTTCAAAACAAGAAACACAGGAAATAAAAAACTAATTGTTACTACTGTTAAAAACTTTTAGTTCTTACGGTTTTACTATTTCATGGAAAGATCTCAGACACTTCCAACAAACATCTTCAACGCCACGTCGATTTGCAGAGATATAATGTCAAAGTTCTTGTGACAGCGAATAGTGACGAAGAACTGTTGGTAAAAAGACTCTTAAGTCTTTGAACAGTTTTAAACAACAATGTAGCATCGTATTTTTTTAAATACCATAATATAATAATAAGTGATTTAGATCTTGCATTCTAGTGGTCATGGTGTGTGTTATACACTGAAATGTGTAGGAAAAAAATTATGAAGAAAATCTCATTTTACATATTCACATTTCTAATAAAATAAACTGTTTTGTCAAACTGCACTGAGAAATATTACCTAATGTCACAATGACTGAGGGTAATATTTTTTCAGCACAGATAATAAAACAGTTGACATTATTTTTATTAACTGTTTATTAGCTGTTTCTCAAATGTTTGTCTGATAAATGTTAATAAAACACTTTAAAACTTAGGACTTTTACCACTTGTCTGTTCCGTCTTTGTCCTTAAATAATATAAATATTATCATGTCAGGAACAAGAGAGTAGATTTTAGGCTACGTTTTGACAGCTACTGCTGTCATCAATGCGCAATGATTGAAATTATTTTTGGCTTTTTGTTAATCTGCAGATAATTAGGGGATTGAAATTAACAGATCACACCAATTAATTAATGGCAATTACCTTTCCATAAAGGACTCTCCAGACTTTTCTTGTGTGAAAACCAGGTTTTACTAAAAAAAAAAATTTGACTTTCGTTGCATCCAGTTCAGTTTTCAAAAGCAAAAAGCAAAAAAAACATATACCTTTTTAAGTTTATTATTCCTCATCAGGCTATGATGTAAAATGAAATCTGCATTTTTTATGCTTGTTCGTTGTGATGCATGATTTTATGAAGATGCAGCCATTTATATTCCCAACATCAAAAATCGATATAAAGTTATTACAATTTCTAAATGACATGATTTACTGTTAATGTTGCGATTTTAGCAAGCGATGCTTCATACTACGGTTATTTGAAGATGTTTTTTTCTGTTACATAGTAACACTAACAAAATCAGAACAAAGCATAAAGCAACTGTTTATTAGATGGCTTTCATCGATTTAAACTATTTAAACTGCTATATCTTTTTATTTTTTTAGTACAGCGCAGTGTGGTATTATATACTTGGTTTTTTTTATAGATACAATAAATGACTTATCTTCACCACAAGCTTATATTCGATTGTATCACATTTGAGATCATAAAACCTTCCAAGAAACAAGATTACAGTTAATAACATCACCTATATCTATTGTTGTGAAAATGCTGCAAAGGTCAGAAACGATTGCTTTGTCTCGATTTCACCAAAATTAACTTTTATTCATTAATTTGTTTTCATAATATTTAGTACACATCTGATCATCTCATACTGGCTCCTTAGTTTGTTAGTCTTCAGTTTCGTGTGTTCATGCAATGTTTTTCAGATTAAAGATATTCAACTCGGGAGTGATACAATTGAGTATGCATGGTTAATGGAATACAATTGGGATTTGAAAGGCAAAAATATCACCCTTACAGGTTGAGTTTAGAAAATAATTTTATTTTCTTTGTTTTGTTTTACTTGTTTTAGATACTATATACAGAGACATAACATGATTATATGACTAGTCCTATTCTCTGTTTCAAATAATGTATAAACATCAAAGAGAGCAGTTTTCATTGATACCAGCCACTGTGTGAAATATTTTTTGTAAAACCATTGTCGTGAGTTTTTAAAATGTGGGAATATTTTATACGGATAAAGATATAAACGACAAAGAGAAAAGTTTGAATTATGTTTATCTACTTTATGATCTAGTGGTCGCCAAAAAAGGTCCATGTTTCTAGGGAATAATAAATAAAAGAGACTTTGTGGTACAATTCTAACTTCTGCATGATTCTTTTTGTTAAAGAAAATGTTACTAAATCTCATGAATGAATTCTAACAACGACATTCCTTCAAAACTTACCACAAAAGTGTGATACATTTCTATTTTAATAGGAAACACTCTTCTTTCATGTTCAATTAGTTGAAAAGTCGAAATCACGCTACATGATTCCTTGATATTTATTTTTTCCTCAACATAATTGACTTTCGAAACACAAATGAAATGCCTTTCCTATGTGATTTTCAAAGAAGTTATTTTCCCTAATTTTTTTAAAATTTTTTGTATGGCAGTACTATCAGTTGTGCAAGCAAAGACAAAAAGATGAGTAGTTGCCACAGGTAAAGTTGTCCGTAAGTGCCAACTGATCTACTTTCTTATGTGGTAGAGACACAAAATTTACAGATTCAGTTGTGTGGACCTTAAACAATATGAAGCTTTGTATCTTTTTTTTTTTTTTTTAAAAGGCTCCTTTAAAGCTTTCCTCCAGAGAAAAAAAACAAGTTAATTTCATATGAAAGTATTTGAAATGTTTGTCTAAGAATTTGTATATTTTTGGGAAAATCTTGAGTAAGTTATATTGTATTAGATCTAGTTAATGTGCCATAATTTGCAATAAAAGCCGCTTTTACACGAATCAAATTTTATATGAATATGATATATGATCATATAAACACCTGCTCTTTTCATCAAAATGCACGTTGTTACACGATCATATATTGTGCATCAAATTTTACTTTCACTTCTTTTTCTTCATAAACATGAGCGACAAGGAACTTGCCTGCGCTGCTTAGTAATAATAAACCTCAAAAAAAAAAGTCAAGAAGAAAAAAAAGAAAGTATTGGGTTAAGCCGTAGCTGAGTAGGCGGCCACAACTCAGTCGTAGAGACTTTGATCTCCGAATTGCGTTTAGAAGAGGAGAATGACTATAAAATTACTTGCAAATGGCAGCGGAAAGTTTTGGCGAAATACTTGACTTTTTATAAAAAATATAACGGGTCATAACGCAGTACTGAGAGACAAATATTTATTTTAAATATTTTCTCGCTCTTCAGTACGTTTGTTTTAGTTTACATAACTTTGGCACAATTATTAACGTGTTATGATTGGTTAAAATCTCGATTTCAATAGAAGACAATAGGTTTATATGATCATATATATCATATAAAAAAATAGGACATGTTCTATCTTAAAAAATTTGATTCATATACATATGATAATAGAAATTTTCATCATATAACGTATGTTACACGATCAAGTTTATATGATCATAAATATGTCATATAAAATGTTGATCGTGTAAAAGTGGCTTAAGTAGTAAAAATTTTTAAGACCAATATCTCAAAAAACCAACAAAAAGATTTTTCAAAATAAAAAGATTCATAGACAAACTTCCAAGGGTCTTTATATAAGTTCAACTTGTTTTTGGTAGGAAGTAAGATTTAAATCTATGTGTTCAAACGGGAAAATTGTGTTTTTCCAAAGCAAATTCCAATTGTAAAATTTACTGTAAAACTAATTTTTTATACGGGAGAATTATTTAAAAGGATCCCGAGTACTTTTACAAGTAGAACTTCTGAAAGATTTGCATGAGAAATACCCCAATGATATATCCACTTTTTGTTAAAACTTTGTGTCACTCCAGATATAGCTTTTTAGAATATTTGCTTTTCTTGCCGCCTTTATTGCTATTACAAACCTTTTCTTCATTAAAATTTTCAAGCTAGCTCCAGTCTTTTTTGTGCCATGTGACTCTATTACATATTATGTTAGGTCCGCTTTAATTATTACTGACTGTTATAGCCGGATTTAATGCCTTCTCACTGCAAAATGAAACAAAAGTTCTTTATGAATGATTATTTTTTAAAAAAAAACAATAATTCCGCATCAATGTTGTCAAAAAGGGAAGTAATCAAATGAAAAATTAAATACATGTGCATGATATCTATTCCAAAGTTTTTTATTTAAGGCCAGTTTACTGATCGCACATTTGTGTATAATTTTTATTTAGAAAGGATTTGTTTTGGAAGGAAAATGGTGAACTTTATCAATGGTTTGGAAAAAAAACAAATCAATATCTCATCATAAATTACCTAGTGATAAGTCCCGTCTCTTTAGCATTTATGCCTTACAAATCTGATCAAAACAGCCTAGAACCAAGGTTGCCCTTAATCAAACTGCTATTTTGACTTATTACAGAACATGAGAATGGCCCCTCAATTGGTGTAGCTATGCATTGCGAAGGATATACTTGACCACACACCTTGTTACTAATGTGGAGGTGAACACAGGCATACAAAAATTATTTAAGAGAGTATTGTCTCTAAAAAGCTGAATTTGGTTTCAGAACATCTAATTTGTCCACGTCCTGGTTATATAACTTACATGGATACACACTCTTCTCACTGTACTTTAAGGAAGAAACTTTCACAAAGAGGAACTTTTGCAGTATCAAAACAACTGCAAAGTTTTTTGAGGAATTTTTGCAGGAATAAATTTTTGCGTTTGAGCAACTTAGGCATCTTTTGTGGAGGAAAGCTTAGCAATAACTGAGGTTACATTACATGAAAGTTTATTTAAAAAAAAAAACCTTTTCGTCGATGGAGGTTGGCCTTGTCTTGTGACACCTTGCAGGCGAGATAGTGAGAAGGATTTTCTCTATCTATTTGTGTTAATAATTTTTTTAGCTTTACAAATTGTTTGAGTTGGTCTGAAACCTTTCTTCTTCATGGCATGGATGATGAAAACAACTTAATCAACCCACATCCTGAAATAAAATGTCAGCAATAACCTACCACAATCTCAATGTAGTCTAACTAATAAAAATGAGGTTTGCCCCTACTGAAGAAGCTGTCAAGTACAAAATGGGTGAGGTTTGCTGTAGAGAGTGTAAATGTGTTTGTTGTGGAAGTGGAATGTGCTTGCAATTTGTTGGTAAGTTGTATTATATGCCCTACAAGCAATAGTAATCAATTTTTATTTTAATTGGTAACATTTTGGTTTTGTAAACTTGAGGTATAAAATGATGTTGGACTTATATTATAGAGCTTAAAAAGTTAGTTAACAAGTCTTTTTAAAATTTTTTAAAAGCTCTTTACGTTCTCAAGATATTCACATTTAAAGAATTTCAGATTTAATTATGCTGCATGAATTATGATGTCATATTTAAGTAATAGCAAATTTTGACATTTTCTGTTCATCATAAAATTTTAGACCTGTTAAGGGATGTGCATTCAAACTTTATCATGCATAGATATTATAAAGGTGAATTGATTAACATTTGCTCGTCCCAGGCCTCTTGTACCCAATAACTCAGGATCTGCCAACTTGGTTTGCAATAAAATTTTGTGGGTGAGCCTGTATAAGCCCCTATATATTGACTTACAAAATTTTATTTTATTTTATTTATATTGATCCTCTACCTCTTCTTTGATTGCATTTCAAGCTATTGTTTTTTGTTTCGCTTTGCTAAATCAAGTTTTTTTTAGCAACATCTTTCCGAGCTAACCTTTTTTGGATCTATCCATAAAAAACATATTGGATTTATCATATAGTTTTCCCTTTTTGTTACTATTTTGCAGTTTTGCAGTAAAAGATATATTTTTTTCTTGCATTTTTAAAAAATGCCTTGCGTATGAAACAGAATATCAAAAAAAATTTGATATTCCTTAACACATGCTAGATTGCTTCAATGTTTCATGAGTGTCCACAGAATGCTGCGCTTGTGTGTTTGCTTGTAGTGTGAACCAGGCATTACCAGAAGCAAATCATTTCAATGTGATTGCAAAGATATAAATAATTAAATAAGAAAACATAAAATGCTCACCAGGATTTTTTATAGAGAGAAAAAAAATAAAGTATATATCTTTTTACCTGAATAACAGCAATTTCTTCACTGACAAATGCTTTTTTTTAATGGGCCGCGTAAAAAGGACGGCTGGGTCTAGTAACAAACATGAAGAAGCTTCCTAGAGAAACATTTTTTGAAAAATTGTGTACTTAAAACCTACTTTAAAAGATTTGTTAAATTGTAATTTTACAACATAAATGAAGAGTATAATTCTACACGAAAAGAAAGCAAAGATTTACCATGCTTTCCTTCACTACAACAGTAGCAGTTTGAGCTAGTAATTATTGAGGGATCAACAAGAAAATATCTCCTAAGTGACACAGATACAAATTTTAAAATTTTTGATTTTAAAAGAAATTTGGTCGGTTTAAAATTTTACGAAACTGATTTAAAAAGTGATTGGTTTCAAAAACAATGTAAAAATGTTTCCCTCCATCAACGTCCTGCTGAACAACTGAAGTATTAGATATTTATCCTGTAAACGTATCAAAAATCCTATTTTTTCTTTATTGTTTTTGTCTACTCTTGGCATTCTCTAGGAGATCTGAATGTGTTGTGTTTACGTAAAATAATTTTTTTACGTATAAATACATACAGAAATACATTATAAATACATTGTACATATATCCTACTAACTTATCCTAAAATAAGTAAGAAAATATATTATTTAAGTCCCCATGGTACATAAATGTTTCTTCCTGGGTTAAAGCGAGTAAAATCCTTTGAAATGTGTTAACCATACCACTATGTTGATTAAATTTCGAATTGGATTTCACATTGTTTTTTTTTCTTGAAATTTTCTGTTGATAAGAGGGTAACACTATGTTCCAAACTGTTTTTATCATAACGCAATGTTCAAGACAAACCATCTTGTTGTATGCAAACATGTATAGCTATAAAGCATTCACTGTTAAAATTTTTTTGCTTCAATTTTCAATAAACTAAAATCAGTTTGAATCTTTTTATATATGGCTGAAAATTTATTGAAAAAGCATTAAAAACATAAATTGGTGAGAGTCTAATAAAAAAGTGTGTATACAAATGCCAATGAAAAATGCAGCACACCTGAAAGCAGACCTAAAACATCCAATGCGTGCTTTTGGTTGTGTCCTATTACCTATAAGAGGATTAATTAATGCTGGATTAAATATTGAGGTATTAATTTTAATATTTTATAAAATAAGTCATCCAATTAGTTTCCTTTAAACCTAATTTGCAAAAATACATCCTAAAAAATAATCACAATTTCATGCTTTCTCCTGAAAACTGCTGGTGTACAAAAAGATATTGCAAAATGTTTGTATGATATCCAAAATAAATCCTTAAAATAATTTCTAAAAACCCTATTCTCCAACAAAACATAAAATATTTTGCTATAAATCGTAAAATTTTAAATAAAATAATAACGGTGTGTAAATGGCTGTGGGACACAACGAGCGTATATTTTTTTATCATTTTACCTTTTTAGACTCTGCATATAAACATAAAAAATTTCGATTGAAAAATAGGTTGGTCCTTGACTCTAACACCAAATATTAATGATGTCCACCTTAATCTTCTTAAGATAAAAGCTAGTCGGGGTAACCGAATAATTACATGATCCAGACTAAATACAAGATACGTATAGACTAATTATGCGTAAATTATTAAACAGGATGAACTTCTTAATTGAGATTTTCAACAAAATCAACAACATTAATTACCCTTCTTTTAAAAAATATGACCTAAAAACTTTGCAAAGAGAAGATAAAGGTGTTACCAGTTAATATCTTATATAGGTATGTTACCGATTAAATTACACAGAATGCTTATTTAAACGCATATGTATGTCGCTTAATTCAAAAAAAATTTTGTTTTAAATCTTGGAGCGAATGACACCTGTAGTTCGTTTGACTATGTGAACTCATCCATTGCAGATGGCAAAAGTAGGAGACTTGAAAATGAAGTCCTAGTAGGTCTAGCTAGTAATTTTTACATAATTTATTAAACAGTAGATTACCTGGACGTTGTCCCCAGGTTAGACGAATGGGTTAAATGACCATTGAACGTTTTATGTAGCAAGTTTGACAGTAATGTACGTCGACTCTAAAATTCTATGAAATATACTGAATAAATCTATAGCTAGCTGAACTCCTTTCATGTCTTCGTGACTGTTTACGTAATTATCAGCTAGCTAACTAGCTAGGGCTATACGGCTGTAAATTCAATAAAATAATATAATAGATATCCAAACTTTAATATAAAAACAAAAAACTTTACACAGCTGTTTAGCTAGCCAGCTATCCAGCGTGCAAACTTGAGAGCATCATCAAACCAAAGCTGGTTTGTCGTAATCTTCCCTGAGCTTCGACCCCTGAGGCTTGATTAACTAATGTAACTAATATGGAACACAATATGGGCAGAGGATACGCAGTTTTCTGAGGGTGCCAGTGAAAAGAACAAGTCATTCAATTTGTTACTAAAGACTATAATACACTAATATGAATAATCATATAATGATCATACTCACATGATGTTGTTAAAAAAATCACATAATTTCTTTCATATACGCTATATGATTATTCTGTTTAACCGAATTGCGATAACGTTTTTTTCGGAAAAGGCTATTACACCTATATGGATTGTTATCTGTACTAGAGCGCTCAGCCAGGAGTAACATTTTTTTTGAACTTTCACCGGGAGACAATTCTCCGAAAAATAAAAAAGGTTGGCCACAGAAATTGTCACATTTGTTGGTAAAACATTGACTCCACGCACTTCCGTATTATTAGTCGCTTTCAACGATATGCTGTTGGCATGCTCTGCGAACTCGTCGAAAGGCACAAAAAGTTACGTTTGACGCATGGCTAGGGTTAACTAATGAGGCTTATCATGGAAACCAGTATCCCATAGAACCTGACACATAGTTTTATTTCGCAATTCACTCTGGATTGTGTTCCAATCAACACAACCGAGTGTGTTGGCCATTTTTTGGGTAGCATGGGGAATTTTATCCTTCCATTGATTCTAACTCCTTAATGGCACTACATATTACTTTCTGGTTACCTGGTTTTCAATTGATAATCTTTGGAACAATTCAACCCTGCAATGCATCTATTTTTCACATTCTTTTTACAAACACAAAATTTTTGGAGTTCTTGTACAAATTCACCTTCCCAAATCCAGATCCAGCTGCCTCCTAACTGGAGCATTATCTTTTTTTCTTTGCCTTTGTTGTGTGGCAATAAGGTTACAGGTTCAGTTGAACTCACACAGGAAACAAGGCTAAAACCTCATTTGGATTATTTTCTTGAACGAAATTGTTGGTTTTGGAAAATTGAGATTCAAACAGAGAAAACATAATGAAGGACCTATGGAAGAACAGAAACTTTGTATATATTTATCTAGTTATTGACTGCCTATCCTGTAAAAATATTCGTTCTAAATAAGCATGGACCTATGGAAGAACAGAAACTTTGTCTATTTGAATCTAGTTTTTGAATTCATCCTGTTAAAACATTCATTCTAAATAAGATCTATGGTTGAACCCAGAAAACTTTTCGCCTGGTGGGTATTAGTTAAATGCTTCTAAACATAGAATCCGTAAAATGTTAGAATAATGTCCCGCAACAAGGAAACCTATGTTTAACTAACCAACTAGAGTCTGTGCCGCTGTATTTAATTTCAAAATTGTGTAACAGTTTATATAATTTATATTTTTAAACTACTTGTTAAATGTAACGACATGAACATATATTGTTCATGCTAATAATAAACATCAATTTAACCATTTTTGTTCTTTATTTCTTTTTGTTTTGCAATTTTAATAATAAGCTTATTCCAGGAAATTATGAGCACAAAATCCTTATACGGTTTACCTATTGTGATTAAGGCAGGCTTGTGAGGGCTGATACTGTAGAACATTTTGAAGAAAAACAAGAGAAATTAAATATCAAACTACTTTGTCTTCTCGATTCCCTTTTTGGTTATTTTAATGCTTTTGTAAGTCAGTTAAAACTAAATTACTTTAAATAAATTCTTTCTTATACGTTGCTATAAGCATTCCCCCGTCATTTACTTCTGAAAGAGCAAAGAGTGTAAATATATTGTATACAAAAGAGGCAAAATGAACAGAATTCAGTTGCCAAGATCTTTATAAAGAGTCACCATATAACACAAAGCAGTCGACAGAAAAGGCACCGAAACGTGTTGCAAGGTCATTACCTAATTCACCAAGGCAAAAGAAAATTGACATTGCTAAAATTGGCCAAAAAAGTTGGACTACAGGTAAAGGATTTCAAACCAATAGTAAAAACAGATTGAGTGAAGAACATTGTGTCATCATTAAGCAGTTTGAGTGTCTTGGCAAGCACCATGCCTGAAAGATCAAGTCATTCTTTGTACAGTTGTGAATAGAGAAACTCAAAAAATAGATTTCGCAAGCTTGATATATGTTGATGTCCATTAAAAGAGCCCTATACACTTTTCAAGAGGAACATGCTGAAATTTGTGTCGGTCTCTCAAAATTCTATAGCATGAGACCTATATATGTGAAACTTTTGATCAGATACCACATAATTTCTGTGTTTGTGAGTATCACGAAAATATATAGTTGATTTGATTAGTCCTGGAGCACCATACAGATTTTCTGCTTTTCTCATTCACTGGTATATCAAACAAAACAGCAGAAACATTTCTGTTTGCTTTTAAAGAATGTGATGGTTCATCAATTGTTCTACAAGTCGGTTTTTCTGAAAACAAAACAATTATTCAGCAGAATGAGATTCAATCTGCTCATTGGTCCCACCAGCAGGGTACTATCTTCACAGCATATGCATGGATTAACAAAAAAGTAAAGGAGAGCTTTGCAATTATTTCAGACAACTTGAGTCACACCAAAGAAACAGTGTATACATTTATGTCTTGCCTTTTTTGAGAAATTAGTGCACACATACATATTCATTAAGGTAATCAACATATACAGTGATGATACAAGCTCCCAGTTCAAACAAATACGCCTTTTCTCTAATCTTCTGAATGGGAAAATGAATTTTCAGTTCAAATGCTCTGGAATGTTTTCGCAACCTCTCATGGCAAGGGTGCTGTTGATGGAATTAGAGGAACAATAAAGCGATATGTATGGAGAAACACCCGAGCTACAACCATTGCCCCTGTAGATGCTCAATCATATGCAGCAGTGGCTAAGGAAAGATGCCCGAATGTTACTGTGATTTATGTTTCATCAGAGAAAGTCAAATTGAGGTCTACACCAAAAATTAAGTATTCGGGAGAAAACTCTTCCTGTTCCAAATACATTAAAATTGCATTGTGTCAAAGCTCATAACTCCAAACATCTGGCAGTTTCTTTAAAATGCAACATTAGATGAAAGTGACCAAAAATTGGATGTCAGCACACATAAAATTTTACCTGTTACTCCAGACAACAAATAGCCTCGCAATTGTTGTTGGTGACCGGGTGTTGGTCAACTATGAAGACACCCAATTCCCTGGTGAGGTGATAGCTGCTATTGAGAACGACTTTCAAGTTAATTCATGCATCGTTCTGGAATATCTATTTGGAAGTGGCCTGCTCAGGACGATAAAATTATCTATTTGCGCAAAAAAATTGTAAAGAAACTTGATCCACCAGTAGTAGCCAGCACATGGGGACAGTTCTCATTTCCAAACTTGTAAAATTATGTAGTTTGCAATGTATTTACTTGTAAAAGTCACTTCCATTAAAGATTTTCAATTAACCAGTCTAGTTAAACTGTACTTGTTTTTATTTATTTCTTCTTCCCAATTCGCAGAGGTACATCAATCACACACAAAAAATATGTCCGTCACATAGTTTAATCAACTCTTTTTTGGCTATGCAATCCTAGTTCTCAAAAATATTTTCCATTCTTCAAAAAAAAACTATCTGGGTATAAAATAAAATAAAAATCATAACATAAACTTCATAGGTTTTGTCATATTTAAAATGCTGGTTGATATATTTTAGATTTTCTGAATAGGTTCGTCACAGCACTTTAGTCAAAAATTGCTTTAAAAAATAACTATTTTTGTCTTGAACATCTATCCACTTAGTACTTATCAGAGAAGGGTAGAACATATCCCAAGTTTAAGTTAGCTGTTCCCTACAGCTTTTTTAGTTCTTTGATTTGTACCTCTGTCACAATGGATTGCCCTAGTGTTAATTTCGTGATCGTTGATTGTGTTTCTTATAAGTTCCTGAAATAAGGTAATGGCAGTAATTACGTGGTGCAGAGTGCTGTTTCTGATTATTTTTTTGTTGTGTAGTTTATAAATACGAAAATTTGTCTTATGTAAACCACAAACCAAAAATTAGGAGTAATAAATTGCTCTCTGCACCATGTAATTACAGGCTGATAGAATGATTCAAAAGACATGTCTTTAAAAAGGCAAAATAGAAAATTACAATTATGATTCAAGCAATGCGATCACTAAACAATAAATTAAATAACAAGAGCCAATATGTCTCGTCTAAAGGATATTCTGTCAGTTTTTCACATATTTTTTAGGTTTTGAATATATAGCAGTATTCACGTTGCTACAGTTTTCTCTTAAGACAAGCTATAATGTTTTGTTCATTCTGATTGTTATATGTCGATTTTATTGGTAAGTAAAAAGACACAAATGTTTTTAAAAAACTAAGAAAATAGAAGTCATTAACATTAGGGGCAGATACAGAAATTTCCTTAAGTCAATGCTATGGGCGTACAAATTTTCCAGAGCGTGAACACGATGTACGCCACCAACTTACCTTTTGGTTTTGTGCGCAGGAGGACAACGAGAAGATGTTCTAAAGATGTAGCTGTGTTATGACAATTTTACGGCTGTGGTTAAATTTTATCAGTTATTACCAGTATTTAAGGATTCAAAAGATGTCAATAGCTTGCAGGGTTCTGACTTAAACTAGATCCGCTCCTGAACATTCAGTCATTTGATGGGGTCATTTACTCGTGTCAACAGACTTATGCTCAAGTGAATATAAAAAATTGAATATGTGAATACACAAAGAAAATAAAAGAAATAAAATCATCTTTTTAGCTGAGGAATGCAATTTCAATAACACTCTCAAGAAGTGCAATTTCCTACAATTGCACTTTCAAGAGTGCATTTACAGATTAATTTTTACTCTATAAGCGTGCCATTTTAAAAATAACTTTAACAATTTTATAACAGAAATTATTTCCACAAAATTAGGGCTTTATATAAACTCAACAATTAAGATATCTATCACCCGATTTATATATTGTAGGCTTCACCAATTAGATTCTCTACCTGCAACTCAAGCAATCAAGAGGTATTTGAAGGTGGCAGTGTCTTTATTAATGAGGTGGTTATAAGACAATACATTCAGCAAGCTAACTTCAGCTTGACAGATTTAGCCCAGCCACAGTATGTGCCATTACACTCCAACAGCTGGGTAGAAGTTGGTGTTATTGGATTAGGTCAAGTAACTGCTGATATTACTGAACTTGGCCATGGCATTCAATATCAATTTCAACAATCTACTTTCCTAACATTACATGACATGGAAACAAAGAGGCTATGGTTTCTGTGGAATGCAGATGAATTAAAGGGAAAATTTACAAAAGATCGACAAAAGAGTAAGATTTGTGGTTGTGTTGGTGGCTGTAATTTCTTTGGTAGCAACAAAAACGGTGTCAATTTCTTCACAAATCAATCATTGGATACAACAAACGAAATGCGTATGCGCTATGGAAGTGACAGTTTATGGGGTGAAGAAACAGATTTTGGCAGTAGCATTAAGGAACAATACCTTCACAGAAGTAGCCATTACTCAAGTAACTGTAGGACAAGTTCTACAAAGTTGGCATATAAATATGCTCTAGATGGAGGAAGTCATCCTAGCAGAGGATTAAGTTCAACTGGAACAGGTAAGATTCATATCAAATCTAAAAGATTAAAACTTTCATGGCCTCTTGTAGTTTAAATTATATTTTAACAATCTTGTTTATTTCTTTATTATTTAAGCCAGGAGTTAATTGGTTCTTTTTAGATACAATTGATCATGTTTCTGATAGTTTTTTTGGTGATACTGCAAGACGTTTATCAATAGGACATAAAGATACAGGTTCTAAAATTGTATTTGGAAGATCTCATTCTCATTCCCTTATCAATGGTAGTGAAAGCAGCTTTTCTTTGAGCAAAGCTGACAGTGATAAAGTTATGTTTTATTCATGTAACTCAATTGCAAGTTTACAAGATGGGAATGTGCAGTAAGTGTAACTGATGTTTTGTGCACAAAATGCAGTACTTTGTGGGACAGAAGTTATTTTTTTTTTTGCAAGCATTCTATTTTGTTCAATAAAATCATGAATAGCCTGTCATAAACTTCCCATTTTTATACAACCAGCATAGGCTTGTAAGCCTCCACTATTACATATTCTTTGGGTATATGTCTGCGCACATAAACACCTTTCAGGATATAAAATAGAAAATACATACCTGGTGATCCATCCATATCATTTCGATGTTATTATACTTTATGTTATTTGTTTTATATCAAGGCAGACAAAAGACAGTTCACAGTATTCTAAAAAATCTGGAGTTTCGTCAGAATCATACGTATCGGCAATAAGCTCTGCTGAAGATTTTTTACAAGACAAAAGTGATGGCTCCAGGATGCACTTTCAACCATTAGTTAGTCCTGGACTTTTATTAGCATACAGTAACTATATGCAGCCATTAAGTTGCATTAACTGGCAACAAAATGTACCATGTTGTATGAGGAAAAAGTTCAGTTTATTAAAGAATTTGAAGGTAACTTTTAATTTTTTTCATTGTTTTCTTTTTTTATGGTGCAAGTATTGCCAATTCAACATTTGTTTTGAAAAAATGCAATACATTACTATGTGTAGGTTATATGTCCTCCTGTCCATCGTTACACATTACCAAGTATACCAAATTTTAATCCTGATGAACAAGGAAAATTGCCATTTGTTCTGGTCAGGTGTAACAAATTAAGTGATAAGAAGTCTGGTGACAAAGATGGTAATAGTCGGAAAAAGACAAGCAAGTGAGTTTATTTTCTTTCAAGAAACTATTTTTTGACATTAAACTTGTTTTTTATTTTACTGGTATGAAATTCATAATTAACTTACTAAGTTACTGAAATGTGTAATTGCAACTTAACAGATTTACTTTCTAAATACATAAAGTTGTCACCTGGAAATGTTTTTTTATGAAGTGAGCTCAAAGTCACTAACTGCAGCTTTACAATGTAAACAAATGTGTTTTTACATATGTTTACATATTTATTTTTTAAAGCAATTATTGAACCAATTCATGATTTTTTTGTGTCTTCAACTGCAACTGATCATATTTTATAAATTTTATAAAATTGAAACGAAGTCAATCACTTTGCTGCAAATTTCACTAATGTAAATGTAAATCAAGTAATACACAATGATGTCACCACAGAATAATAATATCATCTGGACTGGCATTATGATGGCATAACATAATGATGTTATAATGAATTTATAATTTGTCATTGGTCAGGGTTGAAGAATCCATTTAAAAGCAGTTCTGTTTCTACCATCAGAAGCACACACAATATCTTGAAAACTTGCTGTTATCTGTTTTCAGTTGTTTTCATGAATCAGTGCCTTTCTTTTTTGTAGTTCTATTGCTCAAAGTTTAATTTTAGAAATATTGTAAGTGAAGATCCAAAGAAAACCAGAATATCTTTAAAGCTATACCAGCGATTATCTATCACAGTAACACCTCTTATGATTCAAGCTTTAGATCGGTAATTCTAAATCCTTTATATTTATATAGTTACAATTTTACAATATTGGTAAGTTTAGTCAAGATCTTAAGCCTGTTTTCTCAAATCAGCATAATTATTTTATAGATATATGTCATCATTGAAAGCTCTTCCTACAGAAAATCACTTATCACATGTTCTTGACTCATTTCATCTACAATGTATCAATAAAACGAAGTACAAGTTTCTGGAAAAGAAAATCAGTGAAAAAATGTCTAATTATATTCCTGTTAATGATCTAAGGCACACTTTACATGAAATAGCATCTCCTACTAATCTAACTGTTGCTGTGCAAGTTCCAGAAATTGATCTAGTTTTCTTTCAAATAGTTTCTGAAAGATATACTCCTTCAGAACAATCCTCTCTCTCTGGCCAGTGTGGAAGTGAATTTTCTTATGATTTGGATATTAAAAATACAGACTCTATTTTGCTGGCTGTTTCTTTTACTAATGTAAATTTAAACCTCCATGAAGATAAGGAAAATGATGCTATATTTAATAGCACAACTATGCTTGTCCACAAAGTCTCCACAAACGGTCCTTGCAAGGAATCTATACAAAAGTTAGCCAGCTTATCTAACCCCAATGTGATGGTGTGTTCTGCCAATATCTTTTCAATTCAAGCACAAGTATTGCATTTAGAGGGTGTTACAGATAAACATTTGCACATCACATGCATACCAAGAAGTAAAAGCACAGTAAATTTTTCAATTAAACCTACAGAAAGTTTGCACCTACACCATGTTTCATTAGCTGACGCAATAAGACATAAAAATCTGGGTAACATCATATTTGAAGCTGGTATACACTTTGTGAAGGTAAAAGGTGTTGTGAGAAAGTCTATTAACAAGTATTTAACTGGAGCACAGGAAAATAATCTTTCAACAACCAACGTTAATACAAAGGAGCAAACAGCTATTAGAATAGAATTTGACAATGACGTTAATGATAAAAATGATGGATTTGTATCGTCAAGGCCTGCAAGGTATAAAGCCTTATCAAATTCTAGTTCTTCATTTGAATCAAATAGTTCCTGTAACATAAGCAAGGCGAAAAAGGGATATACAAGACTGTATATCGATTCTGGTGATGATGCAGATATGTCTGAAGAAGGTGAAAATGAGGATCATGTTAGCTTTCTTTCAGGTTCAGAAATAACTGCTAGTGAAACAGTACCAACAGTTCATTACAAAAAGAAAACTAAGAAAAGTGCTAAAGAAAAGCAAGTAGCAGGGTATCCATCATCAATGGTTGGAACAGACATGGTGGGTCATGCAGAGATCAAAACAATATGGATAAACCTAGCTGCACCAACACATTTGAGAAACCTAAATGGGGATAATGACCAAGAAGTAAACTTAGTCACGGTGCTTGTTCCTGCACTGAGTTGCTGGATGCTGCCTATGATTGATATTCTAGGTTCAGTTAACTTGATAATGGAAACATTTAGAACATGGAAGTTTTCCATCACAGCTTGCCTGCTTGGTCAAGCACTACCTGAACATGGAAGATTGTTAAAAAAGGTAACATGATATTGCCTGGACAATAATTTGCTTTTCTTTGACGATTTTACTCAGATATATCAATTTAATGTTATTCTTTCTAGCATATCTGCCCATCTGCTATAAACAATTTATCAAAATTCTTACAAGAAGATTATTCAAGTCAATTAATTTCTGTTATTCGCAGACAGACAGTTGGACATCGTTTAATAAATCTTCAAGAAGCTCTTAAATATAAAAAATCTTTTTCAGGGCTAACTGATCTTAGAGAAGGTATGTCATTAGCTTTTATAGGTATTTTTTTTATTTTAGTTTGGCCAGTAGGGTTGGAATTATCATTGAAAAAGCTTCTTTATTTGTCACCTAAAAATCATTTTGAAGTGGTAGTTAAGACCAGTTTGGAGAACATAAACAAATAAGAAACAGATTTCATAACTTATAAAAAATATAAACGTGCTTCACCTAAAAGCGCCTTTTTATTTCAGTTCAAGCAATTATTCGAATTTGTGTTGTAAAGAATCGAACAATCTTAAGTTCCAAAAGTATCAACATCAAACATTCAGTTTTTTTTCTTCCTCTGTGGCTTGGGAATATCAACTTAAAAATAGCTTTTATTTTCTGTTTTTATTAGAAATTTCTTTTTTGGATGGGATGCAATCAGGTAAAAAAAGTGAAAATGATCAGTTTTTAAGTTTCACTGTAAAACACAACGTCCTTGTTCTGTACTGACCTCAGACTTTGTATTTCATTCATCAGAATCTTTTTAGTATAATATAACAAATCTGCTGGTTCAAATACTGCTTAACAATGTTAAGTCTTGTTATAGTCTTAATTCTAGCAATGTAGCATTTGGACTCAACTTTCATGGGTATTAACAACTTGAACGTTTGCACCCAGTGTAGAAAGTTGTGGCTTTAATCCCTGGCCAAGTCATGCCACACGCTATAAAAGTGTAAATCAACCCTTCTGCTTAGTATTCAGTATGAGAATAGGATTGATATTCTATGTGGTTGTGTAACTGAGTGGTTGCTGTGTTTGTACAGCTTCCATAGCTCAAATTGGAGCTTTGAATGCACTAAGACCGCATTTGTGCATCTTCATTGATAACAGTATCAAGAGGAACTGAAGAAGCTATCCTGAGTCAATAATTGTAACAAGTAAATATTTGTTAATTAGTACTCTTGTTAATAGGTATTTTCGCGTTGGCTCGCCAGTGGAAATGCATATTTATTGGTGCTGAGGAACATGAAACCATTTTTACAATCCCTTATGACAGAAATAAAAAGCCAGTGGTAGGTCGAGGCAAGCTGACACAAAAAGATAGAGAATTTTTAACAAAGGATATAGAAGCTAGAGATAGTGAAATGTGGAGCCAACACTTAACCTCACCAGTTTTAAACTTGTCAAAAAGTCAAAGTAAGTAATTACTTTATAAAGTTAGATGAGCCTTTTATCAAAATTCAACCAAGTAAGTCACTTCTGTTGAATTAGTGATGGCATAGAAGTTTCTAGATTTATATTTTAACAAAGTTTGCTTAGATTTAGCACTTTATTCTGGAGGTTTTTAATCTCTTTTCACATCGTTTTTTTTTTGTTCTTTGTTGATTGCTCTTTGCAATGATTAAAATATATCATTCTTGTTAAATATTACCTGAAGATGTATTTAGATTTTAAATAAGCTTTTACGCAGTGTTGATAGTGCTACACCAATGAATTCTCATTTTTTTAAATGCACAATGACTGAAAATCTATATAAAATGTCGCAGAAATGATAAACCTAGCTTTATCAACAATGCTTGTTTTTAGTTCTTTCCCCACATCGTGTTGAATATAACACAGAACCTACTGAGCATGACATGTTGCTATCAAGCAGTAGTGAATCTGAATCTGAAAATAAAATAGACAACCGGCGTAATAAAGACACTGTCAAAAAGGAGCAGACGCTCTACGATTGGATGTCTAAATCACCTGTATCATCACCAGTACATTCTACTAATGCACATACGAAGATTACTATAGAGGGTCGAAGCGAAACTGGTCAGGAAGAGCCAGATTCTACTGCAAGTATGCTTATTCTTTATATATTTGCATTGGTTGATTTATGAGATGGTATAAAACTTTTTTTATAAACTATAATTTAGAAAAACATGTTCAAAATGATTTTTTACAAACCGAATCCCCCATGATTAGTGTTCCTACTAGTGGTATGCAGTTGGCAAGAGCAACTGAAGTCTTCGCATCGTTATTAGATGTTGTTGGCATTAAACAAGAAAAATATTTCAACACACATGAAATCATGAAAAAGGGAAGTTTTGCAATGAAAAGTATTAAAATTAATCTTGTGACATCAGAGGAAGGGAAAGATGAAAAAAAGCATCCACATGCATTTGAATTGAAAAGACTACAACTTGTTCTGCAATCAAACCAAGAGCTGCTCCTACCGTACCTTGATAACTGTTTCTCTCCAACCAACATCTTGTGTATTGTTGATGTGACAGAGATACATCAGCATTTAAATTTTGCCCTTGTCAGGTTAATGCTACAAATAACAGAAACTTTGAATGTTGTAAAAGAGGAGAAAAAGTTTGTGGAAAAGTCAAGTAAAAGCAACAGCAAGGATGAGGTTTACGGCTGGAAAGATGCAGACGTGTCTGATCCTGCGTTGCAGATGCCAAAGTGTTGGAGAAATATGTTCAATGTGATGAAATTGTATACTATGTTGCCTGATGAGCAACCAGTGTCACCAATCCTTGCATCACCAGGTACTTTTGATGTTTTCAATCTACTAATACCAATCTCAAAAATGGGACCTTAAATTAAAGTTGACATAAAAAAGTGTGGTTTTCTTTTGCAAATCTTACAAGGATTTTCGGCCCCTTTATCCTGTGTCAAAAAAATTATTCTACTCAGGGTTAATGTAAAAAAATTTATCATGGTGTAATTTTTATAAATGCCTAAATTATATGCTAACTCAGAACTCTGTGAGTCAAAATTTGCACTAGAACTGCGTTTACTCGTTGATAACATTTAGGTATTTTTGTCCATTTTGTGTGATGTGACATTAAAACAGTAAAATAGTATTAAAAACTTTGTTATTCAACTACTCTAAGGTTAAAAACTTATATTTTAGTTGCATCAAAGTTGAAGGGAGATGTTGTTAGAGCTAGAAATGCTTACTTTGTAATACGTGAAGATTTTCTTTCAGTTCTAAGAAAGACCAATGATCACAGCAAAACTGCCTCAAAAAAATGTTTACCTGCTCGAGTCCCAACAACTTTATTTATCACTGCAACTGCTGTTTTAAAAAAAGTTAAATTAACAGCAAACATAAGTGGATTGCAGTTGGATTTTGAAATGAGAAGGATGAATGGTACATATTATAAAAATAAGGAAGCTTCATCAATTAATACAGGTTTAGGTATTTTTTAATTACTCAGCCTATGTATTTGTAAGAGTGTACTTATGAAAATTATGTGTAATAGCCAATGATGCGTAATGGCGCTTTTCTGTTATACAACAGAAATTTAGGTCTATGAAGAAATGTTTGGATTGAACATTAGAAAACATAGACTAACACTGTATTTTGATGAATCATTGTAATCAATATAGAACATTCCACGTGCACACAGCATGTTTTTTTATTTGACACAAAGGCACGAAAAAAGCTTTTTTTGTCTTGCAGAAATATTTAAATCAATTAGAATAGATTACTTTCTTAAAATGTGAAGGGCTAAAGCCCCCTCCAACCCTCCAGGCCTGTAGTACAGTGACATATGTTCATTCTTGAGAATCAAACATTTAGCCAAATTTAAAAGAAATAAAAAAGTAAAAGCACTGTTAAGATATTAACTTTTTTTAAATTAGGAAAAATAAAAGTAATGAGTTATAATAGTAATAATGTATACTTTTCAGTAATTATTATTACTTACTCTGTTTTAAATAAATATTTTCAGGCCACATCAGATTCTATGGGTGGTAAATAACGCCCTTAAAATAAGCGTTACTGTTATATTCACATTAGCTTCTACGTTATTATAATGAAGTTATTAACAAAGTGTTTCTTTCAGGTATTACAGACGCATCTTCTTCTTCGGTACATATGGAAAAACTAAAAATTTGTTTGATCGAGTCAGTCAAGCCATTCAAGACGTAAGTCATTTATTTAAAGCCGTCTTCATTCCGTTTACAAATAATCTAATTACAATCATCCTAGACTACTTTTTCACTCAACTATAGCAGCGTTGCCATAGAACCTGTAAAGCGTTAAAAAAAGGATAGTTTTTTAATGAAATGTTAGAGAAAGTATAAAAGTAAGGGAATTTATTTTTGTTGTTGCTGTTGTTGCTGTTGTTGCTGTTGTTGTTGTTGTTGTTGTTGTTGTTGTTGTTGTTGTTGTTGTTGTTGTTGTTGTTGTTGTTGTTGCCCCCCCCCCCCCCCCCCCCCTCCGTCATGCTTCAAACCTGTTTCTTAATAATCATTTAAGAAGATCAGAGAGTTATTTTTATCCACTACCAGTCAGAAATCAGTCAAAGACAGGTCAGACAGATTTGTTTGAGTTTTCAGTGACATTGTTTAGCAGATTTCAAAACACTACAAGTTTAAATTCCCAAAGGATCAATTAACTTTTTTATTTTTGCTTTCTTGCAGTGACAACTCAAACCACTTGCCACCTCATTCACCTGCACTTAAAATATCTAGGTTTGTATCGGCTTTAGTTAATATTGCTTTACATAGTATTAGTAACATATGAGTAACAAAGAAATGTCTATGCTATGTTACAATTAAATGCCTGCAGCGTTTAGAGAAATATTTGTTTTCGTGATGTCTGATGTTTGCAAATATCTGTTTATTTTATTATGGGTACGTTATATATATATTTAAGAAGAATTTTTTTTAAAAGAATTTTTTCAGTACAAAAATGATGTAGATGGCTTTTTTCTGGTACAAATTATTTACATAACAATTTTTAAAAAAACATGGGCATAATTCCCCTCTAGCAGCTATAAAATCCCACAGCTAATATATCATTTAATGCATACTGACTGGTTTTGCTGTTGTGTTGTGAAGTAAAAAGTGCAGCATTAAAACTGGTAAATATCTTTTTTCTTAGTTGATTGTGTTGAGTTAGAAATGTACTTTTTTTAAAATAACTGTTCTCGGTAAAACAAATGTGTTACTTTGTAAATGAAAACATAATTAAAATTAATAACTTTTCAAATTTTGATTTAAAAAAACAAGTTTGAGAAATAAAAACAAAGAATGGCGTTAGGTACGCTGTTTCATTTCACCTTTTTGTTCACATTGGTAAAGTACAATTTTAATAATGCCTTCAAGAACTCTATCAACTTGAATATATGTTCACCATTGCCGGGATGAGGGTTTCAACACCAACCTGGTTGGTTTGAATGTTATTTCATTTTTTTCAATGGACAAAGATAGAGAATAAAAGACCCTTGAATTTGACAAAGTTAGTTTTTTTAGTAAAAGTGCCCATGGTTCTCACGTTTTCCATTGCTTAAACTTCGTAAAGTTCTATCTTTTCTATGTAGACAGCCTTCAAAGAAAGCCTTCGAGATTTTGCACTAGTAAACAAGTTTAAAAAGTGCCGCTTTTGTAAAAATACGTTTGTTTTTCCCAATACTAATCTCGCTTATACTGAGGATGCCTGAATTTGGATGAAAAGTGTCATTTTTTATCACTACCTATGACGAAAAGTGCCTAATAAATCTAGGAAATCACGTTTTAATGTTAGTCTCATTTTGAAAATGCTTCTTTTAAATTGTTTGGAACCTTTCGTCTTCTTCTAATCAATAAAAGTAACTGAACAAATGTGCAACATGTCCAGTTTTGTGTCAAATCCCTTTAAAAACATGGCCTATGTGACACAGTAAGGCTTACTCAAATTAATCAATTAAAATCTAGTTGTGGATAGAATAAATAATTCGTAAATAATCTCCAAAAGGTTATTGAAAAACTTCAAAATGTGTTTTGTCGTAAAAATATAACTTTACAACAGCAAAAGTTTGTTATGAACTTGCCGCAAGTATTTTGGCCGCAAGTTAAAAAATAACGTAACACACTGTTTATTAGCTATTTGAAAACAGGAAGTAAACAAAAAATTAAAAATGATATCTCTGGCTGCCTCTATTGCGGGAAAATTCGATATTCTATGAACAAACAAGGATAATTTAAAGTGGTAACAAATGTATCATGCAAACGTTTATAGCCATCCAAACATATGCGGGTTTTATAGAATAGCTGTTCATTTAGTTGCCCACCAATAAGAAATTAGGGACATCTTGTGAGATCAATACACCTAATCAAGCTGATGAAAGCGGTTTTTCAAGCTTCAATGAAATTGTTTCAATTGAAGAACTGACATTCAACACAACTGAGGAGCTAAACATAAAAGCATTCAAAATGTCTCTTCCATTAGTAACACGCAATTACAATCGACACCAGTAAAGCCTTTTCCTGTATTAATTAAAGAGGGATTCAATACCTTGCAAAATTTTTTGGGGAAATAATCGGAACAAATGAACTGCAACTGACTAAATTCAAAAAGTATATAATTCGTATCAAAGACTCATACAACCAAATTTTTATGTATAAATTTATTAAAAAAACAAACAATGCAAATCTATCCTATTATTACACAGAAATTTAGTAAAAATCATAATCAACTAATTATGAGGAATTATAACTTTTAGGAAAAAAAAACGATGCAAATTCCTATTATGTAGAAATTTATCAAAACTAGTTGGTGCCCCGTGGATAAATCCATGGGTTCACCTGTCCTTTATTTACCGCATTTTGTGTGTCTTGCTACTGTGGTTACCATTTTGCGTGACAGACAGACGTATACAGATATTATAATATAGATATCACAGTCAAGTGAGTATTACGAATTATCAAGTTCCCAAAAAAGCATGCAAATCTATCCTATTATTCTGCCGAAATTTAGTAAAAATCATAATCAACTGAGTTATACGAATTATCAAGTTTAAAAAAAAAAGATGCAAATCTATCCTATTATTATGCCGAAATTTAGAAAAACATCGTAATAAACAAGTATGAGGAATTATCACTTTTAGAAAACAAAACAATGAAAATCTATTCTCTTATTTATTATGCAAAAGATGACTAAAGAATCACAATCAACTGAGTATAAGGAATTATGATATTCCTTTAAAAGGATGCAAATCCTATTATTATGCAGAAAATTAGTAAATTATCATAATCAACAGAAAGCTTTTGGCAAGACATTGGAAGATTTATTTTTATATGATGACTTAAAATCTAAAATTTAAATCTAAAATGGAAAAAGCAGAAAATACAAAATCGTGTATGGAAGTCAACAAAAGCTTCTGATTGATTATTAGAAGATAAATCTATATCAATGAGATGACAAGCCAGGTCAGAACACACATATAAAAATATAATTTGTTTACTCATGTCTATTCAGGATAAGTTGAGGTGATATAGCACAATAGGGTGTTTTCTAACCTGGGCTGGCATTACCTTTTAAAAATAATTAGCCATGTCCATAATGGCATGATATGACAAGGTTGTGTTCAAATGAGTACTGAAAAAAGGAACTTGAATGAAATGGATGGTTTAAAACAACAATATCATGACCAGTAACATTATATATACTTAAACTTTCAACATGTTTCTGAAGTTTTGCTTGTTTCTTTTGCCTTGGATGTCATTCTAATCTATTTACATTTTTCCAATCGTATTCAGCACATTGAAGTGGTTTGCTTCTGGTAATAGAGCAGTATATCTTCTCCAGGTGTTATTGACGTGTATTTTACCACCCAATGCTTAGGATTAAATTTTTAACTGCTGTTGGAAAATTGTAAAATTAAATTCACATAAAATTTTTTATCTTTGCTAGTTTGAACAACTGATGATCACTCAAAATATAGCAAAAAACAATCTCTTGTGATCTCTTGATACAAATGAGGCTTCACAATAGAGAGACTCACAGATCAATAGATTTTACATTAAATGTATGCAATTTTAATGCAAGAACTGTGAGGTCACAAAAAAACTTTGTGCTGTGTTATTCTATTGACCCAGTCAAGTACGCTGAGTAATAATATTTTTAAGTCCAGGCTATTGTCAATAGTTTTAATATATTTTATAGGACATTGATGACATGTAAAGTTTATCCTTCACATATTCTTCACACCACTAGCCAACAACCAATGCAGAAGTCAACACAAAAATCCTTGTTTTTTATTGGACCAATTGCTGTTGACATTCCACAAAACCCAGGAGCGTTAAGAGCCATTGTTGCAAGATTTACAAATAGATTGCAGAAACATTTTTCAGAATTTGATGACTACAGACGCTCAGAAAGGTTTTCAATTTTGCTACTTAAGAAATGAAAACGTTTTCAGAAAGAAAAAAAAATCATCAACCACCATTTTTTCCAATACTTTTACATTATGTATTATGTGTATTATAGTGGGTGTAATGTTTTTTTATTGTTTCATTTATAAAGAGCCAGACATGAACATCTCCTTGACAACATTCCTCTTGAAGTTGATAGCGTAAAAGAGTCATTGGTATCTGTGAATATCTCTGCAACCTTTAGAATATCATCCAGTAGCATACTTTGTAGTGCTTCATTGTTACCTTCACTACGGGTGGAGTACAAGGTTTGTTTGGGAAAAGCCTTTTAATGCTGTTTTGATATTTCCATGGGCTGCATTTTACAAGCCATTCATTTTTCATTATCATACACTCTTTTTTACGTAGATTGACCAAGTAAGTGGTTATGGAAGCATGGATGGAAAAGCAAAGTTTTATTTTCAACTAAAAAGTCATGTTCTCTGTTTCAACACAAAGGTAAAAAATAGAAACACATCCTAGATAAATATATTGAAGATATTTTTTCGCTTTGTCTGTTTTGTGTTCATATTATTATAGGTTTAACATTTCCTAAACATAATATTTCAACATTTTGGAGATTATTTTTCTTTGCCCTTTAACGGGAGAAGGATCTTCTTACTTTTTACTTACTAAACTAAAACGTTCAAGAAATAATAAACCTTCAACAATAACCTAAATTATATGTTTTCATAAAAAACCTAGGATAAATTAACTAGTTTGATGTTAAATATATTCTATTTATATTGGTAAAGTATGAATGTATAACCATTTTGAATGAGCAACCGTTTTGAACAGAAAAAATATGGCTGCTATTATAAAGAACAATTATGATCTAACACTTAGTTGGTTTCTGTTCTAAATGGTTGCATAACAGCTTTATTTGTGATGTCCACAAAGTAATGTGGATTTTTCAATGACTCAAATATAACAAAACATTTCTTCTGTTTGCCTCGATTGCCAGCTGAAGAATTAGTTTTGTGATTTTCTCAATTTGAGACTTCAAAAAACTGAAGAAGGATGAAAAAATTGGCGAAATTAGCCCCCTTCCGCCCAGTCATATGTTCGAAATATCCTGGACCGAATAGAGTTAAGATCACTATTCAACAAGGAAAATAATAATGCACACATGATAAAACGCTTGCTTTGATATGACTGCACATGTGATCACCTTGGAATCTACTGTTCATTTCTTTTTCACACAGTTGAAATTGCTTTATGTATTTATTTTACTCGCAGTACTCCTTATTACAATGCTCTCTCTATATACTAAGTCACAATTTCCATTCTCCCTCTGTAACACAATCCTGAAGAGCATTATTGTGTTGTTTAATTTTTAAGATCAAAAAAACGTAGTACTTGTGGCATATTTATGTAAATAGTCTTTTACAATTAAATAAAGTGCACTGCACATAACAAAAAAAATTATGTGACGTGAATGGCTCATCAGGAGCAAATGTTATTGTGTATCATGTAAGTAGCAAGTTAGTGAGTGTTATTAAATATTTTGCAGAATATTCGAAGCTCTACACAACAAAATTACCACGAAAACAAAAATGACGTGCTTCAGCAGTGAGGAATATTATTTTTTGGCCAACATATGCAGGTTCTGATGTAGCTAGAGACCCAAATTTTGTGGCTGTTGATCGCATTAGAGAAGGTGATCGTTATAGGCAGGTCAAACTACTACTAAAATCAAAGGGGCGTATTTTGAAGTGGTTGTTATAAGCAAGTGGTCGTCATAGAAAGGTGGCCATTAACCAATGCACTGCACTTATCAATTTGATAAGTGCAATGACTCAAAAGATGGTCAATTCAACTGTTTCGGTTAATGTCATCATGAAAAAATTATTTCTAAATCTTTGCCTCACTATTCCAAAATTTCCAAGGAGAAATTAACTAGTTGTCTTTTATATTTATACCTGTATTCTGCCTCTGTGCCATTTGACAGCTGTGCTTTATCAACAGACGACCAACAGACTGTCCATAATTTCTGATTTCTATAGAAAAACTCTTTTCAAAGTGTTATTTTTTTGTGTACGAAAGATGAAGGATGAGTGACTTTGAAGACAGATGTTATATCTCAACACTAACTTCGTTTTAGTTCCTAACAGATCTGGAGTTTTGACATGTTTTTTAGGGAATTAAGGTTTGTAATTTGATAAAGACAGTTAAAAGAAAATATCTTGTGCAATGCAAAAAAGAAATATCTTGTTCAATGCAAAAAACATTGTGCTATAATTATAAAAAAATATTTAAAAAAATTTCCGTCATTAAAAAAAACTTTTGAAGATGCATTAGTAAAGGAGGGATCTGTTTACCTTTTTTTTTCTTTAATTTTTATTTCGTTCCTTGTATTTTTTATATCACCTAGGCAATTTTTAGAAAATATATACATTAATATTACACCTTTCACGTAAGTTTGATAGAAACTGTTTTTAAACATCACACTTTTTACCTTACATTGTAGAAAACTTTGGGTCCATGCGTTTTCAAGCATATTATGACAGGGGCAATCCCCCCCCCCCCCCCACCCCCTCCCTTAAAGTTTCTGACAACTAAATAAAAGTTACGGTTTTTACATACTTTGCATGAGAAAATGCTAAAAAATGTCCAAAAATCCAATTATTCCCAATTTTCGAAAAAATAATCGGATTATTCACATGTCCAAAATTTACGGAATGACTTCTCTTGATAAAATAAAGTTGTGTTGCAAATTTCAAGTTAAGTATACACCTAACAAAAGTTATTATGTTTTCCAGATTATCAAAATTTAATTGAGATTTCTAGGGGTAGTTTCAGACTGAATAGGGTTAAAATTAAAAAAAAAGGATTTTTAAAGATTTTATTTTAAAAGACTTTTGAGCTACTTGTTACACTCTACAACAAAATCCCAACATTACCTCGGATTCTATTCAAATTTTAAAAAATTCATAAAACATACAGGTGGGATAAACTTTTTTCTTCTAATTTTTAGTGTAATGTTGTACCACTACCAGCGACAACACATATTGATCTGCCACAGATTAAGATTAATGGTCATTATTTGGAGATCTCCAGTAGAGAAGAAACGTGTGTGGTGAATTCATCTGCAATAAGTCATGGATTCTTACGTGTGACAGTTAATATTGAAAGACTGGAACAAAATTTAACTACAGATCTCTTGAACCATATAATATTTCTACAAAAAGGATTTGCTAAAGTATATATATTAATTTTGTTCTTAATCGTTGTCTTTTTTGCTGTTGTTGTTGTTGTTGCTGTTGTATTGATGTTGGTTTTGCTTATATTTTTATTGTCTTAATCATTATTTTTGATAAACAAGGACTGTACTTTCGCACAGGAGGTTAGTGATGTCATGAAAGATATAGAAACAAATGAACCAGTACCATTATGGAAATCAAGATCTGTTGAAAGTATTCAACCTAGTTTGCCGATGATTTACTCGATTCAAGTAACACTGCAAGTTAGTATTTGAAACTATTAAATCATGTTCATTGAGTGTTGAGTAAAAACCGAGCTAGTAATACAAATTACCCTTCAGTTACCCTCTGTAACCCTTCTTCTCAAATAATAATAATAATTGCTAACGCATAGGAGGGCAGAAGTATATTCGAAGCATGAGATACTTATGCTTTAGTACATGACAAAACAAATTTTTGCTGTTTGATATTGATTTTCGTGCTTTCTTATTCAAAACATAATGCAGGTGAAACGCTCACAACATAATTCAATTATTTCAATAATCGAGACAAATTTATGTATTGATGTTATCACAAGGTAATACCGACTGGTGGCCTTGTGGTAGGACATTTGCTTCCAGTGTGGAAGATCATGGTTTCAATTCTCTAGCCAAGTTATGCCTGACTATAAAAGTGTGAGTCAATCTTTTCTGCTTAGTGTACTATATGGCATCAAGTTACTAAGTTTTATTCTTTACTTCTTTCTTGCAGGAATATTTATTTGCATTTTCAAGCATTTTTTAACACTTGGAACTACATAAATGCAGAATAAGCTTATGCATTAGCTACAATCTTTGTCAAAATATTGAGACAGAGGTAGCTTTTTGTTATTTTTCAAATACGGACACCAGCGTTAGGCACTATTTTGTGCACGCTTAGACACATCCGTATTCTCTGCCACAATACAATAAAATGACCCACATCAGTGCTCACGAAGGCCCTGAATTTGTGGTAAATGGTCATGCTGTAATCATCATTCATCATTCTCGGCTTAACGTCCGTTTTCCATGCTAGCATGGGTTGGACGGGGTCAAATTTAAGATGTGTGAATCTCATATAGAAATAGTCTATGCAATTACTTGTAGTTGCGAACGTCGAAGTTGGTTGTCTTGTCATGTTATCTTGACCATGATTGTACCTACCTACCATGCCCCATACTAATGATCTTGCAAGAATCTTGCTAGCTAGCTAATGTTATATGCTTTTCCTTTTTGTTTTTATTCAGATCTGGCTGAAACGTTTTAATTCTCTCTTATTGTTGCCTACCTATGTTAAAGGTAGCTACTGTTATTATTACATAGCTAATGGGAAAGTACCCTGCAATTGATCCACTTGATTAGAGAGGCAAACAAGTTTTGATGAAGTCAGCAATACCCAATACATATGTAACTTTTTAATAAGTGACCCAGGTTTGGGAAACTTACTCAATTTGGTCCCAAGTGGTCCCTGCATGAACAAAATAACTGACAACACCACCTCGTTTTCAAGTTATTTGGCCTCGAAGTTATAACTGCAATGCAATGGCTTCACTAATCTTATTGAACGCATTGACGTTAGTCTAACAATGGAGCAATGGAAAAGAGAACCGTCAGGATGTCAGCCAGGACCCGTTAATACAAAGAAATAATGTATAGGATCATATGTTTTGAACGAATGCCTAAGGACATACCACTAGTCTAATATAAAAGCTAATTTTGTCCCTGTATCTGTGACTTGTGCAAAGAGGTTGTTAGTCTGATTTGTTTAACAACAAATTGGCTATATTTGAGTAAACTGGCTTGACCTAAATAACGTAACTGTTATTCGCGAAGCCATAGCATTGCACCTGCAACTTTAAGTCCAAATGTCATGGATGAAAAAACCGACACCATCTCATGGGTGTGTGAATAGGGATCACCTAGGACAAAAAATGGTTGAACTCCTTATAAAAGCATCAAAAAATCATATCTACTTCAGGTATTGGAAGGTAAATAAATGTTGTTTATTGTTGTTTTTATTATTTTTAAAAAAATAAATAATCTGTTGTATGTATAAATAGAACAGAATTTCTGATGACCAAATTTTTATTCACAAATTTTATTTTAGTTTTTTTTACAAAACCAACTTCTGTGTAGGAGAGTCAGTTTAAAAACGTTTTTTGATGGCTGTGAAGAAAGCTATAGTGTGAGTGATAAAATTTATGAGT
This sequence comes from Hydractinia echinata, assembly GCA_030067915.1. Lineage (NCBI taxonomy): Eukaryota > Metazoa > Cnidaria > Hydrozoa > Anthoathecata > Hydractiniidae > Hydractinia > Hydractinia echinata. The sequence continues at coordinate 70,721 of JASGCC010000183.1, read as the reverse complement.
GACAAAAAGTTAAATTTTGAAAAAAGGAACATTTAAAACAAAACTACTCAGAATTAAGAAAAAAACAATTTTTGTTTTAGATACATTCCTCCTTATTAAGATAATGGAAAAGTCAAAGTAAAATCAGTCTTTTGTAAACGGGACATGAAACATAAGGAAGGGGTCGATTTTATACATCCCTCCTTATTAAGATAATGGAAAAGTCATAGACCTTATGAAACCAAATATAGCGTTGTAACTTCACAACCGGCTATGATAGCCGCAACTACTGTATGTCCCTTTTGTAGCTCTTTCTACTTTCTTTTTATTTGTTTTGTTATTTATATGATGATTTGGTTCTCATAGCAGAGTCGATGGAAGAATTAGTTGAAAAGTTTGAGAAGTGGAAGAAAGGACTAGAAGAGAAAGGGCTAAAGGTAAACACAGCAAAGTCTAAAGTCATGATTAGTAGCATTGCAGCCAAGTGTGACCTTGTAGTTGGAAAGTGGCCTTGTGGAGTTTGCAGGAAAGGGGTTGGTAGTAACTCAATTTTTTGTCAGACTTGCAAGCATTGGGTACATAAGAAGTGCAGTAGTATTAGTGGAAGGTTAAGAGCTGACATTCAGTTTGTATGCAAGCGTTGCAAAGGTGAGATTATAGAGAATGAAGTATTTCCAGCTTTAATGATGTACAACAGTGGCTCGTTAGAGATAGTTGAGAACTTCTGTTACTTAGGTGATATGTTGGGCAGTGAAGGGGGTGTTGGAAGAAGTGTTACTTGCAGGATAGGTTCTGCTTGGAAAAAGTTCAGAGAGTTACTTCCTTTGTTGACTAGCAGAGTCCTGTCAATTGAGGTAAAAGGTAGGTTGTATGAGGCCTGTGTAAGAAGTGTTATGTTGTACGGTAGTGAGACATGGGCAGTGAAGCAGGAAGATCTTGACCGTTTAGAAAGGAATGATATGAGAATGGTTAGGTGGATTTGTAACGCCAGTCTGAAAGACAGAAAGAGTTCAGATGAGCTAAGAAGCAGGCTAAGTCTCCGTAGAATTAAAGATGTTATCCAGATAAGAAGATTGAATTGGCTGGGGCACTTGGAAAGAATGGAGGAGGATAATTGGGTAAGAAAGTGTAGAGACTTGATAGTTCCTGGGGCAAAGCCCAGAGGCAGACCGAGAAAGACTTGGCAGGAGGTTATAAGGACAGACTTGATACAGAGGAAGTTGAGTTTAGATCTAACACAGTCTAGATCAGATTGGAAGAGGGTCATTAATATACCCCGTCCAACCCATGCTAGCATGGAAAACGGACGTTAAGCCGAGAATGATGATGATGATTTTTATATATTATTAAAGTTCAGTTGGATCTTTATCACCTTTACATATACACAAATTTTGAATGGAATTTATTTTGATGCTTTAGCTACCTAGCCGTATAAACCAAAAGGTATTTTTGTTTTATGATTTCGAAATACCCTCGCTAACACACTACAATACTTGTGATAAAAGTGAAAATACCTAGCTGGCAAGCCACAGATTTCTCTGAAGTTTCTAATGCTTCTTACTCTGAGAACGTAGCTAGGTAGACTTTTAAGTGTATTATGATGACATAGCTATTTAAAAGTATCAGAAACAGGTTTATTAATGGCACTTAAAGTGTGCCAGGTAGAGCTTTAATCAACATTTGACCTAAAAACATAATGACAATCTCAGTTGCTCTGACATTTTTCTCCCGTGTGCACCGCCTTTGATAACATTACTTTGACAAAAAATCATACCTATTTCTTCATTATTTGGTCAAAATCTATTATGTCATTTGCTAAAGGGTAATTTAGACCCTATCACATTATGTAATCACATCAGTAAATGAAACTGACGCCAATACCTTTGTCTGCTTGAGTAACTATGGACCATTACGTCATCAAAAACTTTTAAACCATAGTACCTCCTAAATCGTTCCTTGAAAGAAAATGATCCTATGCATTATTTTAATCAGCGCTTCATGGCCTATGCAGTAGAATTATTGGCTAAATTAATATCTAACAAGGAAACCCCTTGCAGTTTCTAACACCTGTTCCAAATAGAATCTGGATAGCTTGAAAAAGGTAAATATAAGGCAAATGTTTTCGAGTTTTTAAATCCAAATTCACCATTTTGTTGACTAAACCAATGCACTTCTTCCCTCTCCGTAAATATATGAATGTAAAAAGAAAATTCAATTGTTGATGGACTGCTGATGTTATTATAAATTTTTAAATCAATTCTCTTCTCCGTTGTTTGTCTTCCTAAGTAAGTTTTTTAGCAATAATAATTATGGGACTAGTTGTAAAATTGCAGATGTAAAATAAGAAAGTATAACTTTTTTAATACATGCAAAATTCTAATTTTCTCCTAAGTACAGAATTTTTGATTGAATTGATCATGTTACTGCATAAAATAACAGTCACTATGCAATCTAAGACATGATCAGTTAGATTTCTCAAACAGAATGATCCCCATTGATCTCGCCAGTAAGAATAGCATAAAATAAAATAAATATAATTTTATTTGCTAGCTTTGTCAAGTCAAACAGTCTTGTATGTTATTTACAGAATATTCAAGTAACAGCTTCTACACCTTCAAGCATTGCAGTTAAATTGGAAACAGGAGAAATATCGTTGGTGTTGTCTAATAAGAATCCTGCATCTTCAGTTTTGAAATCACCAGACTGTAAGTAGTAGTATAAAAATTCAGCTTATTTAATTTACAAATCATACTGCATCTATTTATTAATAACTGTATTCTGTGTGTTTAAAATGGTTGCGCGCAGCTTCACATATTTGATCTATTCGCTATGATACTTTAAACTTTTGTTTTTATTTGGTAATTCGCATATAGTTTTACAAAAGACTTTGATTATTTTGAAGCCCATGTTAATTTAAAAAAAATTCTTATACAAAAGTCATGGGTAATTAACTTTTATTGTTTCCTCGATGCAGTTTCTTTGTTATCATTATGTACACGGACAAAGTGGTTTTAACACTCATCCTGTGTAGAATCTGGATACAAATGTTTGTAAGTTTTCTTCTAATATTGAAATTGAAATTCGCTTCTTTGAGTCTCATTAAAAATTTTCAATGAAACATTTGTGGATGATTAGAAACAAGTTTTTTGCTGGGTACATGGGGCACTTCACAAATGCATACAATGGTAGACAACAATTTGCGTTTTTGGCATATGGAAAACACGGAAACGGACTAAACCAATGCTCTCCTTCGTAAATGGACAAGTGTTATCTCAAACATAATTTTCTGAGGAAAATACTAGTTTATTAGACAATCAAACCTGTCCATAGTGGACCAGGTGTCCCCTATGACATGTAGGGGACATCTGGTAATAGCAGACACCTGGTAATAGTGGATACTTTTTCACGGAACTGGCTGAATCGCAGTCTAATTGTTTATGTCAAAAAACCTCTATGCAACAGACACCTTGTTATTTGTAGACCCTTTTTTTTATTTCCTTTAAAAATTGCCTCTCCATACACAACAAATTTTTGAGGAAATGAGAAAAACAAAAAGTAAATAACTACATCATTTCAATATATTTTAGTGTATTATGTACTATATTTAACATATACATATTTGACATTTGCCCACAGTTACATCAATATATTGGTCAATTTTATGGCTGAAAACCCTTACAGGCTTTTTGAGCCTGTTAGGGTTTCCGGGCTTATATTCAAAACCAAATTGCAGCAAAACTTGTGGCATTTTTGTAATATTCTTTTACTAGTCGATAAGGCCCGTGAAAAAATCCACTGAGGCAGGATAAAAATGAAAAATAAGCTTCATTTGAATTTTGATGACGTCAGCAACCCATCCACAAAAAAAAATTTAAAACCATGTTTTCACGTTGCCTCTATTGTTAAAGCACTGATCAAGAAAATGTATATAATCATGTGCTTTTGATGAATGGTTAATGAGATATAAGGGTTTAAAAATTTTGCTGGTGTCAGCAAAGACCCGCAAAAACACAAAATTTGTATACCTGTTGCCTTCATCATATAGATCTTGAAACGCTGATCAAGAAAATGTATAGGATCATGTATCTTTGACAAACAGTTGCAGAGATATTGGAGTTTAAAGAAAACTGATTTGGGGACCCAGGTTTAGGAAACTTACTCAAATTGGTCTTACGTGGTCCCTAGTTACCCACGCGGTGAAAAATGACTGACTGTTTGTTAAAGTCGTAATATGTGTATAACTAACCTGTAGGTTATCTTCACAGTTCTCTGTATAACGCAACACCAAATAAATCCAATTGATTTATACACAACACAATAAAACACCACTAGATTAAACACAACGATTTCACCAGCAAGATTGGTTCAACACAATTAAACCCCACCACCAATTGATTCTTATTAGTTATCGCCTAGAATGGAAGATTAACAATCTCCCTCTATTTTCTTTTCTGCGCGTTGTTCAGTTTATTCGGATATGGGAGGAATTTATAGCGACTCGCTTAGTATAGTGGTCCTGGGGAGAAATTGGCTTTTCACCAATGCCCTCTACTATACAAGTCTTGATCAAACAGTTACCAAAGACTATTCTTTCTTGGGTCCTTAGTTGTGTGATGCCAAGTGCTATTTGGTATTTCAGCAATGAATTCTGAAAAATAAAACTCAAAAAAATCTTTACAATAAAATTTTTTGAAAACACAACATTTAATTGGTCACTAATACTCTTCATGACCATTTTGTAGCACATCCAGTAGAAGTGTGCTATTTGCTCCTTGCTTTGTTAACACATCTGCTAACTGATGTTTGGTGGGAGTCCACTTCAATTTAACTTCCTTTTGATTGATGCTCTGTCTGAGAGAAGCCATGGCAACTCTTAATCGCTTGTCTTTTAAAGCTTTTGTTGAATGTGCAGCTTCATACAAAGATTTGTTATCCGTGTAGCAAAGATACTTTCTAGATCTGTCTTCAAAATTTCCATTATTACATTTTTCACCCATATACATGCATCAACACCATTAACAAGTGCTAATGGTTCTGCTGCAAGTGTGCTATGCACAACTCTCTTAATCTTTTTTGACTGCCATGTGATAGGTGTCATGATGTTCTCAACACCTTTAAGAAAAACAAAAATTCCACTTTGAGAGCTTCCATCATGTAGATTTCCAAATGAGGCGTCAGCGTACAAGATTAATTGTAATGGAGGTTTCAACTTCCAAAATTTTAGGCAAATATCAGGGTCCAATTTCAACTTCTTTACCAATTTATTAGCTCTCATAACATCATCAACATTTGCACGGTTTAACTTTGTGCTCAACTGACAAACATCAAAAGAAATATCTGGCCTTGATTGAGATGATACCCAATTTAATTGACCACAAATACATCGAAACTTAGATTGCTCTTCTTGTGAGAGTTGTCGATGTTTGTCTTTGGTGCTTAGAACCTCAACCTGTTCCATGCTTGCCACATATTTTGCTTTGGTCATACTCAATAGAACTATTGAATTGTTGTATGTTGACTCTGACATACTTAAAATTACTACAATTCTCTGACCCAACCCAAAATATTTTTCTAATGGGCGCAATGACTTTCACTTAAAAAATTTTTTGATCCCCCCCCCAAAGAAAATCATCAACATGTATTACAATCAATCCTTGACAACAGTCATCTTGAACCCAATAAAATAAAGTCTCATCAAATAAAGACATTCTTTGCACCAGTACTCTCCCACGATATAACATAATAATAAGAGTCCTAAAGTAAAGGGGAACATGTTGATCTTTAGCATAATTATTAAGACCCGAGTCCCCAGCGCTCTTCCGATGTTGCTATCAAAAAATAAAAAACAGCGGTTATAATTTTATCAGTCATCAATAACGGAAAGGACTCTAAACGTGTTAATTCTCTAAAAAACCTGAGGACTAAGTTTGTTAACAGACTTGGATGTTGGGGCGGTTAAGTAGCGTAAGGTGTTTACATGCAGCTTATATTCATACATTCTAATCAGAATATATAAAGGGGCGGTGGCGGTTCTCCTGATGAGTGTTAAAGATTGCAAAGAGTGTTAAAAATTCTCTGTAGCTATTGCGTATTTTGTAATGGCGCTACATCACAAAACTGGAAATGGCTAAAATTATTTGCATTGTCATAATTTGGAACATTTTAAAATTTTGACCTGTGACCTGTGTGATCTGTAGAATACACCAGCCGCCCCTTTAGAGGTAAAAAAGGCTGAGTCGAGCATGGATTATGGTCAATGATTCTAAAAGTAATTTTTGTAAACAGAAAGCTGTGAAGTTCAGTCTGAATTAACACAACTTCTAGACTTCTTTCCTATATATAGCTTCATTGTCTGTTCTATGTGCTTCATTTTGATTTATTATCTTTTGTGTATGTAGACCTTTTTCTCTTTGCAATGTTTTCTTTTTATGTTTAATTAACATTTTTGTATTACCCGATCATCTTCTTTTTTGGATTTTTTTGGGGGTTGAAGGAAGAAAAGAGTAATAATAAAATAGCAAAAGGGAGAGAAGATGAAAAATAATAGGATACACAAAAAAAAAAAAAATGAATAAAAAAAAAATGCTACCTGTATTTATCGTCCCTTGAGTAGATTGTATGATTCTATGGAGAAAATAACCAATCATTTGTATTTAGCTATGAGGTATTATTTACATTTTTATCTCATTTGAGATACAGAAAGTTCAGTGTTATTAATGTTCATTTTCGGTATGATACTATTCCATGTCTTGGCAATTTTGCATGCACTTGAGTTTGAGCCGTAGGTGATCGATGCAGTTCTTTGTATATTAAATAATTTATAAGACTGGGTGACATGTGAGTGATGTTTTTCATTAGACAGAAGATCATCGAGAGCACTTGGTAACTTATTGTTCAGATGATTGAGACAATAATATATTATAGCCAAATTTGTATTTTGATATGATCTTCAAGTTTAGGAATCTCACAGACGTTATACAGTGGATCTGCATGTTCCCGCCTTTCCTTGAAATTTATGATTCTTAGTGCTTTGTTTTGAAGAATACCAAGTTTAGATCTAAGCCCAGTGGGATTTTGACCCCGTACAATAAAAGCATATGTGAGATGCGAGCGAAATATAGCATAATAAATACTTATTAATGTTTCTTTAGATACAGAATGTCTAATTTTTTGCGAGAAGACCATTAGCTCTACTTAGTTTTGGTAAGATTTGTGTAATGCGAGTCCCCCATGTTAGACATTCATCCAAAACCACCCCAAGGTATTTTACTTTGGAAACCAATTGTAGTTTTTGACCACTTAGTTGGAAGTTAAGATTTTTAGCGGGCTTGTCTTTGTATTTCGGTCTAAAAACTTCCTTGTTCAACTTCTTAAGAGATTATTTACTATTCAAAGGACTTGTATCATCAGCAAAATGGAACATAGTAGAGTGTTTGATTGCATATTGCATGGCGTTGATGTATAACAGGAATAAGAGCGGTCCAAGAACAGATCCTTGAGGAACTCCATAAATAACTTTGCTGCGTTCTGATTTTCTTTCCTTGGCAGTTACCAATTGAGTCCTATCACTTAAGTAAGAGAGTAACAGTTATTGATAATTCCACGAATACCATAGTGTGCTAACTTATTGACTAAGATGCTATGCTCAACAGTATCAAAGGCCTTCTGAAGATCTAAAAAAACACCAGATGCAAAATTATCGTTGTCGAGTAAATCGTAGATGGTATTGCTTCATTTTAATAGTGCGTGGGAAGTACTATATTTTTCTCTAAATCCAAACTGTAATCTATTGAGAATTTTTGATTCCTCTAGGAAGAGATAGATACGTGAATGTAGTGTCTTTTCAAATATTTTGTTGATGTTGGAGAGTAGAGAAATTGGATGATAGTTGGATATTGTGAACTTACAGTCTTTTTTGGAATACAGGAGTAGTATGACATTCCTTTAAGTAGTTTGGATATATGCCTGTTTGATATGAAAGATTGATTATATCACTGAGGATTCCACTAATGGATGGTCCTATTAATTTTAGTATATTAGTAGAAATGCTTGCAGGACCATTGCTTTATTGTTATCGAGGGCTTGTATGACCTTTAAGATTTCATTTGGTGTAGTAGGTTTTAAGAAAAATAGATCTATCATTCTTTTTGCGTAAGAAATTTTCAGGCCGACACTCTGCTCTCCCTATTTTTGATTTTGTTTTTTAGGCAATATTTGAGAAATAGTCATTAAAAGCATTTGCAATCTTTAGAGGATTAGTGTTTGGTTTATTAGAGATATTTTTGCAGTTAACCTTGCAGGTTTTAAAATAAGTGGTATTAGAGAGTTTGATTGAATTATGTTTAAAAAATCATTTGTGTCATTATTACAGTCGTAGTTGAGTAAATTGATGTTGAAGTCGCCCACCAAGATTAGGTTTTTCTTTTCAGTGTTAAGTTTTTCTAGACGTGGTTCTAGGTAATCTTCATTAAAGGCATGCAGGGATGGCGATATATACATCCTATTATGGTGTTTTTTGAGTTTATATCAAGTACTTCTATGAAGACAGATTCTGGCTCTTTTGGTTTATATATTTGCAGATCAGTTCTTGGAGAAAATGTGTACTTTTTTATATGTAAATTCTTACACCTCCCTTAGTTGTAGTTTTCAAGTTTAGTGTTTTGTATAGGAAGGGTACCTTGTCTGATTTTTGTTTCAGAAATACCTATAAAATCAAATTTTATTCTGCAGGCAGATAATATGCTCTGAAATGTTTCAAAGTGATATCCTAGAGATGCTATGTTTAGATGAAACAGATTTACTGAGTTAGATTTGGTTATAACACTGTTAAGTTCACTTAGGGAGTAATATGCACTAGAGTCATTGCAATTCTCATTTAGTTTTAGTTCATTGATGTCATTTGTGAGTAGTTGAGGTTCTTCTAGATGAAAATCAAATTTTATTCTGCAGGCAGATAATATGCTCTGAAATGTTTCAAAGTGATATCCTAGAGATGCTATGTTTAGATGAAACAGATTTACTGAGTTAGATTTGGTTTTAACACTGTTAAGTTCACTTAGGGAGTAATATGCACTAGAGTCATTGCAATTCTCATTTAGTTTTAGTTCATTGATGTCATTTGTGAGTAGTTGAGGATCTTCTAGATGAAAATCAGATAAAGAATTAGGATTCATACCTTGCATAAGAAGTGTGAATGTCTCTGCATTACTGTCGCTGAAAGGTGTAGCATCAGCATTGATACATTTTCTGCAGTACCAGGTGGACGCATCTTCTTCATTGACCATTGCTTCATAAGTGGTAGTGTTGATACTATTACAATTCGCATGAGACCATAATTTCGCATATGTCACAATAGATGGCTCTGTGGGTACGAGCAACAGATTTTCTACAAATACTACAAGGGGATTAGGCATACCCTGTCGGTTACAAAAAAAAGAAAGAAAAAAAAAAGTACTTAAGAATAAATGAATAAAAAATAAACAATTAAGGAGTGATCAAGTCAACACAAGAGAAAATTAAATAAATATATTTCACAAGAAAAGAGAAGAGGACTTTAGTTGTCAGGAGATGAGTTATATATTATTTAGTATCAACACCAGAGACGAAACAAACAAAAAGACCTGAAGACTGTCGACAATATATACTTTATAGAAATGTTAAAAAATGTATTTCTTTTTTATTTATAAAATTAACTAACAAACAAAGAAAATAAAGAAAATAGCTGGATCAAATAGTGCAGCAATAAAATAACAAAAATATGTACTATACTAGGTCAGTGTATGTTGAACTAATATTTCTCTAATACTTCATACCGGTCTCTAGTGTTCTTGTTTCGACATTGTACTGTTGCTGGGTACGTTACTATGAAATCCTTACCCTGTTACATCTTCTTCAAATCAATCCTTCTTTTGAGTGCTTTATTGTATCTGGTTGTGAGTTTTTTTGAATACATTTGAGACACATTCAAATTCTTTCCAGGGTATCGTCGATTTACCTCGACCACAGCCATTTTAATGTTTTCGCTATCACACCAAGAGAGGAATTTTACAAATATATTTTGTGGTTGATTACCGTTTTGCTGTCCGCCATGGTTGGCCATTTCAATTTTAGAAATTATGTCTTCTTATTTTAAAGTTGGACAGTGATGACAGATAGATTCTGCTATAATTTTTCTGGTGTCATCCCATGTTTTTTCAGTGGGTTGATGGGGTACATTTCTGAAGATCAAAGTGCTTCGTAAGCTCCTGTTGATCTGGTCTGCAAGTGTTTCTTCAAGGTCTTTAACTGACCTTTTTTGAGGTTGTAAAGGTCGGTGGAATTGGTCATATTTTGGTTTCATTGTTGGAGACTCTCTTTCTGATTTCCTCCACTTTGGTCTCAATGACAGAACATTTTTCTTCAACTTTCCCTACTCTAGTTTCCATAACTGCCATAGTTTTCTTAAGTTCTTCATGGTTAGATGATATTTTAATGCTCAGTTCGAACATCATTTTCTTTAATTCATTAAAGTTTGCTTGGTATGCTTCTTGATGTTGTTCATCAGTAGACATCCTTGTTTGTTGGGCAGTTAGTCAAGGCATCTTCTTGTAAAATAAGCAGAGTAAGGTGAATTGATTGTTATTTTAGTGTTTGAGGATGTTAACTGATGATAAACACACAGGATTGTTTTGATTATTTAGGATTACTTTTCATAATATGGATAATTCTTTCGGAGCTCCAACAGACGCGGCGTCCACGCTACTCTGCTACCATCTTTTAGCTAGCTAGATAGCCACAACCCCAACATAAAAATAAATATTAATATACCAAACTGAATAAAAACTTTAAAATAATGGCAATAAATACGGCTAGCTATAGCTAGCTTCATCAGAATGCTGCCTCGAAACTTGCGTTCCTAGCTAAAATCTTAAAATTGGTATGTCGATTAGACATCACTGCAACAATATATTTTTAATTTATTCACGGAGTCATTTCACAAAACCTAAAAACTGGTTTAGATCTTATACCTCTTAGAGCCTTTAGCCATTTCTCGAAAATACCGCTTAAAAATTCTTATGAAATCCTTATAATGGGGAAATTTATTAGGATTATTCTTAAAACTTAAAAATCACGGCACAACTTTATTTCGTTGAGAGGAATCATTTCGCAAAAAACTTTTTAAAACTTTTGTATTTCGCATCAATAAATCATTTTGTGTTAATTCACCAGCCGATAAATGGTCAAATTAAATATTTTCACGCAAGGCGTAATGGCTCAGTTGGCTAACGCGTCGTAACCTGAACACAGAGGTCGTGAGTTCAAATCCACAGTCAGTCAGTCAGTCAGGAGTTGGAAACTAAGGCGAGATAGTAATAAGGCATGAAAACATTTAATCATATTCATCTTCACATGTGAAAACATACAGAAAATAAATATTCCTATAGATACAAAGTATTTAAAAGAGAAAAAGATCAAAAGAAGACCTACAAACCTGACACCATCAATTCCAAACTAAAATGGCCTTCGCAGCATGTTTCCGTTTTGTTGGGGTTCTGTCGTGATTCCGAAATTAAGCTGCATCCAACCGAAAAACAGAGGTCCGTAAAAATCCGGTTCTGCGTTATTTTTCCAAAAAAAAGCTGCGCGCAACTATTTTGAACACACCAAATACGGCTATTATTAAAGAGATGTGTTATAACGCGGGTTGTCTTAATGCGTCTTAACGCTTGAAAGTAACAATCAAAGTTTAAATTAACGATGAAGTAGAAGCATATAATTTAAGTATGCACTTTTTCACCTTATTTTCTCTTCTTGAAATAAACATTGTTAATGTGAGATTAAAATTATAGGTATATGCTTTTCATACCTGGTTCAGTTTCTGTCATTTTAGATTTTTCCATATTTGCGCTATTTTCGGAAAATGTGCGAAAACATCATTGAAAAGCTCTGGAAAAACTGTAAAATCATATAGGATAGTATGTTATGTGGATCAAGCCAAAAAGAGTTACAAGGGTTAAATGAAATAGGTATCAGGGTTAAAATTTAAATATACTCTACTCGCAATATCATTTAATGTAAAAAAATCATACAATAAATGGTACAACAATTATTTTCATCTACTTCCTATTACCCTCCCCCTAGAAAAATTTCTTTGTCTCAAAAACCTAACTTTGCTTCTTTTTTCAAAACAACAGTTTTTCCTTCAAAATAAGCATGTGTCTGTCAACATTTCAAAGGGTTGACACAATAATGTTCCTGCACTCTTAGGATAATATAAAGTTAATATAATAAAGCACCTAACAAAATTTAGGGTTCATAAAGTTTAACTTTTGTTTTTATAAACCAATCGCTTAGCATGGCAGATTGATGTTGAATAGCTTTATCCATATCGTATCTACGCCAATCAATACTGATAAAATTATGATTACAAGTAATCATAATTTTATCAGTATTGATTGGCGTAGATACGATATCGATAAAACTAAAAATATTCAATTTCCTGATTATTCTTTGTGTGGAAAAAAAGCATCACAATACTTAATCTCATTTTTTTTTGTTCACTCTCGTGCAATCTAATTTTCGTGCACCATCTAAAGAAAAATACTTCATCCACATTAAATTTTCGCATAGGAAAAGGAGCAAAATATTAGCCGTTTTGTGCAACAAATTCGAGCAGTCGTTTCGAAGATTAGATGTGTGCAAAAACTTTGTAACTGAAAAGGTAAACACAAAAATCATTTGAAATTTGTTTGCACGGGCATATTGCTTCTTTGGCACATTTCTGGCAATTGCGTTTTTTTGGAGGAGGATACTTTTGCAATATTTCAGCTGAAAATTGCAAAATATAGACCACCCCTTAACCCTATTCGGTCCGGGGGCAGATTCCCCCCCCCCCTGACGTTTTTTTCTTAATAACTCCTTAACGCTACGTTGCATGGCTATGATACTTACTGAGTTTCAGTATTTATCTATTAGACACCTGCATGCCAAATATTTAGGTCCCATGCCTCTCAGACGCTTTGATATTGGCTATTACTGGACACTACCCCTAAAAAGCTCTATGAAACCCCTATAACTTGTAAAATATAATGACTCTTGTGAGGATTATCCTTAGAACTTGAAACTTACAACACAACTTTGTTTCAACAAGAAGAATCATTTTCCATGTTTTAAACACATGATTAATCCGATTTCCCGATTTTTTCGGATTTTACAAGAAAATCGAAAAAACCCGGATTTTCAGGCAATTTTTGGCAACTTTTCATGCGATCTATGTAAAAACCGGAAAATATGTTAAATAACTTTTATTTATCTTTCCAAACCCCCCCCCCCCGGTCATAATATGTTCAAAAACCCCCGGACCAAATAGGGTTAAGGACTTGGTCAATAACGTTTTCTGTATAATGTGTAGAAATAGGGCACTTGAGAATTTTGTTTTACTGTGATAAAAGGAACCCCCCCCCCCCCCCCCCCCCCGGTCATAATATGTTCAAAAACCCCCGGACCAAATAGGGTTAAGGACTTGGTCAATAACGTTTTTTGTATAATGTGTAGAAATAGGGCACTTGAGAATTTTGTTTTACTGTGATAAAAGGAAAGAAAGTATAATGAATGAGTTATTAACAATAATTTATTTATAAGTATTAGACAACTTTTGATGAAGCTGGACATAGATCAGTCTTGTTACCTGTGTATTCTTAATTTTGCAATCTTCTGCTTGTTATTCTGAAATATTTTTGGCTCTTTTGGAAATTTATTTTGTTTTAAAGCTTGCCTCCCACTTTAAGGAAAGTTTATCTTATTCTGTTTAAACTGTGTTCAGAATTAGTAATTTAACATTTATTAAGCTTTCCCTGTCGAAAGCAGCCATTTTTTCATAATTTTTTTTGGATTAAACCCGTTTGACGTCATCTCCCGGATAGAAAAATTCCCTTGAACATATGTTGCTGCAAATCTCATTAATCGAAACTTGAAGCAAAAGAAGAAGAGTAAATTATTACGACTAAGTTTAATTTTGTGAATAATTATTAAATGTCTATAACTTTTTGCCAACAGAATAATAGAAGTAATGCTAGAAAACAATCTTCTTTCAGCCTTTTAAACAGCTAAGAAACAACGGGCTGCGTGGACTTATTAACAAGGTTAATACTCTTTCAAAACGAGTTTTAATACAAGATGAACGCTTTTTACTAGATGTTTTGATCAACGCCGGCAAAAAGCCTGTGGCAATTTTCAATCCTAGTCAACCAAGTCCTTGTGTTTGAGCATAGGTCCTGTGCAAATTTCAGTGCGCGCTCTTCCTTTACGTTGCACCTAGTGCTTCTTTTTTTATTGGTACAATGCAGGAATTTACAGGCTTCTATTTTGCTCCCCGCACTATTTTCTGCTTGCCGTCCGTCCGCCTGAACCTCTTCGCGTTCACATGAATTTTAACCTCTATGACTTTTAATGTCAAAGATGAAATGCTTACTTGTTGTTTCTTCTATCTTTTTTTTTTAATTATTTTACTTATACCTGTTTTTTGGTGTTGCAATCATGTTTCATCTTTCCCATGAGTCCCTGGAACAAAGTTGTGTAAATTCATGTGCTAGGCTGAGTTTGGTCCATAGGTGTTTTAGCTTGCGCCAGTCCTTTGTGTGTATACTCAGGTGGTCGTGATAATCAACGCTGACGATATCCTAGCGAAAAGGAATTTTTTTTACCAACTTTCTGAATCAAAACCGCTTGCCGAGTCAAACTGTAAACAATAAAAATTCTGACTATGTGGGCATTGCTGTACATTTTCTACACTTTTGCAGACGTTGTTTCTGTAGGCCTACAAAGTTATTATTGAGAGATAGCAGGACAAGAAATAACACGTGTGTTTCTTATTTATAGTTAAACACAAAGGCTATATACACTTCACTCCATTCCTTGTATATATAATATACACTCTGTCTATATGCAGTCTCTGATACTACAATAACTCATCTTCAGTACCTGTTACAAGTTCATTTTCGTTTCTGTTCGTAATATTAAAAAATCAACAACACAACAACAACCGCACGGTATGGTGAAACCGCTTTGTTGTATATATAAAATCCTGGGCTGCAACGAAAGTTATAATACGGGAGTTGACGTCACAAGCCCTCTCACAAAGGAATTTATTTACAGCAATGCGAGATGGCGACCGGCACGAAGGTTCTTCCCTAGCTAATATTTTGTAACTTTAACAACAAATATCTCACAAACAAATCAAAACAAGTATAAAAGAATATTGTTTTCGTAATAAGTACAATACATTGAGTTGATTTTTAATTACTTTTTTTAACTGGGGGATAAGCTTTAATTAGTTATTTAAATATTTACTTTGTAAGCTTTACTTTTTTTATTTCAGTGACATATTAGGATAATATAAAAGGATAATAAAACAGTATAGCATAGCAAATTACTTCTTCATTACAAATCTTTTAGATGCCGGAACAACCTAAACTTGACATTTATGCTAATGTCAACATTTCAGTGCTGAATTTTGCAAATAATAGATGACATTATTTAAAATAGAGCAAAAAGACCTTTGCAAAAATATAGCTATCGCAATTTGCCTTGTGGCAAATAGTACATAGACATGGCACTGGTTTTCGTATATTTTGGTCTGCATAATACAACCACCTACTCAGGTGTCAACCATGACCCAATAACTGGGGATCTGCAACTTGGTTTGCAATAAAATTTTCTGGGTAAGCTTGTATGTTTACATGTTTACTCACAAAATCTGATTGCAAACTGACATGCAGATTCTTTTAGTTTATAACCGTCTTGTTTAACCTTTGTTTAATGTTTTACTGTGAGTAGATGTTATGCAAGTATTTTCTTGCTCACGATTAATTTTTGAACTTTTATGAAAGTTTATTCCACATATTAAAAAAAAATACTGATTGACTTTGGACTGGGTAACTGTGTTTTTACTTAATGCGAAAGTTGGAAGAAAGTTATACACTCATTAAGGCTGCCCTGCTGTAGGCACTCCATTACCATAAGACAAGCTTTTGTGTATTGTGTTTGATTACTCTATGAAGTGCACATTCGTAATACTCACCTGGCCTATTGTCAAACTTGTTAAACGTGTTTAGTATTGAATTTATTTTCCTTATAGTGAGAACAAGTGCAACCAACAACTGTATAACTAACGAGAGAAAAAAACCTTTACAACTTAGCATCAACCTAGCCTTGCAGCAAACGATAGACGCCGGCCAATGGTTATAATTCTGGTTTTATAGGTTTTGGCCAACAAAATCTACTTTTTTACACTAATGTTTTTACTGAATGAATAAAAAAAAACAGATCTATAAAGGTAAATCCCCCAAAATCTCTCTGTTGTCTGTGATATTAGCAGGTATACATGATTAAAATGGAGAGCAAAGTAGTGAAACCGCTGTTCTTCTTCACGCTATGTCAATGGCATTATTACTCATCGTAGATGTAATTGTCAAGTTAAACTTTGTCGGACTTAAAAGATTACCACCCAAATTTAAAATTAACAGTTGAAAAAAATACGGGACCTTCATAGATAGAGCACTGTGAATTAGATCGAATTTTAATCAAATGGGTTACAAACGTAAATGATAAAGGTAGAATAGCTTATCCACCACTGTACATCCAGTGCCATAAGCTTAAAAAAAAGAACAAAATGAAGATTCATTTTTGATCTGTTTTTGTTGGTTGAATTAAAAATTAGCATTTTTCAAAAACATTTCTTAACAATTTCAATATTTTTACCAGATCACAGTTCTGTTTCTCAATAAGTGGTTAACAAGCAGCGTTCGTTCTGCAATTATACGGTCTAGATTAGTTTAAAAGAATCAAATATATTTTTCCATTCTATTAAATTTTGTTTAGAATTACAACTCGTTAATCTTGCAATATCTATCTACTATTAAAGTGCTAGTTATTTATTTATTTTATTTGTAAAAATAATGTGGGAACATCAAGCACAGGTTCACAGGTAGATGTATAAATTACCCCCGTCTCAAAAATACAATAGGTATCCATCTGAAAGTACAAAAATTTTCCCCCCATTTTTTTTTCACCGCATACCCCCAATAAACGTTCGGCACTTAATCACCACATCAAGTATAATAGGATACAAGATAATTCAGGTAAAAATTTAAATCTGCGTCTGGGAATTAGGCCATTTTAGACATAGTCAGTCAGTCAGTATCCAGTCAGTTTCAGTTAATTACGGGTTAACAATACCCATTGCATTGTTTTCAGATTTTAAAACATTGGGTTGATAAAAAAAGGCTATTTTCAACTTAATGTTTCACACTTACTTTTAAACTAGATAAAGCTACAAAAACGTATGGTAAAGTCAAGTCGAAGTACATGTATCAATTGGACAGTTTAACAAGGTATCTTTTTATTCTAACCAGATATCCCTTTCTGATAAATTATTTAATGTTTGATTTTCATTCTTTTTGTTTCGAGGATTTTTTAATGTACGAAATTCATATATAATACTTGCATATTTTATCCATAGCTAGGGTCCATATTTTTTTGTTGTTGTCTCGCACAAGGGCTTTAAATGCGACCCTATATTGAGCCAGTCTTTTAGAATCGCGTCATTTTGTTATGCGAGAGTCAGTCAGGTCTAAAAAGACTTCCGTAATATAAGTTATGCAAGTCTAAATTTTTATTGTTATTATTATTTTTGCTCAAAACAAATGACAAGATTAACACACTTGTAAAATAAGATATTCTAAACAAAGTTTACTTTAAAAAAAATCCAATACAAGCCTTTAAATGAAGAAATGGTACCCACGTGATAAAAAGCATACATTAACACATTTCACCCTGCGATTTAATTTACCCCTCAATAATGATTCCCACGCTCCTTTTATAACACAATCCTCGAATGCATTCTAATCTATGTATATCTTTGCAACCACATTGAGCATATTGAAATGGTTCTTTCTGGCAATAGAGCTGTATGCAGGTATCATGTCTATGTCTTATTGACATGTTATTCACAAATTTGATAGTAATATTCTTCCTTTTTCCTTTTTGTATCTCTACTCTACTTTTTGTATCTCTACTTTCAAGCAACGGGTGACAACTCGAAATATTAAAAAAAAAAATTAAAAAGGCACATGGAGCCGTCTTCTCAGTTACTGCAGCTAATTATGCACACTGATTGCTAAGATAAAAATGGATGATAAAATTATCAAATCATTGTTGCTGCCAAAGTAACTAACACGATTTAACATAACTCGTATTTTTTTTCAACGTTGGTAAAGTTTATGCCTAACTTTGCAGTGCGGCAACAAGAACAAATAATGTGCTTGGTCAACACCAAGAATGAACAAATACTTGGTCAACACCAAGAATAATAAAAAATGACAGAAACTTTTCATGTCATGTCTTACTTTTTATGAAGACTAATTTTCAACTGACTGCAAAAAATGCCCCAAAAAAATGATTTATATATATGTCCCTTGGGACATGCCTCAGGCCATTACCATTATGTAAAGAACAAAAGGTAATGACATCAAGCATGCCTCAATGCATAACAGTCCCTAAGGAACACAACTAAATATAATAGAAATTAAAAACTTTATACACATAAAGATTAAGTACACTCATAAACATTAAAACAGATACATGAACAAAGACTTTACACAATAAAACATAAACAAAACAAAGACTGTTTCAATCATTAGAAAAGAATCTTCCATACATTGAGACATGGTTGTTCCTTTTAACTAATATTTACTTGTATATGTTGTAAAAGTTTGAAAACCGGATTTACGAGTATTTTTATCGTAGCTTGTAACTATGTAAATAAAGCTTAAAATTATTAATATATTATATTTCATATAATTTTAACAATAAAAAACACAGTACGCCTTTCGTAAAAAAATCATCAGCTCTGTATAAACTTTCAGTTTTAAAAGGTTCCGTAATTAAGATTTCAGAATCCATCCCAGTTCTTATTAAAACGGGCGGTCTTTTTCTTTTCCTTCTTCTTCAAATTTACATTTCCAGTTCTGTTTTTTAAGGAAGCGGATTTAACTAAACCGAGCTCCAAGATCCTTTGGAAAGACGGGTTCAAGCACGCTAATTGGTTATACACCAGCTTGTTCACCAAGCTGCGAAGCGAAGTTTTTTGAAGCGTAAAAGTTTTGGTTGGGTTAGTATAATTATTTAACTGCTCAAATTTAAGTTTATCAATGTTTAAGATATTCTCTTAATTGTGTATTGTTTAAGCGTCTGTCTTATACCCCTTTCTTTTGCCAAGGGTCTGGTCTTCTGAATTTCGTTGTTTTTCAAGTGGGGCACAAGGTCTTTTCCTTCCTGTCAGTTTGCCCCAAACTGACCAAAGGAAATTACTGAATACTTGAAACAACATATCGAATGAAAATAAATATTGAAGCTATATAACCGAAACTTAATAAAATAAGAATTGTTGAAAAACTATTTAGCAAGCTAGCAGTAGCTATTTTACATTGTTTACCATAGTTTTTTCAGCAAGTTTCTGTTAGCATAGGCTACAGTATATATAGCTACATATCTTTTAGTAACCAGTATGGGTTAAAGTATATAGTTAGCTAGCTACCCGCTTTTTTTTTTTAAACTTAGTAGGATCCAACTTTATGGTCAAATCTTAGGTATCTTAGTGTATAAATCTTAAACCAATGGCGCCGATATAAAAAACAATACGGATATCTCTACACCACAAGCCATAATATTTAATAAATTGATATGCTGAAATGTCTTCGTTTCTTTCTTATAAATGTTCAGTGTAGTGCAGTATTGTTAAAGGTTTATTTTTCACAGATTATTTTTGTACATTTGAGGAGTCCTAATTCTAATATAATTTAAAAAATTAAAAGATTCATGAATAGGAATGGATCCTTTTCTTACGCCTGGTGGTTGCGAGTGCCCGCACAAGCGGAGGACCGGCCTTAAAAGTCGATTTCCACTAGACTAAATGTTTCCACAAGCATCTGATTCTGAAGTCTGATAGCCTGCGTTTTTTGCTGCGTTGGGCTACTCAAATTTATTCCCCTTGCATTTTGCAAGTTCAAGATAATATTATGGGATAATACCTATTTATTTGAAATGACAGAACAACATTGTAGAAGTTCTGCACAAAACAGGCTACTGGCGAACCCGAAAGGTAAAGGGAACAAAATTACACGCGAACAAGAATCAGAAATCTTTTAGCCTGCAAGGGCTTTTCATTATAATTTAAAATCGGTGATAATTACTTAAATTAGAATTGCATAATAACAGAGTTAATGAGAAATTTAATGGTTCATTGTGTCGTATCCAAATTTTACTAATGCGCTTTGTATGTTTGGAGCGATTCTTCTTTAGTAGTCATAAAAAGAAACATTTTGAAATTTGGCTGTGTTGTGGGTTTCAATTGCAGTTGAAAACATGTTTATCTAAGATGTCTGTACCATCTCCCATTCTACAGGAAGAAATATATCCATTAGTACGCAGTCGTAAGTTTACCGTTTTACCGATGTACATCCCTTTAACACGACATGACACGACATTTGATTTCCCAGATATTTTATGTACTATTTTGGTACTTCTTTGTGTTGAATGAATGTTTAGGGTTAGCGTATCATTTGTTAACATTTATTTGTTTCACAAAGTCCTATATATTTTTTTACCTCATTGTTATTGTTCGTGAATAATGTGGCTTCATAAATATATTTTTTGACAAACACTCGTTGTATAATGGACAGACTTTGTTAACATAGTTACAAGTTTTTAATGTTGGTGTTGTGTATTTGTACATAATATTTTGTTGTGGGCGGTGATTATAGATTTCATGTTTTGCATGCACCTAATCTTCACACTGCTTTTGTTGAATATTTTGTGAAACTTGTGGTTGTTAGGGAATATGATTTTTACCAGATTAAAAAAAGTACTTTTCTCCGTTTGTTGCGACATTATGTAGAGGGTTAAACTGAATTATGTTTCTTTTACGATCTTTATTTTTACTTTGCATATTAGGAGTTCTGTTAGTTGGGTTATATTGTATCCAGATTTTTGAGTGTGGTTTCATAGTATGGGACAGCTTCTTAAAATATGAGATCGTATTGAGAATTCGGTTATTTTTGCCATCAAGTTTAATCCCAGAGGACCTAATGTCAATAAAATTGTGAAACGATTTTTACCAATGTTACAACAGAATCCAATGTTGAAAGATTTGTTTCCAGAACGTTCAGTTTTGGTTGCTAACAGGGGGAAAACAACTTAAAAAGCCTCATGTCAAGAATGATATTTACAATATCAAGTCGGACATTACTGATCCAGTGGAGTCAGGTTATTCAAAATGCGCTCGAGGCTTTGATTCTTGCAACAGTTTCGTAATCGAAACGTATTTCATCAAGTCATTTGCAATTGACAGACTGTACAGCATACGACCACTGAGAGATACAAGGTAGTAAAATTAAATACCAAAAGGTAGATTTACAGTGTCTGTCGGGACTACCTTTCATGAGTTTTTATTACTACCTTTCGTAGGTCAGATTTACTCTTTTTAGCGAGTCAAAATTATACGCAATTGTGAGTAAGAATTACGACCTTTAGCGAGTCGAATATACTCAGGTCAAGCAGTAATTTCTACGACCGTGGTGAGTCTTTTGTAAATGACTACCGTTACCTAGTCCGAAGGACTGCCGTTACCTAGTCCTAATGACTGTCTTTACTAGTCTTAATGACTGCCTTTATCTAGTTTATGACTACCTTACCTAAAGTTGGTGAAAAGAATACATTGGTAAAAGTTTTCTCTGGTAAAGTTTTAACATTAAAAGAAAAAATATATGCATAAAAATAGGAATCTTTCATAGAAATAATAAGTTACAATTTTAATGTTAAAAATATCTTCGGAATAATTAAAAAATATATTATACATGCATAAAAATAGGAATCTTTCACGGAATATGTTACAATTTTAAGGATACATGGAACACCCAAATCGTCATTTTTGTCAATTTTTTGATTTTTATATCATTGGAAAGCTTATAATTCAAAGAATATTTATTTTAAATGTCTGTTTTCTTCTTAAAAATGAATTGTTAAGATATTATCACCAACCAACATGATTATTTTTGTGTCAAATAACACCATTTTAATGAACTACAAATAAATAACAATGTTAAGATGCAGATTTTTTTAATAGAGATACTGGTCAAAAGACAGTATGACCACAAAGATGTCAATATCTGAACAAGGGAGAGCTGCAAAATGGTGAATTCCAATTACTTTGACCGAAGTCACAAAATGTCGATAGTAAAACAAACAAACAGAAAACAAGTTCTCGAATCACTCCAAAAAAATTAGGAACACAGTATTATTAAGCATACTCTCTTTCATACAACAGTACTTGTGCATCGTATGCCTCCTCGGTTCTCAAAATATCATGGCAAGTCATATAACAAATTCTTGACTTCACACAATTACAACATGACAAAATCTTTCCACAGTGGAAACGTTCTGTTAATATCCGCCAATAGCATGGGCAGCAAGGTTATCTGCTACGAGCATTGAAAGAGATCCAAAAAACTTTATCAAAATTGATCTAATTCAATCTGAATCTCAAATTCTTTTAACTTTTTGATGTCTTCAATGCAGGGATTTAATACTGTCTTATATCCATATATTTTCACTAAGGATGCATTACACAACAAAGCTAGCTGAATGTCTTTCAATCTTGATCGGTGCTCTGGTTTTATTTCCCAATATAAAATAAAATCCTGAAACTTTACATTTATGTGTTTTATTCCCAAAGGGGTTGGCAACTTGGAAATCATCATGATATAAGACTATTTGTAGTGCATTTGGCTTATGAGAAAATAGGGAATTAGCTTGATACAATGATCCATCAGAAAAGCGAGTCAATCTTCTATTCAGACATTCTGTAAAACTTCACCCAATACATCTTCATGGCATAAACATACTTTTCAATGTCTCGAAAATGGGGACATATTGCATGGTTTCTTTTGAACCACTGTCACTGTAACCAAGAAAAACTTCACTGGGGCGGCATACTCAAGCTTTTTTGCCACAAAGTTAGTCAAGACTGTCCATTTCGGAATCTATCAAGCGATTTTTTGAAAGGAATTTCACAATCAAGAAATATTTTGTCTCCATGAATTAAGGGTCCAGGATTATCATATAGTGAATCGACAATTTGCTTTTTGTGCACTTCTCTATCAATGCGAAGAATATAGCACACTTTTTCACAAATGAATGAAACAGCATTTTGAGTTACATAATGCCTTTCTCTGAGTTTGACTAGTATATCAGCAATGATTGAATCGAAATCAAGTGACAGTGGTGAACATTCGATACATCATCAAAATAGGTATCATCCAATTCAACCTCATCAGCATCTTTGTTGACGAGTTTCTCATGACCTACATCATCTTCAGTCTGCTTTGAAGTAACACCTGCTTCAGGAAAATCAGTTGTATACCTTTTCATATGATTAAGGTAAAAGTTTCCATGTTTTAATTTCAGATGTCTCAGAAAACTTTTCTCATTTGTAAATTTTTTTATGCAACTGGAAACGCCACAAACAACAGCAAACTTTTGAGATAATGAATGGAAATCCCACATATGTTTAATAAGCCACAAACTGAAGTGTGCTCACAAAATTGACAATTAAAAATAATATAATTTGGTGAGGCTTTTTTATTGTGAAACAAGGTCATAAGTCAAATTTAGCCTTTTTTCAGATGTAACCATAGTGAAAAACAAAGAAGCCATACACGGCGCATGTGTTCTCAAATCAAAACAAACTAAACACAACTGCCAGACAACACAATAAATAATTTCTATTGGTCAAGCTGACAAAAAATTGTGCCTATGCAATGAAAGAGCGACAGGCAGCAAAAAGCATGTTGATAGCCTAATTAGGAGAGATAAATCAACTATATGTTAGTTACCACTTTCGGTTACAAGAAAAGATTGACTTTTTATGGTCAAACTTTCACATCTAAATTAAATGGGGACTAAATTACCGAAAATTACACAATATATCAGGCTTGAAGTTAAAAAGGAAAGATTTTTTGAAAAATACAGTCCCAAAGCAGGACCCATATAGGGTAAAATGGCATTTAATGACATTTATAGATTTTTTAGAAACACAAGATCCAAAAAGGATTGGGGAATTATTTTTTTAATTATTATTTACGATGGTGCCGACTCGCCGGAAACGTCGCAAAAAATTTGGAGGCTTTCGGGCAAGTTCAGCGTTTTGAAAAACTCTTCAAAATTTCACCCGAAAAAGCCCACATCCAGTTTCAAAATTAAAAAAACATATATACTTTTTGATTGTAGTAAAGCACACACAAATGTTGTATCTTGCTTGGAAACCTACAGGAACTCATAAAAACACAGAATTTGTGTCAAAGAATAATAACGAAGCCCTCTGTTCAATGATATTTTGTTCAGCTAGCTATAGTAGGG